>CAIIXF020000004.1:14308512-14908512 GCA_903813345.2 Owenia fusiformis
TTCAGCGGGGCCTCCTCATGGTTTCACCGGGGTCTTTGCTTTATTGCTCCTGCTAGAAGCTGGGCCCTGAGGGATATGATAAAATTGAAATATTAAAGTGTTCTGTAGTAAAGGTTTAGGTAGTGAAACTCGGTAATTTTTATATAAATCACCATAATTATTCCAACTACAGGACAACGTCGTTCCTCACCTATAACGTATAGATATATATATATAGATAAAGGTTCAAGATGATACGTTCTCTCTTCAATTGTCAAATAAAGAACGACAGGACGACCGCTCGTGATACATTTTTTTCCAGCAGGTGCTTTTTTAGTCTCAATACCATGTAATCATTGGGGAAAATGAAAAGAAAATGTTTTGTACATCATACAATGCAAGTAAACAAAATGTAACCCATCACTTCTTTTTATTCCTAGCGATATCAGCGGGAATCGGTTTGCTGAAGCAGTTATTTGGTGTTATGGTCATATATTTTGAGCACTTAAGTCCTTTCTAGGTTATTTTCTCGGATAATGTATCGTCTCGGTGCAGCGGAATATATTTCTTCATTCTGCGATGCATATTCTATCTATAAGTATCAAAACTAAATACATAATATGCAAGAAATCATTTTGCAAATTAAATTTGAAAATTCATCTCTCTGTGCGTAACTGGTCAACTCGTACTCAAGACAATTCGTACCCAAATCAAGTCGTACCCAAGACAACTTGTGCCCGAGTATATGTTTTGTTTTGAATCAAGTGTTGGTCTGGGAATGTGTATAGATATACATATTATAATTGTTACATACAGTTCAAAATAGTTTGAAGTATGTAGAAGAGTATTTGGAAGAAATCGATTGAATTTTGTGACCACACATTCAGATTTTCGAGGGAAGAGATTTATGTTTATTCCACATATTTATAATCACTGTTCACAATAGCGGTATTTTGTATGTTTATGAGTGTTTGGAACAAGTTTCAGATCTAATTTATTTTGAAATATGGTATTATCAAAAATATAAAGATTTTCAAAACGTGCGCCTAGTTTCTTATTAAACTGATAATCTATTTAGGATTTCATATTATCAGATTAAAGAATGATAATTAAGCAATTAAAGATACCCTAAATAATTTGAATATCAAATATTATTTTGGTACGTATTATTCATACATGATATGATACACTTTGCATGCATGTGCTAAAATATAATCCAATTAAGTTTCAAATGGAAAAGAAATTAACAGATAAAAGTTCCTTTTGATTCATTTGTTGAAAAGTTACTGTTGTAATTATATTTATTTATATATATATTTTGCAACAAAAGTTGAGAAAAAGCCCTTCAACGCACTTCTTTCATTTAAAAAAAGGTAATTAAAGTTTAAACAAAATGTTTTGCTTAATCCATTGAGAAAAAATGTCTTCTTAAGTCAGAAAAAATATTGAGGCATATTTGATTCACATTATAACATAAAACATTTTGACGCAGACTCAATTGTTTTCTTATATGCACCCATAATACTGAAAATAAACTTGGGTACGAGTTGTCTTGGGTACGAGTTGTCTTGTGTACGAGTTGACTAGGAGGCTCTATGTGCCTCATAGATAAAGTGGATTAAAACGAAAACAAAATGAAACGAAACCATTTTTAATCAAACGTTATGATCTCATGTATCTTTATTGACACTACATATCGCCGAGTGTTTATTACACAAACGCGTCAATGTATTACTTTATCTTTTGTCATGAATCAATATTGTCATTTTAACAACTTTTAAATGATGTGTTTACATCAACTGTGATCAATAAACATCTAATTTAAATCACGCCAAGTTCCCCTAAATTATAATCCTAACCTTAAAAATATATGGGGACCATGCTTACATCAGGCAGGACCTAAATATTTTTATGGTTATGCCTGTAGGTCATGTGTATTTTGTCATGCTTAACCCCGCTTAACCCATGCCGCAATTTGATCTGTATAGAGATCATTGATTGGAAAATGTTATCCAATTGACTAGTAATAATTGTATTCCAAGAAAAACTTAACTTTGAGTTTATCCTTTTAATTGCAGTTAGTGGTGTTGTCTTCGTAGTTCAGTATATCATAAGGTTATAATGGAGGAGGCCGACGACATTTGGAATCTTTTCGCTGCTAAAACTAACAATGAAATTTCTTACCTCAACATTTTGAATATTTTTGTTCTTGAGATTTACATAAACACCCCAATTTTGACATATCAAAAACGAAACGAAAATATTTATTTTGAAGGTTACATTTAATGTTTCATAATTGATTGTAACATGACCAAAACACTTATGGATTATTTTGATAAGTACATGTACGTCATACAATATAATAGAGTAGAGATATTTCTTCGAATAACCACTCCCAAGCGCGTAGCTACGTTGAGGCAAATGAGGCAGCTGCCTCGTCGCTTTTTTCAGCCTTTGAAAAATAATGTTCGGATATAAAACTATTAAAATGAGTATAGTATCTTTTTCTTGAAAACATACCATTAAAATAACAGCTTGTGTTCTGTTGATTTTATCTAAATATAATTTCATGTACCCTTTATATAGAACTTAAAATAGCCAACTCTCAAGACACTTGCGTGCGATTTTATACCGTTCGCATATCGCATCAAATTGTTAGCCTTCGTTTTTTTAACCAAATTATAACGGCGCCATGTTCAGATTTTTGATTGATATTATGATATAAGACTCACTGTGGCAAGTAGATCAGGTATACCTTAATATTAATGGTATTTCTTTTTTAATATCGCCCAGATATAACGACCTAGGAAGGTCTATCAACACTAACCTACTCAAGGAAATATCATTATTCGAAATTCAATTTTACCCTGGTAAAAAATCATTTTTATAACTTCCAGCATAAAGTGTAAAACTTAAAAGTAATCAATGTGCACTGCGCTGAAACGCCGATCTTTGAAATTCATTTTTTTATTATTTTTTTATTTTTCTAATGAAAGTATAATATTTCTCAAACGTACTCAGACAACCAATTTTACTTTTGTCAAACAATTCTCCAAAGGACGATTCTCGGTTTGGAGAACAGTCTCCTGGGCTAATATTTTTTTTCATGAAAAATATAGAAATATTACCCAAATTAAACTATGAATATTCAAAAGAGGACATTTAAATCCACAAGATGTAAAAATATCAAATTGGTCTGGAGCAGGGATAACACTCAATTAGACCGATTCTAATAAAATACAAGTCTCGATTTGGGGAAAGAAGTTCATCAGTGTACTGCGCTAATATTTTTTTGAGAAAAATCTAGAAATATTACCCAAATTAAATTATAACTATTCAAAAGAGGACATTCAAATCTATATTATGTAAAAAAATCAAATTTGTCCGAAGCAGGGATACTGCTCATTTAGATTGATGAACTTCGTTCTCCAAACCGAGAATAGTCCTTACAATTATAGCATTTAAATCACTGATCTTTTTGAATTACGAAAATAGACACAAGTAATTATATAGTCTGATTCCATCGTGCACCGACAGGATATATTAATAAGTATATTGTATGGCCAGTATATTTGATAAAAACGCTGTAAGTATATTACACGATGATAATGTTTGTTTGCCATATGAGATCTATGAAAGATTCAGTTTAAACGATAGATTTTTACTTGGGAGGAAAAAAGCAAGTATATTCTTATCTGATACAACCGATGAATATGAAAAAACTGACTTTTATCTGTATTTCATTGATTGCTATATTTTATGCCACCAGAGTGATATCGTGTTTTTACATTACCTATACCATATATGTATACAGTGCGTCCCAAAAAACGCAACAAAGAAAAACATTGCAAAATCACAAAACCAGTGACGATTACATCAATTTCATTTAGTAAACATATGGAAAAAGTGGCATAAACAGTCGTTGCCTGTCATCTTATGAAAGATTAATCATGAAAGATTACATTCCCTTTCCCATGACCACTATTTCTCTACACACATGCCCCTTCACATGACCACTATTTCTCTACACAGAGCGGACTGGCCTGTGTGTCCATGTCGCACACCTTTTTATGAATCATCTGAGGTTCTGGCCGAGAGTAGCAACCTCATTGATGACTCTTTGTTAACTGTTGCAATGTCTAAAACTTGGTCCAGAGCAGATTTTGGCACGTTTTGCAAAAGGAATGATTATTCAGTGGTCCGTGGTCTTATATGAATAATTGACATACCATTGGAAAGAGGAGATATGTGGCTTCCTGGTAAACTAAATCAAATTGATGTTATCATCACTGGTTTTGTGATTTTACAATGTATTTGTTTGTTGCGTTTTTTATGGGACGCATTGTATTGTTATTGTCTCTAACTTAAAAAAAGTGGACGATGTTCGGCGTCCGTCGCTCAGCGTTGTAACAAATTGTTGCTGAAAAGTTTGCCTGTTTGATATTGTTCTACTAAATCTGCCCCTTTCTGTAAAACTGAAGAGTTGTTTTATAAATAAATTGTTCAAAAGATGACTTCTTTCGGTCCGAATTTGTATATTAAGCGGGATATTAAGCTTACTCAATTGCGTTGGGTTGAAGTATCATAATGCGTTTTGCGTTGTGACAATGAAATAGTTTTGCCTCGTCGCTTTTTCCTTCCTGGCTACGCCACTGATGTCTCCTAACTCAAATCAGATTGTAAACAAGTATGAAGACATGTCATGTGGTTTGGATATTTGGATTATCTTATTGGCATTAGACACTTTTTTGTACTAAAATTCTTTGCTTGGAATGTTGGGGCCTGATTTTCGTATGGCTGGAAGTTAATTTACTGTGTTTTCTCTGACTGTGTTTTGGAGACTTGGATGTTTCTTCTTCTGCGTTTTTACTCCTATCCCTCGAATCGCATTGTTCGACTATATTCTAACGGTAATTGTGAACATTGTTAATCACCTTGTTTCATAATGGCCTTCGCACAAATATTTGTGCGAAAAAGCAACATAGGTTTGCTATTGCATGATCATTCAGCAAAGACTACAGGCAAGATAAATCTTAATAATTTATCTAATATAACTATATATTTGCCACAAGTCATAGAATCCAGCCCAACTTTTTACTTGACTTTAGACACGCTTATCACGATCAAGCGTGTCTAATCGCGATCTTACACTGACGAACGACCAATATCAGTGTAATATTGGCAATATTAATGCCGATCGTCAGTGTAAGAAAAGCGAGGGACTAAATACGTGAATTGTGTCTTTGTTAACATATAAAACCTAAAACCATCGACACATTCTCAAACTAGACTATCTTCCTTTACTTCGAGCCAAATTATTATCCACAACGTGACTTATAAGTAGGTGTAAATCGGGAAATAAAAAAATCTTACCGAAACCTAGTCCCGGAGGAAGTTCCGCCATGATACACCGACGATACGTCTGTGTAATTAGGTGGGTAGCAGTGATTATGACAGATAAACAAGAATGCAAATCTAACTCAATATGTCGATGAATTGGTAGGCTTATTCCACTCTAAACTAAAAATGTTTAAATCATAAGGGATTCGTTTTTTGGGTAATGATATTGATTCGTGAGAAGTAAAGAGACATTTGACAATGTTTCCAAGGATCTTAATGTAGATTTAGAGTAATTTGAGGTTTTCCTACTCTCTGGCTGAACATACAGTATAGACGATTATTTCCCGCGATTCTTATTATCCCTCTTGAATAGTGCAATGGAATCTTTTAAGACATTTGTATTTCCCCCTGTAGTATTCTAATATCCGTTGAAGATCCATTGAGGATATCGTTGACATGATTTATCATAATATGACATATATCTGTACGTAAAAAAAACATTAAAGGCTCGTCAACCGCACTGATGATGTCAAAAACAATTTAAAATATCACTTTTTTTTTGTCCCAAATTTTTTTTGTCCCAATTTTTTCTTTCCCACCCAAGGGGGGAGAGGCGGGCCCCCGCCCCCAGCCCCCCCCCTCCCCCAATCCGCCAGTGGGGTTAATGGCCAACCTAGTTCGATGAAGGAAACCCGTAAACGTTTCCTTGTCACTGTGACATATCTAGTTGCATTGCTCAACGTTAAACTCGTATGAGCGACTCCCTATTTATATAGCTTAAAATATTTTATCTCCATGACTTTACTTATCTTTACCACTTGATATATGGGCTAATTTACGATAATTGATATTATTACCACCTTGCCGGGCCAGTTCTAGGGGGTTTAGTGCTAGTTTAGAGGGCATTCATTTTACTATATCGACCTGAGAAATGTTTGACGTCATAGTGGTGGTCCATATGGACCGGTCTAGAATACATCTGGACCGGCAATTTTCCCCGGGAAATTAGATATCGTTCAATGCGTAAGATTTTCTTGCTGTTTCAGTCCTGGTCGTTAACGGTGGTAATAATACTAATAACGTCATTTCTGAGAGCAATATAGTGAAATATTGGACCTTGGGCCTTCGGCCCTTGGTCCAATATTTCACTATATTGCCCTTAGAAATGACGTTATTGTACTATTCTACGAAGCTGTTGTTGTACTAGAGACTGCGACATATATGTTGATGTCGTTTTCTTCGGATTACAATTTTTTTAACTTATCATCATGAATATAGGGTTGGGACCTCAAAACAACGGAATGCCGTTGTAAAAGAAATTATGGTCCCTTGGGGATTATGGTCCACTTTCTTAAAGGCCCTTACTGGTCTTGATTGTGGATACGATAATAAGGGAAAGAGTTCTATTTAAGACACCATATAAATCCAATACAATTGCACATACTTGCTAGTTTCCACTGACTGTATGATTGCATTAGATTTCATTCTGATACTAAATACAATATTATTACCACCTTGCCGGGCCAGTTCTAGGGGTTTTAGTGCTATTTTAGAAGGCATTCATTTTACTATATCGACCTGAGAAATGTGTGACGTCATAGTGGTGGTCCATATGGACCGATGTAAAAGGGTAGGAGGTCCTATCAAATTATGGTCCTACTCTCCATTGATTTATATGGTGACCTCAATACAACTCTTTTCCCTCATTATCTTATACGCAATCGGGACCAGTAAGGGCCTTTAAGAAAGGGGACCATAATCCCTCGGGGAACATCATTTCTTTCACACCGGTCTACAATGTATTCTAGACCGGCAATTTTCCCCGGGAAATTAGATATCATTCAGTGCGTAAGATTTTCGAAAACATGTGTTTCCTTCGGCCCTCAGTCCAATATTTCACTATATTGCCCTTAGAAATGACGTTATTGTACTGTTAACATATAAAATATAGCGTCCTATAAACTAAACACTTGAAGATGTTTAATTAATGCCTTGGTTTGTATATATTTTTAACTTTTAATGTTGCAAAATGGTAAAATTGATCACACCCTCTTTTCAACATTTTGATCGAATGGGATTCTAAGATGTTTCAAAAAATACTTCCCATTGTCTAATAATTAAAATCTTCATATTGTTTTATCAGACAAAGTCAGTAGATGTTCCTTGAATACTAATAAGTGATGCACCCAATGCATTTTTATTTTGAACCTAGAAAATGAACGTTTTTTGCCACTTTTCACCAATCATCAAAGCATTTGGGGGGGGGGGGGGGTGGGGAGGGGTTGTACAACTACAAGATATACAATTTTTAACAAATTCAAGTGACTAATTACCTCTAAAGGAGCTCTTCTTTACCTAGAGAGCATAACTTTCGAAAAAGAGTTGTTTTGGACCACCTTTATACTCATCCAAATAAGTGAAATGTAAGAACCTGATTATCAAGTGATGTTGCCATAGCAACTGAAATGTTAGACATATTACATAAATGATATGATGAATTGTTTTATCTTCACTTCTAATCATGTTATATCCTTCAGATAGCTTAAGATTCAAGAATATGAAGAAAATGATGAAAACCCACAAAATAATGCATTTTCAAGGTAACAAATAGTGTTATATTACTGTTGCTATAGCAGCAGAATTAGATCTTTCTTGATTTTCACCATACAGATTAAGCAACATACTAAAACTAATTCCAGGAAACAAGTCTATATCATTATTAGTGCCTGGGATATAAAGGTGTTTAAAGTGGGGTATGAGAAATGCTCTGAAGAGAGTTGCCCAAGTGTGCTGAAAAGTTGAAAACATTGTAATCCGAAGAAAACGATTAGCTTTGAACTTTCAGCCAGAATATCATGGACATGTGTTTATTTTTTGTTGACCAGACTTCAAGTAATCATTACCCCAAGGTACCTGCAGCTGTTTGGAATAGTGCTTATCTTTTTAAAAATGTCGCTACAATGATGGATTTTCAGACAATTAACAAATATTTTATTTTTTTGGCAAATATAAACTCGCATTTCTTAACCTATAATGTATCGATTGCGTTGATACTTTCCAATAGCATATTAATAAAATGCATGTGCGACCAACTCTTGAAAACAGGATGTTTGACATGTCTTGATCACATAATTAAGTATGTCTACTATATATATATACGATTTGTCAAATATGTGTATCCTCCAACACATTGGCCATGTAAATAAACACTATTGATACATTATTTGGTGAAAGCTATGTCAGAAGGTGTATTTATATAACCTATCTTAAATTGCAGACAATGGGGATTTCTAGTGTATTCCAAAAGTAACAGGACTGGTGTTGGTATTTTGTCAATTCTGCACCGAGGGTGTTCAAATGTTCACAAATTGTACTTTGAAGTAGTGCAACTAAAATTGTAAAGTTTCAGAAAAATTATAAAATGTGGGTATTGTTATGGTTGCTAAAGAAACATGACATAACAATACCCGGGGCAACTTTTTCATGAAAATTACAAAGAAAATTATAAAAAATCTGAAATAAAAATGCTAAATATTAAAATTAAATGGCGTTTGTCGTTCCCTATGATGATTGTTTGGCCTTTACCCGCAATGATAAATGTTGCATGCAAATCTTAGTCATTGTGAGTGCCAGGATACGTTTATATCGATTCCAATGAAAATAATCTCTGTCCAATTAATCCAGTTTTCTCTCTAAACTGTTCAATTTATGTGGAGAGGAGCAGATTTTGGTCCCAAAATTCTAAAATATATATCTAAAAACATTCAAATATTAGTAAAAAAAGCATACGATCCGCAGTCTAGAAATTATAAAATGTATATATGCAACAATGCAAGCGAAGCTTAATGGCAGTGGATGTTTACAACTAAATACAATTGTTTCAATAAAATAACACGTACATGAAAACAATGTCATCCATATTAGTGCTCAAATGGTTAAAATATTAAAGAAGCAAAAATAAGCAGTAGTCTAGAAATTATCAAATCTATATATGAAACAATATAAATGAAGCTTTATGGACATAGGATGTTTACAACTGAATACAATTGTCAACATAACACATGAAAAGATTCCCAGTAATATTGGTGTTTAAAGGGTTCTTCTAAAATCAACATATACCCATTTGAGAAAAGCATAAACATTTACGTAAATTAGCACATTATATAACTGTTTATGTTGGATTAACATTATCTATTTGTAGATTATTTTAAAAATCATTTTTGTCATGGGCTTTTCAAATATAGTGAACTTCTGAAAATATATGATAAATTTTTCTTGTTTTTTGAAAATATCAATGATTTTCGAAAAAACAAATGTCATGGTTCTTTATCCTTTATTAAACCAAGTTTATAAAAAAATTAAAAAAAAGAATCAAAATATTTTATTTTACCCACACGACGTAAAGATATGTAGTACAGCCCCGCTTTTTAACCAACGTTAGGATTCAAATTGTTAATTATACAAAACCGCTATTCACACAAATGCCCAAAAAATCAGAAATTACTTCAAACATTTCTATTCCATAATATATATTCATCATCCCAATTGCTCTGAAAAAATATATATCATGACATCCTTTGTTAGAAAATGGAAAGAAGGCGCCACTATCGTAGCTAATTAAAAATTCGCTGACCACTTTTGAGACAAGCACCTCATATATTCTTGAAGCCTAGGGTATATGCTAATGGTTGAAAGAGTCACATTCCATAACTTTTACATTTTCAGTGGGAGCCAGATAGCAACAGGAGTAGTTCGGTTTATTTGCTAACCAGATGGCTACATTATAATGTCAAACACAATACTCGCGGCACAATTCAGGATAATGATTGTGCTTCATTGTATTGCTCATGACATAACATTCGCAGCGTTTTAAGCAAAATCCATCTCATTTTAGTCCGCTAGATCTCACCGTACGCAAAAGATATCTCTTTGGAGTTAGGCTTAATTCTCGGTATGTTCACATCTTAATAATAGTGCAAAGGTATTATGGCTTCAAATTCTTAGTAACCTGAGTTGCCATAAACGCTCAATAATTTAGCCGAGGGGTGTGTGACAAAGATCTTGAACTTCAATCTAGTAGTAACCGTAAATAGACGTAAGTTCAAGGAGAGTTGTGTCAAGGGACCAAAAGTCATGCAATCGTTCAAATACAGGTGTTTACAATTAGTCAATTCGTAATGTGCGATTTAGTTTCAATTGGTGATTATGCCATGCAATATTTATTGTAAAACAGCTAAGATTTATTACAATTGATTTATTTTGGTAAAGTATCGGAGGCTCACCTTCGGGTTGGGATTGGGGTTTGATCAAAATACATGGAAATAAACAAAATACAACGGTTTTAAACCAAAACTGAATCACGGGGAATTATGTTAGTATGACAATTAAAGTGTACTTGCAGAAAACGTGCGGGAGGAACGAAATACAACAAAACGAAACCATTTCATAAAAAGTCAAGATCCTTTATCTGACTTAATACTGACAACTTGATAGACACTTACATTACTTTTTGACAGTGATTGTTTGTTTAAGAGAGAGGAATCAAATAGGTCATCGCTCTTATTTATTCATTTAAGAAGCTTTGAATTAGAATATGACAATAAATGGGTGACACAAATTGTGTATATTCCCGACTTTGTGGTAAGTTACATATAGAAACAGACGGAGGTCATTTGTGTGTAAATTCTTACAATGGGTAGTTACTAATACCGCATGCCACAAAAAATGCTACCCACCCACACAATGTTTTATAACTTTTTTGTCTGAAAAGATTCTGACTTGTTTTTTGGCAAATGAAAACTACATTCCATTTGGGAACTCAACGAAAAGTTTCAGGTGACAATCTATCTCGTTTACGCCTTTGCTGGCACAACTGGGTCTTACACAAAAACGACACCCCTTTTTGTAACATAATTTTTGAATAATAATAATAATTTTATATGATTTTATACAACAACATCATCTTGTGTTTAATAGAATTGACTTGTTCATTTCCCTGAAAGTACAAGCAAAAGCCATTATTTTCACAAATAATCTATCCTCCATTTTCATTAAATACAAAATAAGATATTAACCCTTTCATCACCAACTATTTTTTGGCCTTAGCAACACAACAGTATACATATTAAGATGTTTGAACTCCGCGGTTATGATAACATTTTCTGTTTGAAGTGTCAACCAAACATACATGTATTTCATATTATATAGTTTTCGTTGATTTTTTCTTAAAAAACAGGAGAATGAACTTTAATTGCATTAAGAATATATTTGTGTCTCTCCTACATGGTCAGGTGTATGACTTTGCTTCTCCCCTTAGTTTATATGAGGATAGGAAGGTGGTTGTTTTTGAAAATGTATGGTTTCAGAATGCCTATATGGACTGTTATGTCTAAGAAACTATGCATTGGAATCACTCCATATCTTGTATTATGCATGTTTGAGATGGAATTGAACATTAGAATGAATAAAAAAGATCATGCATGTAGAAAATGAGGTCCAATTTCAAATATTTGGCTAAATGGACCTAACATTAACATTGATATGCAGTGAATCATTAATACATTTTGTTTAGATTACGTGTGGTACTTTGATATTAATTATAGCATTGATAAGTACTGCACCTATATGGACAGATTTAAAAAGATAATGAGGTCAAGAGGGATATTAAAAGTTAATACACGCTTGCTGCCATCTTAATATTCTCAGGAGAAAATTAGTAACTATATTTTCAAATCTCATATCTACTGAAAACCAAAATGCTAACACATTTTGTAACTTATGGGGTCATTGCACTTCATGATCCCTATCTCAGCCGTTCTGGGTTCAAACTCTTAAACATTCTGTAAATTATAGTTTGGCATTGAATTAGTTATTTATCATTGTAAACCTACGAGTAATCTATCCTGGCCATAGGTGCAATTGTCATTTTGAAATAGATTTTCATGGAATAAATAAATGACCCCTTGTGGATGAAAGGGTTAATATCTACTTTTGAATTCACCAAAAACACATATTAAAATCGACTAAAACATAAAATTGTTGTAAAATGCTATCTGAAAACTGATTTTAAGATTATCCTATATGAGGTTCAGGATATTGGGATTATCCCGAGGCCAATATAATATATCTGCCCGAGGGCCGTAGGGTGCCGTTGTTTTCTAACACACTGTACATATTGTCGACCATGTAAAAAAAGTTCCCAATTTCGTCTTAATGTTGTCAGATTCTCGGTATCTAGTTTTTGTTGAATCTGACAAGACACATAATGTGAGTAACACCCCAGTCACATTTCCTACGGCGACCGTACGGTCTATAGCTATCATTTCTGTGGTCAGTAACATTTTTTACGCTCGTCGTAGAATTTCTGCGGTCTTATACGTTTGCAGTCACATTTCCTACGGCAGCCGCACGGCGAGTTTTGAATTTCTGTTGATTACCATTAATTCTTCTTTTTATTTTATCGATACCAGTAATATTTATAAATGTTGTTTGTGGTATTAGGTTATAGTATCGAATAAAAAGTGAAAGATAAGTTGCTGTAGTATCAGTCAGTATACGTAATTGTGTTGTGTTTACAGCAAAGATATGACCAAAAACTGACATACAAACCGTTTCCTACAGCCTAAAGCCTACAGGAGACGTAAGTCTACGGCAAGCCCGATGTGCAGCCACCGTTGGACCTTTCTGTGGTCTGGCAACGGCCTGTTGATTTCTACGTGGACCGCAGAAATGAACAAATATTATAACCCGGAGTTATAATTTTTCACGGCTACCTTGCGGCCTGTAAAAAACTGGATACGCCGTACGGAGGTCGCAAGACGAGTGTAGTTCTTCTACGCTTGCCGAATAAATTCAGTGATTTAATTGATCTGAGGTCGACGTACGGCCGGCGTGCGACAAATGTGACTGGGGTGTAATGCTTTCTTAATGGTCGAACGAAAACTTCATAGAACAGAACTGAGAGAGCGGTATGGTTTACACAAGTTTCGAGGACTCCTTAAAAAGACAGCTGCTTGTGTGTTCTCTGAGTCCCATAGAGGAAGTCGATTCTAAGACCAGTGTTCTTCAGACGACGGCATCACGTGCGACATGCATGCTTTGTAAAGTACTTCCACTTGGGGCTACCAACACAATGCTTTGATTTACGGATACCCTGCTGTCAACGATATGCCAAACTTTAAGGTATTTGGGTAGTGAGTCCGAAAACGATCTTTACTCCAATATATACCAAATCGTTGAGAGACATCTCTCTGATTGTTTAGTAATTTTATCCAAATGTTTGTCTAATTCGTCCATTTTGAATCCTTACACTTTGCCTAGCGTGAGCTTCAACAAATCATGACGAAATGATAAGTTAAGGAATTATTTATTTTATTTTATTAATAAAATGTACCAATTTTATAATAAATATATACTAATAATCATTAAAGTTGCTAGAAATAATTGTTTAAATTGTCCAATATCATGTACATGCGGTCCGTTGTTTGAAGGGCTGCTGCGCCTGGCTAACGTACACTCCGGAGATGCTACGTTGTCCACGCATAGAATATGTACCATCTCCCTAACAAGAAAAGGCATACTATTATAACAGTAATATAACAATTTAAAAGCTAAGTGTAAAGTCGTATTTAAATAAATATCATTGGAGTTCAAGTACCAGAAAATTTAAGATGATAGAATCGCGTAGCTTAAATCATTACACAGTTTCAAAGCCATTGACGTAGCAGAGAGAAGTACATAAAGTTTAATGTATAAATGCACATAAACAAACTGGTCAAAAGAGAAAGCCAAGATAATATAGACGAATATTATATTGGTTTACTTATCCATCATATCAATTATAAGTCGAATTCCGTATTATGAAATCGCATAACAAATCATCGTATTGCAATTAAAGGGATGGAAAATAGGGGAAAATGAGAGTCGCAACAATAGATGAAATTGTCAATTGTCAATTTTTTAGGTATCGCTAACTTACTCGGGATCATCCGTACAGTGCCATTCAAAGCCCCGCTTCAAGATATCTTCTTTAAGTTGAACCAATGATCCGTTATTGCAGCTTTCCCTGGAAAAATAACGTGCTCAGGGATGAAGAATACTCCAAAGAAGAAGATGATTCCAAAGTCCTTTGTTGATTAATTGATCATAAAAAAGAACTTATTCAACAATTATGGCCGGAATGGTTATCGAAGTCAATGTCCAGTAAGCCATAGGTTTCTAACCAGGAGGATGCAATTGAAGCGAAAACCATCAAAAGTTGCAATAAGCACACTTTCAATAAAGAGTCTAACTAATACTGTAGAATGATCGTATTCCAGTATACATGCAATAGTGTATTAGGGATACTCTAGATGTGCTATTATATCGCCATAGTGTTATAACAAGGATGACAATCACACCATTCTGGTAAGGTTTCAAAATAAAAATAGTTTCTTTAATTTAGTTATGTGAACAATAAACATATATAGTATACACACGTGCAATTCACATTTATGATGCCAATTACACTATCACATTTTTTTGATCAACTTATCCAGAAAGCATTAATTAATTAAATATGTTGTAATTATAAACAAACCTTGTGAAAAATAAATGGAACGAATTAAAGATGTCACTACATTTAACCCGATCGAAATAGCGGCCTACCACGATAAAAATAAACCCAGCAGCCATAAACTTTTCCATTCGTTGTAATGCAACTTATCTCTTATCTAAATATAGGTATGAGCTGCACATTATTTGCTCATGTACTGACATTCACTATAAGCGATAAACCAATGGGTAAACTCGGCTGTATATTTGGTAGTTGCACGTAGTTTATTAACCTTATACCCTGATATACACGGAACCGACGTTTTTGCCAGGTAAGTGATGTATTTTCTATTATAGGGTTAATATGGAGGGAGGGGAGGGGGTGACATTGAAATGGAGCACCAAATATACCCTTGGTGTATTGTAAAACGCTATGGCATTTTTTGTTTGTTTAAACTTTAAGTACACGTAAATACTAGGCCTACAAGACTAGTCAGTCGTATTTCATTCATTGAACCACTGGAATGTGTAAAAAAGACGACAGTACACTTAATACTCATTCAGACACTGTTAGACATCATCAGAAGTAGATAATGTATTGTAGAGCCCTGTAGTTTAAAACACACGCACATTATTCAAATATGATCCCTATATATCTTAACCACATTGGTGTCGAATCATATCGTCAGCTCTTGTGAAATTGCTTATTTCGATGGGGGTTCTCATTATAAAGAACATCAAATCTGGCCATTACTGAGAGTCTTCATTTACGCAGGTTCTTGCATCTATTATAAGTATATTGTATTTGTTATAGGTGATTCCAAGGCTGATGAAGTAAGGCGGACCTAAATCGCGAGAAACAGTGGAGTTGATACATACTGTAGAACAGCACTTAGTACGGGATGCGGTTAAGGGAAGATTTATCAGTTTCCTGACAACTGCCGTGGCACAACGACCTTAAAAGTTCTCACTCTACAACTGCAAGGTTAGTGTTTATATTTTAAGGCTATTCAGCTGATTTGAGAAAATATGAGTCATTTTGCATTGTGTAGTTCATCGCGATAATGTAATTGTAAAGATTTATTAAATAGTGCTTACCTTTGCAAATGTCAAATGTTTCAAGCAAATTTAGCTGAATTATGAATACATCGTCTTTCTATCGTCCTATATAAGTTTTCCCGATCAAAATTCACTTTTATGTATACATGTAAGTGACACGTTTCTATTTTCAGGAAATCGACTCTTCGAAATGGCAGACTCGAATTCCTTGCCACCAGATACTAACGACAATATAAAGAGTGATGGAGACACTGCTGACGAAACGACTAATGATCCTGCCAGTGAAAGAGAAGAAGCATCACCAACCACTACTACAACTACTACTGTTGATAATAATGAAGACGATGATACTGATCACCCATATGGTACAAAGGAGAAGATAACACAGGAACAGCTCCAACGCATGCTAGCTGATTCAATCATTGCAGGGTCACCTTTAAAAGATGCCCAAATTATCCTTAATGCTGGTGCCCAGGTAACTCAAAAACATTTCATTTCGTTTTCACTCTACTATAACTTACCCCTAGAAATGCATAAGATACTCTACTCTGTTTGTCCAATTGTATTGTTTAATATATTTTTGAAAGTACCTTATTAACATCTAATGTCATCCGATAAACCATTAATAAGGAACAAACAAATAAAAACAAATAACATAATCATTACTAATAAGCCAAAAGGGTTGCTCATGAACACCTAATGCAAGGTATAGTACTGTAGTTTTATACGGCGTAATGTCTAAAGCATCAGTAGAGCACCTGTAGAGCATCAAATCACTGACTCATCTTTTATCGGAGGTATACAAGGGCTAGAACAGTAGAAAACACTCATTTAAGCAAATTGAAAGGAACTATGGAGAAATCTATCTGCCTTGGTGGATTGTTTTTGATTGAGCTGCATAGATATTATATATGTAGGAATGCACATGCATGTCTATGATTAAACTGAAAAACAACTTTGAGTACCTAAATTGTGTATTCCATGAACGTTTCAAAAAGTTAATATCTAATTTGCCATTGCTATATACCACGGTAGAAAGTAATTCAACTCGTGCCAGGAATAAAACTCTACAATTAAATATGTGAAACTTCTCAGACGCAATAATGTGTCAGACATGATAAACATTTCTACCTTGGGGTATTTTATACATAAATAAACAAACGTTGATCTCAATTTATCAGCAAAAACTTACTTCACTACCTCAGTTGAATACCTGCCAACAGAATATTCAGTATTTATTACAATGCAGACAATTCTTTAAGCTTTGCACTGATAGGGTCAGTAACACTTTTTAAGTCATATTTATTTTCTTTGGTCTTCTCGCCTAGTAATCACTAGCGGATCTAGACGGGAGCGTTGGGGGCATACATCCCACCTAGAAAGTCAGAATTTGAACTTGAAATCAAAATAGATGGTTATAGATTGTCAATAACGCATTCCATACGCTGAAATCAGACCCAGTAATTAGACATATGCTCTGAAATTGGTCAGAATGCACCAAATGATGTTCAATTTTCGATATTTTCTGGAAAGAGAACCCCAAGAACTCCCCTACCTCGTGCTCGTTCGCTGCGCTCACTCACGCGGTTCGCTTTGCTCAAAGTTACTAGTAAACGCCCCCCCCCCCCCCTAATACAAAATCCTAGATCCGCCCCTGAGTCAGCAAGCAAAATAGAAAGAGGGAATTGTTCGCACAATGTAAGACGATTTTAAATTCAATTTCTAAATGACAAGCATGGTCTAGACAAGACATGCATATGAAAAATAAAGTAACGGGACATTTTAAAAGATGATGAAAAGGAAATTAATATGTTTGTCAAATAACTTCAAGAACTCATGCGTGTCAAAACTCAGTCAACTTTTATCTACACCTTTCTGTATTTCAGGTAAATCTTCCAGTAAAGAGAGGTTTAAGACCGCTTCACTATGCAGTTTACGACAATTCATACAAGTACACAAAGTTCATGCTCATGCGTGGCAGTGACGTAAACGCCCGGGATGATATCGGTTACAGCCCTATGCACTTGGCTGCTTGTCATGGTCACTACGACGCTATGAAGATCCTCTTAGAACACAACGCAACGCTTAATTTTAACCCGAAAATTGAAAAGAAGGAAGATATCAAAGTTGAAGACACAGTCGATGGTGGAGACGATGGAACTGGTGGTGGGGCGAACTCTGAATCTTTAGCTCTAGAACCACTCACCCTCGCTATCGAACACAATCATATCAAATGTGCAAAAATGCTTCTCGAGCACGGGGCAGATCCTAACAATAAGTATTTTCTTGGGCACGAGATCAATGTGTGTCCATTAACGAATCATGCTTGTCTACGACTCTTGCTCGAACATGGTGCGAATCCGAATACATTTGGCCGTAGTGGCCATACACCACTGATGAAAGCATGTAAGGAACAAAATATCGAAGCCGCCCAGATACTTCTTAATCATAACGCTGATCCTAATGTACAATGCCCACCACGTTTCGAACAGAAAAACGCATTGTTCTTCGCCGTTTATTCCGGAAATGAAGAAATGGTTCATTTGCTTTTGAAATCTGGTGCCAGTATGAGTCGAGCCGAGAACTATGCATCACCGCCGCTCGAAATCGCCATACTAAGAAGTCGTGTGGAAATTGCTCAGATTCTGCTCGATTATGGCGCTGATGTAAATGAACTGAATGAGCACAAATGTCCCCCTCTTCTAGTCGCATGTACAGCTAGTAATATCAAAGAACGAGAGAAAATTGTTGAGCTATTACTTAAAAATGGCGCTGACCCAAACTACTACAACGATGAAGTTACTACGACATATGCCGACCCTTGCCTAACTCCCTTGATTGAGTATTTGTGTTATAATGACATACTTTCATACAATATCGTTCATTTGTTAATCAAATATGGAGCCACAGTTCATATAGTCAAGACGATGAAGTTATTTAGAAACGCTGAAGAAACTCGCATAGGGAGACTTGGTTGTTTGCATTATCTTAATAAAGTTGAGGCGTACCCCGACATTTTGGAACTTATTTTAGAGGCGGCAGAATATATTGATACTGACGCTGTGAAGAAGTCCAGAAAGCTCTCATTGGACGTCATTGCGCATATAGTACATATAGCCTCGAACCCATATAGTCTCCAACACTATGCCCGGTTTAAGATCAGACGGAGTGCTAAGTCACCTGTGCCGACCAGCATTAAACAACTGACGTTGCCAAACTATTTAAAATCGTATATTACATTTGAATTATGATATTTATTGTTCTTTTTACAACATATTCATGATTTAATTATTCAAAGCAATATCGCTTATACCAATCCCGAATAATATACAAAATACAATCAAATAAATTATTGTACGTATTGTAAGAAACCGATACAAAGAGTGAGTTGTAATGCTATTATTTGAGAGCGTGTTAGTACGTTAGTGATTTGAGCATGCGTACGATTTAAGGTCAGGGTGCACTTTAATGAAATTTCATGACCATGTGCTATTTTCAGATAAACATAACTCATTCCACACATCATCTACATCTTTCATTCTTGCACAAAAGATGCATTAGTGTACCTAGACTATTAATTGAGAGTTGATAATTATTCAGAATGTTTGAATAACTAGAATATTCAGTGGTTTACTTTTCAAAAGTGCAAAAAAATTCAAAGTGCACCCTGACCTTAAATCGTACGCATTTTCAAATCACTAACGTACAAACAACACTCAAAAATAGCATCACAGCACTGTCCTGTTTTTAAGCTCAGAACTTTTCATTTACAAGGAACCATTAATGACCTTTGTAAAAAATCGCTCCAGTTTTATATGTCATGTTATGTATGATGTTTTTAAATGAAGCTTTTTTGAAATAATCATATCCTAAAGTTGTTGGAAAAAGCAACTATTTTTTCATAGCTTTTGGATTTTGAAATCTTGCCTTGACCTTTCACGTTTGAGAATTTGCTGCTTCGGAATAATATGGATTCCGCTCTACTAAAATGAAAAATATATAATCGTTCAAGGACAATGTTTACTTGAAGAAATGCCACATACAAATATATGAAGTTCATAATTACCTTACAATTTTTCCAACGTCATGTAGAACTACAACTTGAAACTTTGTCACTTTCGATGGATCTAGATTCGGCAGTTCGAACTTTGCAAAATAGCTAAAATAGAAGATATAATGATTGAAGACCGAAGAATTAAATGTTACAGTTAAAACTAATAGTATATAAAATAAAAGCCGACTCAAGCAACACCTCAAATTGTAATAGATTAGATGCGAGTAGAAATTGATTTACGTTATTAAATATTCAAAATTCAGTAAAAGTAATATGGTTTTGGAAAATTTTATCAACTTTGAAATTTCTTTTTTGGAAATGTGACTTCTAGTTCTAGCTCTAATCACAGAAAGTGACATATCTTTTCTTGTATTAGACAGATAACATTTTATTTTACTGGAGATATTTTAATTTGCATAACTATATTAGATACATAAGGGTTATATGAACATTGAACCGCTAAAATAGATAATTTAAGTTGAAGGGAACTTTCTACTATACCCGCTATGCTATCTAACCCGAACGAGCCACCTGGTGATGAAACTTGTAACTACCTACTCGTATATGCGAATTGAATGCCATCTGTCGCAGCTTATGAGTTGCAATTTCATAAATTAAATTTGACGCATGCAACATATTGACGCATGCAGCATTATGTATCAACGAAGGGGCCTATTGACGCAATTTGACATTATAGTGGCAGAGTATCAAACTAGAAGAAAATTGTTCCTCACGCCTTTGACAATTCCCATATGTTGATATATCTAAATAGAAATGATTGTCTACTAGGAATAATTCCGATAACTAAAGGTGCTCGATATATTTTTCATTACCTTTCTCTTTCGTAGGCGGGTCTACCATCAGTGCGTGAACCGTTCATGATTGTAGTGGCCTCACCTGATGCAGCAATGGCATACTGCAACACAAACGGTTTAAATGATAAAATACACTGGTGATCTGCTCGATTACAAAAACGGTATGGGTTAAAAGTGCAGATCTTAACTGTTTTTCGAAATACCGTTTATGTAACTTAAGTGAGAAATTATGACGATTCTGTTGGCTTCTGAACTATTTGTTCGCAAATATGTACATTTTCTTCAACATATGATACTGATACACGTTTGTGATAAAAATGTCGTGGGAATTCTGCCTACAACGCGTGAAATAAGGAAAAAAGATCGTACCTTCCCTGTTCCGATATTTTGTTTCCGAAACGAAACGTTTCGGCAACCAGTGTAATCGAGTGGATCACCAGTGAAATACGTGTTAAAGTTTCATGGTATTTTACGTATTGCCTATTTCAATTCATGAACAAGGGTGTTCAAACATGAAGAAGTTTTCAACCCGCTATCTGATGTTGAGGAATGACTGCACAAAACGCCATTACAGAAGTTTTATCAGATGTATTACTATTCTAGTATGAATAAGACATACCTTTGTCGCAGCCATTCCCCAAAACGCATCGTCATACGATGAGCATTCTCCATACGCTGGACATCTAGTGTAGTTCACGCCAGGTGCCGCTGTCTGCCCACACCATGTCAGCTGATCAACGCAATAGCCAATCAAAATATCTCCCAGGGCCCACTTCCGGCGACCTCGTCTTGAATAGTCGTGAGTCACTTGATAGGTCCCTTCCCAAAACAAACTCTATATGAAAATTAATCGGGCAAATAAATATTTGAAAGAAAAGAACTCATTCCCGAAGGAACATAATTCTATCGATGGCTTACGGACAACTCATTCCCTAGACAACTCATCCCCTGGACAACTCATCCCCTAGACAACTCATCCCCTGGACAACTCATCCCCTGGGCAACTCATCCTTTTCTTCACATGAAGCTAAATTGTTTACCGTTTTTTTCTATTTAATAAATACCTTGGATCATTCAAAATTATCATTTTTCACTTAAAACTCTTATCTTTTGTCCTTATATTACATGACTCAAAATTTTATGATAAAAAATAAAGTTTCCTTTCTGCATATCTTGGAAACATTAACTTTAGTAACTTCAAGTGGGAATGCTGTGAAAAATAATCTTTGGATTAAACAGCTTTGAACAACAAACATATTATGACATCAAAGGAGCTTCTTCAATCAACATTAATACTGTATAATATTGAAGCTGTATATTAAAAGTAAAATCAAAAGTAAATATTTACAAAACAAATCACAGATTAATTGGTTGATTATCTCCTTGACAATATCGTAGTTTTTTAAACTTTCCAGACCCCCTAGCAATTGACCCCATAGCGTTGCCCTTCCTATACGATCGTCAGACGCATGCTGAGGGCCAGGGATACGTGGTAAAATGCTTTTAAAAAAGTACCCCATCGTAGTGTACTGAGTTGGTAATGTGTAGCGTCCTAAAATCCTTTTAATTCAATTACTAGATTTGCACATATTAATCTTATATTCGCGAATGCAAGTTGTCGCCCCGCCCCCCCCCCCCGACCTTAGGCTAATATTTTATGAACAATTCATTTAAATATGAATAATAGTACGTATCTGGCACTTCCATTCATATTTAAATGAGTTTGTCATAAAAAAGTAGGTTAATCTGGTAGCCGACAGCCGAACGTTGCATTCGCGAACACAAGCTGCGCCTTCATACGTATAAGGCTGATAAAATTAGCGAATGATGGACGCAATACAACTTAATTTTGAGTCTTAGTTTTACCTTGCCATTCGGTACGTCTTCCATGGCGATATCTCCATAGCTACGGTAATCGTCTTGTGTCACACTGCACGCATCTTTATTCATAAAGGCCGTGGAAAATCTTTGCCAGAGTTCGCTACAATTCTTATATTGACTAAAATAAGAAAGTAACGGGTCAACCTTACATAGTTTTAAAGAAAAATAGCATTATGTAAAATAAAACAATATAATTTGTCAGATATTATTACACATATGAGTACGTATTTTTACATTTTGTACTTTTCTAAACAATTCTAATTGAACACATTTATGGAATAACCAATGTCAACGCAATATTACTACATTATTTTTCATCTATGTTTACATTTGATCCCTTTGTTCGAGTTTAACTCAACATTTCACTTATTCATATTTAGTCCAAATAAAATCAGTTTCAGAACCAGTCAGGCTATGTTTGTTTTTGCAAGTCTATTGTTATACACACTTCCATCAGTCTGGGTGTTGCACAAGTACACACTTTTTATGTTGCCTGTATTATAGCTAATTGAACTGATCATATCATTTTTAGAATATTCTAACGGGTCATAGACTTTACGTTAGCAGAATTTACGTTGGAGCTCCCCTTTATTCACGTGCCACCCAAGGGCCTTCAACCGCCACGTAACAGTTTGGCGTCGTGAATTGAGGAGTCGTTAATCTGAACATCACTTCAGGCGAGTCAAAACAGTAGTATTACACTTATAACGATTGTGATATAAAGACTATCTTCATGATACTAACCGTATTTATGGAAAATTAAAAGTGTACAACTTTTTGACCAACCGCATCAGTGCAAAGAAACTAAGCTATACTAGTTGGTATTCGCGACTAACGTCTATGCAACTAACGTCTGTCGGTTACCGGATTTACCTGCTATTTTATGGACAACTCATTTAAATATGAATAGTACCTGAAATTATTATTCATATTTAAATGATTTGGTCATGAAATATTAGGTTAATCCGGTAGCCGACAGGCGTTAGCTGCATTCGCGTATACAAGCTAACTGACATAAAAGGGGAGACCAAATACGATTACAAAATTCACAAGTATAACAATAATACAATCATCTAAAAACAAACAAAATCACAGTGGAAGCGAATCAGTAATAACCAAAATGATGACAAATTAATGCACAAAGACACCCCGAACTGTCCAAGAATCAATTCCATAATCCAAAACCAAAAGCATAGTTTAGGACTAAAAATTAAAATATCAGTTATTCTTGGAGTTGCCATTGACCTCTGACAATGAAATGACATTTTCCTGAAAATGCATTGAAATACACACATGCCTTCATACTTTATTTTTCACAAGAAAATAACATGGGATGGGGGGTATTGCAATTCTTTCAAAAATGTTTTCTTGAACAAACGCCTTAATTTCGTTTACGAGTAATTAAGAGACTCGGCATGCAATTATTTGCAACCACAATCACGTCTTTCAAATGCTGCATACACATGACAACATGTACATTTGATATGAATACGTATATGATTCACCAGACTTTTGTTTACCGGTACCCCAAAACTGAAACTGAAACTGAATTCTATACACCAGACTATTTTTGAATGGTTTTGATTCTTGTCTGGCTTCCTGGTTAGGACCATGGGGATAACGCCCAACTTCAGTGCCATGTCCGAACGTGGACATTCTAAATAGGTTTTAACTGAACCAATAATCATATTAAAAAGGTATGCCCATATTGAATTTGAATGTCATATAAACGTACAAGAACTCAAAATCCCTACCCTGGTGCTACCGGGCGAATTTTTGTCTGGTAGTTCCAGCATCTGCCGATAAAGATATCCTGTAAGTGATCCGTAGTACCCTGCGAAGCCACGTGGTTTAGCTGACACAGTCCAAACGTGAGGACAAAACAATTCATCCACAGACTCATTGTATCCATTTTTATTGTTTTGAATTTGATTCCTTGATTATAAGTAGCGTAATTGACATCCGTTTGCTATCTGGGTACTTTCGTTTCAATAAATATGCGGGTCGAGGCGATCTTCTATTCTAAAGTACAATAGCTTGCACTTGAACGGAGTATAACCTACACAATGAAGACAGCTATCAGTGAAATATTAGTATATGTAATTGAACTTCGTAAATATAAGATATTCTCGTTTTATCTAAAAGTGACTAAGAGCATTGTTAACTAGGTCATGTGATTATACGCTGATGGAATGATACTATAAGACGCTAAGCCATAGTCACGACTCACGTGTGTTCAGCACTAACGCATGGTGCCTTAATATCAACAGTTGTGGAATACGGCAGATCATTTTGTAAGGGGCGCCAGAACACCCTCCCCCGGCTACGAGCTTTGTTTTACGAGGAGAGGGCCGTAGTGGGCATTTAAGCCCATAAACGCCCACGAACCATGTCAAAATCAACTTCGTTTTTTTCATTTGGATACAATCCCTAAATGCTATCAGTTACACTATGGACGTGATATAGATTGTCGTATATCAAAATGCAGAATTTTGTGATTGAATTCACATAGACACAAGAGTATGACGATTGTTCAATAATTAATTACACCATAAAGTAAAAAAATAAAAAATAAATAAAATAAAATAAAAAATTACACCATAAAGACTAGATAGACCGGTTAGATTCCGAGTGTAGACAGTGACGTGCATGTGAGTATTCGATGCGAGGAATTGAAGACATGGGTAAAAGAGAATTGGCTCCCAGAGTTCCAACTCGACATTCTGCCATATATGGAGTTGTCGTGTTTTGAAAATTCGAACTCAAACAGTCTCCTTTTTGTTCATTTTAGAATTTGAATCATTACTGGTAGTTTTGGTCCTATTTACGAGCAAAAAGTCCAAAACACACATCAAGTGATCGAGATATTGGTAAGAATCTTTAGGATTGTTGATTATATGAATTTATAGTGTCAAAAGATAACGACATTCCGAGATTTTTATTGTTGGAAAATATGGAGTTGCATCCCTGGGAGACAACTCTACCTGGACTTTGGTGCAAGTAGTACAATTGTAAAATACACCTTTTCAGTTACTCCTCCTACCTAGATATTATTGAGAATGTTTTGGATTGATTGATAATGACATCGTCATTACTTTAGCAAATTAGCAATGGGTCAAGCCTAGTTTTGCTTAGTCAGATTGCATGCTCCCTTAAACCCATGACATCATCAATCTAGCTCATACATCATAACCACCTTGATGAAGAGCTTACTAAATACCTTGTTAAGTATGAGTATCAAACGAAATGAAACGACATCATCATCCGGGGCTTTGCATGTCTTCATTACAAAGTAGTGGTTAATTTCATTGGTTGATAGAACAGTATACTGTAAAAGGCCGAACGCAGAATACATTGAAATTGCGAACGAGGCACGTTCCGGGTATTACGTTCACCCTTGGATGTACCAACGCAAAAGATTGCAGGGATTATTGGAAATCCCGAACATATGTGTCAGAGATCTAAAAGTTGCAATCCATGCGGTTTCATCAAATAGCAATCGATTGAGTGTTAAATGAAATAACAAAAAGTTTAAAATATATTTCTAATAAATCTTCACTCCGGCCTTTTGGTTACACAATTTAAATAAGGTTTTATACTTTGGCCAATCAGCTAGCTATTAGATCATTCTTTCTGAAAGCAATCTTTATCGATTTTGTGGGAAAATTCAAAATTAGCAACATGGCATTCAATTTTTTCTTTGAAACTGTAACAATGACTCCAGGAGAACGACAACCAATAGGTTAATCCTATTTCTGGTCTAAAACTATCAGAAAGACATAAGTCTGATTTATTATATACCTCATATGTATTCTAGATGTTCATTGGCTTATTCATGGTCACATGATATGAAATGGATGAACTAATTCCCTGGAAAGTCCTAAATCCCTGGTATCAGGGACGATGAAATGTACTAAGCACCAGTTAGGTCATGTGACCAGTCATTAGTACGTTTTATCCTCCCCGATAGGTGAGATTACAGGAGTTGAAATGCAGAATGCCTTTAATTGCTAATAAGAACCTGTAAACATAAAATGTTGAAATGAAAAGACTTCGCATTTTGTTTTTGTTTACAGAGTACATATGGGGTATATAATGAAACAAATAGTGACTGCCACATTCTCAGAAAATAGTGAAAAAATTTCCCCTCGGGAATATCCTGTCCACTGACATGTTCCCTCGGCTTGCAGCCCTGGGAACATGTTTTGAGAAATATTTTGCACTATTTCCCTCAATGGCAGTCACTATTTGTATAATACATGTATTGCTACCAGTGCAGTATTTTACACTCACTATTATTTGTTGTCATAATATTCTGAAGAAAACATCCACTTTCAAATCAGGTATTATTTACATGCATACAATATACAATATGTTGAAATAATCAATTTATATTAGAACACAAACTTGACAGCAGCCTTGCAAGAGAACAAAAAGCACTGCATTGTATCCTCAGCTTGAATTTCACCAGTCAATAAAATTTTGTCTGATTAATAAAATGCATCCTTGGCATGGCGGGTAATATTGCATTCCTATTCTTTTCTTGCCCCCTTTTACTTGATCTCAGGGAACAACTAGCACTCGACCTTGCAGGGATACCCAATTTCAACATTAACCATTATAACAAACTAAATGCAAAAGAGAAACTAGATACATTGTTATATGGTGGCTCAACATATAAAATTGAAACTAACAAGCTTATAGTCACAACAACTGCCAACTTTATTTCTTTAATTGTAGACTATGTTTAACTTTATATATTTGGTGTAAAATGTCACATGTAACTTATATGTATTGTCATGCTGAGTGTTCAGCAGCCTAAAATTACTTGATTTTTATGTGCCTACTTAACTCTATTTTAGATATTGTATAAATGTGTATTTGTGAAAATCGACATGGGCCACTAATGCCAATGGCCTTGGCCCATTGTCGGACATTGTGAAATGATAGTATTGATAAATAAAACATATTTACCTATAAAAAAAAAAAATGAATCAATGTTTTCGTGTCATATGATGCGTATTTTGTGTCATATGACCTACCCGTACCTTTAGAACTTTTGCCACCTATCGTAAGTTAATCGAATTTAATTGAAATTTCTCGATCCAAGAAGAAAATTTGCACAAAAATTATAAACTCCGCTTGACATAATCTTTGTCACTCTATCGTCGTCTTGATGAGACACATCGGAACTTGGGATTAATAGCCATTCAACCAAGCAACAAAAAGTATGTATATTAGTTGTTCAACATTTTCAATTGTGCTAGTATTAAAGGGCACTCGACCTTTAAAGGGCTGAATACTAATCATATTGTATTGTGCTAGTAAATAATCTAAGCTTTAACAAGTTGTTGGCTTGAACATTATGAAAGATCAAATAAGATGGACTTATGTGTTCCTTTTTGGAATGATATTTCTGCTTGGAGATATAGCAATTTATTCCTTATATGGAAAAAATGGCAAAATTAAACCTTTGAGGAATATCAACAGACAAAATAATAATACTATTATGGGACATAACGTCAAAATCAAATTTCCCAACAAAACTCAAAACAATAAAGATACTATCAATCGAGAAAATATAGATCATGTACGAAAAATGAATCGGAACAATCCAAAACATGTCAACCACAGTAATGACATAGTGGATTATGATATCCAAGATAATTGGGATAAAAACCAAGATAATGTGGATCACTATAGTCATGAGAATGTAGACCAAACTAAGCCTTTTGGACTATATTCAAAGGCCAATAAACAATTGGTCTTTTACAACAGAATGCCAAAATGTGGCTCCTCAACCATGGTTCATTTTCTAATGAGACTAAGAAAAAATTTTAAGCATGTACATTCTACAACATATTGGGAACCAAAACTATCACACAAAGATCTTCAAGCTTTTATAAAGTCATTTGCATTTTGTAATGTGACTTCAAAACAATATGTTTTCGATCGGCACATATATTTTATTGACTTTGAAATGTTCGGATGCCAGCAACCAATTTACTTTAATATACTTAGGGAGCCACTTGAACAGTCGTTATCATGGTACTATTACATGTTTAAATTAATGGGAAGCAAATCTAGAAAAGATCAAAGAAAACAATTCTTTTCAGAACACAAAAAACAGACATTCGAGGAATGTATTCGTGGAAATATGAACAGTTCGTCACTGGATGAAAAATGTTTCTTAAATCAGTTAAACAAACCGACTAGTTACGTTGAATGGTTTTGTGGTCATGATGATAACTGCTCAGATATGTCATATGGAATTCCTAAAGCTAAGTATAACATTGAAAAATATTACATGCTAATTGGTCTAACAGAGGAATATAACCTTACACTGTTAGCTATGGAAAAACTATTGCCATCTTTCTTCAAAGACATTGGACAATTTGACCCAAACACGACCAGGAAAAATGTCGTGCCTGTTGCCAAAAAAGTTAGACCATCGACAGAAATAGTAACTTTTATGAAAGAACATCTGAAGTATAAATACGAAATATACAATTTTGTACAACAAAAGTTTCACCTAACAATGAAAAAACTCAAAATTAACAACTTTTAAAAACTCTAAATATTAAGTATAACATAGTATTAAGTACTAGTTACATTTATTAAAAATGAGTATTGTGTACATTATACCAAGCAGTGATCTCCCCAGCATTAGAGCAAGTGGGTGCATGCAAGTGGGTGCATGCAAGTGGGTGATGCACCCACCTGAAATTTTGGAAACAGGCTTGCACCCGCCTGAAAATCAATTTGCACCCACTTGAAAATGAGAAAAATTATGAAAAATGGGCATATTTTGACCAATTTTTTCTGAATTGTGAAAATGAGACTTTTGCACTCACTTGAGAAAATATCCTGTGGAGATCACTGCCAAGTGTAATAAAGAAGAAAACAGTAAAACCTGTACACCTGAACACCTCTCTTATGTGAACATCTCTCAGTTTGAATACCCTTTCTTGGTCCCAGTCTTGTTATCTCTCATTGAATCGCATAAGAAATAAACTTTAAATGTGAGCACCAACATATTCATGAGTCAAATTGTCATTCAGATCAGACAGGATTTTGACCAGTTCCAATGGGATTTTGATTAGACAGGTTTAACTGTACAGTTTTATAATACACTTATCTCTATCCACGTTTCTCAAGCTAAGAAGAACTCAAAATCAATGATCATACTGTACAGGTATAAGTCGCTGGGCATTATTGCAATATTTTCGGTAGGACATATAATGCATGTAATATTATATTATTTTGTCTTATTGATTGCCATCAGACGTCACAAATAGACAGGTTCCAATTTCAGAATATCTCAAGGGAAAGGGTTTTTGAGGCATTTTTTAGAAAAAGCAACAGACCTATTTTTTCTGGATCAGTTTTTCATGCTGATAAAGATATTAAAAGATGACAGCTCAACGGGGTGGTCACGACACTGAATTTTAGCGTTTTTACCCCCCTAGGAAATTATTTTAGGGGGTACTATAATATTAGTTCATAACTCAAAGGATATATAAACTATTGTTCTGAGTTCTACAGCATACATCGTTAGTACAGAGATGAATACTACCCTAAAGTTATAGGTTGATATCTTTGTTGGTTCCGAAAAAATACAATTAATTAGAAAAAAATATGCAATTTTTGTCATTTTTTTCTTGCTTATTTTATATTTGTAGCTTCAAGCAAAATATGATAACTTAAACAGCTCAAAGTAGTATTCTAACAACATTCTCAAGCTATGTGTGATATTTTAATACATCTATTATAGCGATGAAGTACTATTTTGTAATTTTAATATGACTTTATAGTGCCCTACCCCTGGTAAATAGAAGAAAGTTGGTGTGGTTTTCTTCTGGTTTTAACATTTTATTGTCTTCTTAGTTGAAGATACAATCAATTCTGTCAGTTAACCATGATAAGCTTTACAATGGTTAACTATTCCCATGAATAGAGGGTTGGGACCTCAAAAATACCAGAGAACTGTTAAGTGGCATCCTTGGGCAACCCTCTTCAGAGCATTTTCCTTATACTCCAATAAAATCTGCAGGGATACTATAAGAAACCTATATATCTAAGATACTAATGAAGATACTGAATTCAAATTTTCAGGATTTGGTCCTTGTATGATAGGTAATCTGTATGACAAAAATGACCAAAATAAAAAAAACTCTGTTGCCATAGTAACAAGAATACGACACTATTTGTTTCCTAAGAAATGTGTTTTAAGAGGTTTTGTCATTCTCTTCATATTTTTAATTCTAAATATGTCTACAATGTGGGATGATTAAAATTATGGTAAAGTAATCTTTTCTATTGTTCTCTAAAACAGAAGTTGCTATGGCGACACATAGATCATAGAAAAAATCCTGGGATTATCGCTCTATTTGTCAGGAAATTAAAATGGAAACTGAAAAATGAGTTTCTTCCTACTGAATAGCAATTTGGTAGACCATGACTGACACGCACAAGGAAAACGTCTATCAGTTCTATGTCATTTTTTTTTTTTTTTTATTGTGCTCTGGGACTTATAACATCTAATGCCGAATCTTATTCAACTGTAAAGGAAGGCAAGATTTTAATAATGAACATTGATATATCTCAACAAATATGGCCTAAGATTTGGACAATGATGATGAAACTCTGAGGGAAAATTAGACAAAACATTAATGTGAGTGGTCCAAAAAGAACACTTACATGTTTTGGAAAAGTTATGCTCTCGGGTGAATCAGTGCTCATTTAAGGATAGTCTGAATCAGGTGAAATTTTAACCTAATTGTACCCCTCCTCCAAAACCCCCAAAATTTGACAATTGTCGAAAAGTGGCAAACAACAATTAAACAAACATCATTAAAGTTCAATGTGGCTATTTCGCTTCTTTGTCATAAAGATATGGTACGATATCAGGTCAATCACTAAATTTCACAAGTGACACTCTATCTTATGAAGAAAATATTATCGTATTTGAAGACATGTCAAAAATTTGGTGGAAATAATTTTGTCACTCCTGATTTGACCTGGAAAGGTTCAGGTAAGTTATCACAAACAATTTCAGACAGTTATATCTTTGATTATGACTATTTTCTGACCATGAAGACAGGTATACAGGGATAATAAAGTCAATCGGACTCAGAGATATTTCACTAGCAATCAACCCAAAAATATATTTTTTCATTTTCCAAAAATGCAATCATTTTAACAATGTTTAATGCATTACTATTCTTTATTTTAATGTATCAAATAGCTCTTGAAAAGAAAACTGAATTCCCCTAAGATTAGTGTTCCCCATGTTATTTCCCCTTTGAAAAAATTCATGCTATCCATTGGTTTCAGTTCATTTGGTCATCCAAATTCAGTGTCTTTAAAGTCCCTGGAGCAATCCACTTTTCCTCTTAGAAAATAGAACATGTCTCAAAGCATATTCTAATTATGCATGCAACAATATAATTAAAGGTTGCATCTTTGGTAAAAATTAGGTCAACATTTTTAGTAAAAGGTATGTTGATTCATGGGCCATTCCCTTTAATATCACTTAGGTCTGATTAATAATTATATTTACTTTTCTTGAAGATAATGAATAGATCTAAAAGATATACCCATGTTCATGGTCAGAAAATATTCATAATTCAAGATAGAATTGTCTGAAGTTGTTTGCAATAACCTACATGCTTCTTTATAACATTATTATGTAAATACAGTAGAACCTGTGTAAGTGGAACACTCTCCGTTCTGCCACAAAGCGTTCCACTTAGAAGGTGTTCCACTTACGGAGGTTTTGGGTTCGCAGGGAACATACAAGATCAAATATAGGATTTATATGTATCATTGAAAATATGATTCTCCCTTCATTACAGGGCAGGTATATAGCATTAATAATCCATTTATTTTACTCAAAAAGGTATCTGACATTTTTAATCCTCCTCATTCTGCCAAAAATATTTTCTGACATTCTTAATCCTCCTAATTGTGCCAGTCTCAGGTACAAAGATTATGCAATTAAGTTTTAAAGACTTGTTCCTACTGCTAATAATTCAATTGTTTTAAATGACATTTTTAATCTTACTTATTAAGTTTGAAACAAACAGCAAGAGAATAGATATTAATTAGTGGTAGCATCACGTGTCCAGTTCCATAGGAGGTTAATCCAATTTTCTGAATGATGATCTTATGAAATCCTAATTTGCTGATTATCAAATTAATTATTGGTTGCATCACATGTTGACCTCTACAGGAGGTTAATCCATTAAAATCCTAATTTGCCAATTATCACAGTATTACCTGTTTTCATACCCAGATATCATTGAAGGCAGCGCTTGCATTAGGCTCTGAAAAATGTGAGTCCCAATGAAGGAAAAAATTTTAAAAAGTGAGTCCCGACCGAAAAAAGTGTGTCCTCCAATATATAAGCTAAATTAGCTAAAATGGGCTATTTTGGAATGTGCATGACTTGATCTTACATGTCTTATGTGTTTTCAAAATGTTGCCATTCGTGCCCTGTGATTTAAACATGTTCTTTATATTCAATTCACTTATGTTATGTAACCTCCAGCCTGTCATAGTAAGTACTATTATACTGTGATTATCTTTATACTTGCTGTTTGCACTGAACAACTGCTTGAAAAAATAAGAACATTTTTTAGTATGAATTTGTCTGACGCTCAGTAATTTAGTGTATCACTACATTTTCTACATGATCAGAATCCTCCGATTTATATCATAAATTAGACCATTTTGACGTTATATAATCACAAATAGACTACTTCACCTAGGTAAGTATGCATCATTTGTACAATTGAACTCATTTTGAAGGTTTTATATCAGCTTTTCAGTGAGAAAAATATGTCACATGCAAACTGATAACCTATTATCGCCCATTTCAATAGTTCGTTTTTCTGCATTCTTTTTCTTTTTTACTCAAAATAAAGTTGTAAATCTCACATATTTTGATCTTAATATACACCGATTTTCAAGATTTTCAAAAAATGTTCAAAGTTTTGACTCAATTATTTTCCGTCCCAAAAACGGAAATATTTTTTATTTTTCCGTCCTACAATTTTTTTTTGCGTCACTTACATGTAAGGGACGCCGTTAATGCAAGCCCTGATTGAAGGAGATTAATTCTGTTTACATATATCAATATTGAAATCTATGGAAATTGACTGTTCCACTTAGCAGGTTAATTTTTCAATATGGGGTGTTCACTGTTCAAGTTTGGAGGTGTTCCACTTACAGAGGTTCAATTAACATTAAGTCAATGGGTTTTTAAAACGGGACTTTGAAAAGGTGTTCCACTTGGGAGGTGTTCCACTTACGGAGGTGTTTCACTTAGCAGGTTCTACATTACTTGTGCACGATGACCACCATAGTCTAGTTGCTCAAATGAGATCAATTGATGATTATAATGTTTAGACTTTATGTCAATGTCCAGACTGTATGCCAACCTCTCTAGTATGTGATTACACTAGATTTCATTATGATACATGTACTAAATTGAAAACTTACATATAAAATATCTTAAGTCCTATATTGTAGTAATAAATGAATTAGAATGTCACCTAACATTTGATGATGGTATGAATTTATTGATTTGGTGTCTATCAATACATGTTTCTAACTTAATGCTGCAAAATGATAAAATTCACCACATCCACTTTCTTCAATTTTCCAGGGATAGGGCACTATAAAGTCATATCAAAATTACAAAATAGTACTTCATAACTAAAATAGATGTATTACAATACCACACATAGCTTGGAAAAGTTTTTAGAATACTACTATGAGCTGTTAAAGCTGTCATATTGTGCTTGAAGCTACAAATATAAAATTGGCAAGACAAAAATTGCTTATCTTTTTCCTGTTTTTTGTATTTTTCCGGGACCAATAAGGGTATCAACCTATAACTTTAGGATAGTATTCATATTTGTACTAGCAATGTATGGTGTACAACTCAGAACAATAGCTCATATATCCTTTGAGTTATGAACTAGTTTCATAGTACCCCTAGAATATTTTCCTAGGGGAGTAAACATGCCAAAATTTAGTGTCATGACCACCCCGTTGAGCTGTCATCTTTTAATATCTTTATCAGCATGAAAAACTGATCTAGTAAAAATAGGTCTGTTGCTTTTTCTAAAAAATGCCTCAAAAACTTGAATTATTTGAATTGGAACCTGTCTAAAAGATGAGAAACCCGGGATTATTAGAGTCAAATCTGCCAAGAGTCAACGCGTCATATTTTAATTTATCGTATGATCTTTAAAATAAAGTCCTCTGATTGGTCAGTTCTCGTGCTGTACCAATCTGTATTGCTACTGAGATGGCCCCCTCGCCTTGTATTGGTATGGGATTGATCACCTCTGTAACAATACAGAAAATATGGGTACGGAGGGGACAATCTCCCAGAAAGTCAGAATATTTCCAAAGGATTATCTCCTAAGTAAAATGTATTGGCCTAAGATCACACAGTAAAAACTAGATATTCTGTATTGGCACTCGACTTCGTTTCGTACCAATTCAGAATTTCTCGAGCGCAATATATCCTGTATTGTACTTCAAATCATCCAATAACTTACATAGTATTGTGTTAATGTTCGTGTAAATGCCGAGCTCTACTAATAGTCGTATGATTTGCAGTTTTTATCTAATTGACAATCATTCTTATCAATGATCATGCAAATGTCCTTAATATCACAAACCTTCTATGTTATGTTTAAATGGTAAGGTGCTGGAGCATGTCATTTTATTAGAAAATTGTAAAATTTCAGAAAATTTATTATAATTAATTTTGAAGCTGCTAAAATAAAAACAAATCAACAAGCTTATGCAATGAGCAGTTCATTAATACGTTTTCCTAAATATTGTCAGAAGCCAGTTGTTATCCAATACAAAATTATTGAAAAGTCACAAATGTACCGAGCTTACGCTTAATACGAAATATCATTTTTAGGAGATTTAAATGAAGGCATTAAAACATATGTGCGATAGTTTAAATATCAACTCAGACATAAATTATTTCATATTCATGCTTCTCTTTTTAATTAGTTTTTTGATCCATACTTTCCAATGTGGAAACTTATTAACGCATTGAAATTAAGTAATCATTGCTACCAGACAATTTTGTTTTTTTTGTTTATATAGAGGTTTTTAATGGGAGGGATCAAATATGAATTCTATTTCGAGGTAAAATATGATATTGACCAAGGAATATATCATATTGACCGAGGATGACAGCTCGAGTGTAAATATGATATTTTCCGAGGCCAATGTCATATTTTCTCGAGGAAAAATACATATTCCATTACGACCATCAATAACATATACATGTATATTACTTAATATTTTTCTGAAACTTGTTTTTTATGCTTCACCCAATGATGGTGGCATTTAATGATAGAATCTAATTTATCGAATGACATTTTCAACTTTTATTAACAAATTTTTAAATAGAAATAATTTATTATACTAATAACACAATATTTATTATTGAGTCTCATGAATTTTTCTGATAGTTCTGACACGCGATCCGATACGGGATTTTGGCTGATGCGGGATCTGATACGGGATTTTTTGAATATCAATTTATTTCCCGTTATTTTCCCGGAGAAAACATGTTATAATGGAATAACTTAGTATATAGTATACTGGGATTTTGGTTTTATGACCTTTACCATATCATATATTTCTAGTTGCTTTGGAGGAAAAGAATCTTAATCTTCCGTAATCTTCGCTTGATACTGACCAGTGAGGTGATACCATGTTGCATTTTAATACCTTGTTCTACATTGAGCTTATTATATGTTCTAATTCAGATGAAAAAAAATAATAGATTGAATAGATTAAGTACCAATACTGTAGTTGGCATGATTGATTGAATTGGTATATCTTTATAAGAATGTATAATATACAGGGCGTTTCATAACGACGGCCTCTCCATTCGAGTGATCTGCTCATCTATTTAATTCCATCGGAAAGAGTAGCCACAAGCCATGCAAATTGAGGGGTGAGTGACTTCCAAACTTAAGTTCAAACTATGTTCCCAAAGAGCAGTCATGCTAATATTAGGCACACAAATCAAGAATTGAATTAGAGCCATGTGATTTAGGATTAACCGTTCAATAGTGTATAGATACTGGAATGCGGTATATTAAGGCATGGTTAGCTATTTGCAGACCATGTGGCTTTTCCTAGAAATGGGACTTTCAGATTATATGCTAAATGTAAAATGGGTACCTTTTGTAGTGATCTAGCAAGATGTAACAAGGCATTAACATGACAAAATGTCACCACCTAGTTGCTGACAATATTATGAGTTCAAACTTAAGTCAGATTTGAATTTCTGAGAACTTGTAAAGTCAAATTTGAACTTCTGAAAAGATGTAGATGATTTTGAAAAAAAAATTTGGTCAATTTGAAGCAAGTTGAAAACAGACCTTTTTGACCTTTTTTGACCTTGAGAAGGTCATCAAAGGTCAAATCTAAAGTCAGATTTGAATTTCTGAGAACATGTAGATGATTTTGAAAAAAAAAATTAGTCAATTTGAAGCAAGTTGAAAAAAGACCTTTTTGACCTTTTTTGACCTTGAGAAGGTCATTGAAGGTCAAATGTCAAATCTAAAGTCAAATCTAAAGTCATATTTGAATTTCTGAGAAATCTTAAGTCAAATCTAAAGTCAGATTTGAATTTCTGAGAACACGTAGATGATTTTGAAAAAATTTTTTAGTCAATTTGAAGCAAGTTGAAAACAGACCTTTTTTACCTTTTTTGACCTTGAGAAGGTCATTGAAGGTCAAATGTCAAATCTTAAGTCAAATCTTAAGTCAGATTTGAATTTCTGAGAACACGTAGATGATTTTGAAAAAAAAATTTAGTCAATTTGAAGCAAGTTGAAAACAGACCTTTTTGACCTTTTTTGACCTTGAGAAGGTCAAATGTCAAATCTAAAGTCAGATTTGAAGGTCAGATTTGAAGGTCAGATGTCAAATCTAAAGTCAAATCTAAAGTCAGATTTGAATTTCTGAGAACATGTAGATGATTTTGAAAAAAAATTTAGTCAATGTGAAGCAAGTTGAAAAAAGACCTTTTTGACCTTGAGAAGGTCATTGAAGGTCAAATGTCAAATCTAAAGTCGGATTTGAACTTCTGAGAACATGTAGATGATTTAGAAAAAAATTGAAGTCAGTCTAAACAGTATTTGTTAAGTTATAGGAAGTTGTAAGAAATTGTTACAGATGCCGGACGCCAACCTCCAACCACCAACCGCCGGACGCCAACCTCAAACCACCAACCGCCGTCGCAAAAAACGGAGACCATAACAATATGTCATCACTTTTGGTGGTCATTGAAGGTCAAATGTCAAATGTTAAGTCAAATCTTAAGTCAGATTTGAATTTCTGAGAACACGTAGATGATACTGGAAAAAAAATTTAGTCAATTTGAAGCAAGTTGAAAACAGACCTTTTTGACCTTTTTTTTACCTTGAGTAGGTCAAATGTCAAATCTAAAGTCAGATTTGAAGGTCAAATGTCAAATCTAAAGTCAAATCTAAAGTCAGATTTGAATTTCTGAGAACATGTTGATGATTTTGAAAAAAAATTTAGTCAATGTGAAGCAAGTTGAAAAAAAGACATTTTTGACCTTGAGAAGGTCATTGAAGGTCAAATGTCAGATCTAAAGTCAGATTTGAACTTCTGAGAACATGTAGATGATTTAGAAAAAAATTGAAGTCAGTCTAAACAGTATTTGTTAAGTTATAGGAAGTTGTAATAAATTGTTACAGACGCCGGACGCCAACCTCCAACCGCCGGACGCCAACCTCCAACCACCAACCGCCGTCGCAAAAAAACGGAGACCATAACAATATGTCACCACTTTTGGTGGTGACATAATAAACACTGTTGAGTTTTAAGTTGGTTCAATAAGTCCAGAAGCTTTCTTATGATATGGCATGGGGGATATGCTACTGAGGATTAGTGATTGATGGGAGGGAAGGGGGCAGTCATTATGAAACACCCTGTAGATGTGTCATCACACTACTATACCTAACACCTAGAAATGCATAAGATACTTTGTTTGTCTTATTGAATTGTTTAGTAAATTTTTGAAAGTACCTTATTAACATCTAACTTTCAACCGATAAACCATTTATAAGGAACAGACAAATAAAAACGAATACATAATCGTTACTAATAAGCCTAATGGGTTGCTCATGAACACCAAATGCAAGGTATAGTGGTGATATACAAACAAAGCTAAGCATTTTTTAAATTTTGAAATACGTAGTTGAACTTCTAAAATGAACTTACCTAAAATCAAAACAAAACAGAACATTTTAATTTTAAAATATATTCACGATTTCATAACACTTTCTATATATAACAAATAACATTTTATAAACAAAACCTCCAAATACTAATAATTAAGTTTACCAATTATAAAATATATATAACACTGGTGCTACAGTTACATAATGGTTGATTGGTTGATGTTAATACCATATTTGGAAAATTGGTTCATAGTTGGACAACAATAAATATTGAGCTAATCACCTATCGAAATATCACTTGACTCTAATTAGAGTAATTAAACCAAACGGAAAGGTATAAAACAACATACCGACAAATACGAAAAACGGTAATACAATTACAATTTTATACAATGCTACAATAATCTTACACAAAAACGGTAATCTATACAATACTACAAGAATCTTACACAAAAACTGTAATACAATTACATTTCTATACATTTACATCAATCTTGCACAAAAACGGTAATACAATTACTTTCTATACAATACTACAACAATCATACACAAAAACGGTAATAATATTACATTATACAATACTACAACAATCTTACACAAAAAACTGTAATACAATTAAATTTTCAATATACAATTCTACAACACTCTTACACGTAAAATTTATAAAACATATGCATAATAACAATTTCAAAAACAAAACATGAACAAATATGACTTCTATATTACAAGTGACAAAACGCAGCGAACTAGATGGTATATTTCATTCCTTTTACATGTTAATGATGCCTTCGACTTACATTTTAACACCAGGTTTGTTAAGGACAGTTTTAAAATGACATTATAAAATGAAACATGTATTTTTATGAGACAGACTTTCTTTTGAACTTTTCGCCGTTTCATTATTTTCTTTTAATAAACATGTTCTGAATTGAATTTTAAGTGTGATCCTAATTTTTACTATTTAAAAACTTTTAAATTCCCCAAATCTTGGTTTTCTTTCGATTAATTGTTTATTTGATAGTAATCATTGGATATTAATTCCAGATTAATGGCTAAACAATCTCTTCATATAAACAAACTATGGAACGGTACTAAAGAACAATCTCTTCATATAAACAATCTATTGAACGGTACTTAAGAACAATCTATGGAACGGTACTAAAGATGCTTCCAATAAAGAATTCATGTTCAACTGCAATTATTTTCCGCCCTCAAATCAATTACAAGTTTGAGAGAAGGGAATTCCGTCATTGATATCATTGGCAGGCGAGCCTCCATTGTCGTTAATTATTGGGCAATTTCCACCAAAAGCGGTCATCATGAAAAGGACCGAGGTCGTTGTGTTTGAATTATTCAACACATCAATCGGATCTCCGGTCGCCAGTGCCGTGTCAAGACTTAGATCACAGATTATACGATATTCTTCATTTGGTATTACTAAGCCCATGTCACATCTTCCACCTGGCCAAACAACAGCGTTATCGCTCACGGCATCGGACGAGCAGGTGATAGTCGATGAACCACTGCACGTGGCCATTTGTTGCGTTACAAGTACGTAATTGTCAACACACGGGACGCCACATAACTCTGGATAGAAGAAACAGTATAATCCTGCGTTTGATCCCGGTGCCAATGCTGTTGGTACGGTGACCGAGTCCAACGTTACAAAGCACTCGTACAGTGTTACCAAATTCGCATTCAAAATAAATATAGGGGCTTGCGCCGCAACTATTGTTGAAATTGTAAATGTTTTTTTCACACCCTGGTCTATACCTGAAATTGAGAACATTCATTGCACTTTTTAATGAAAGTTAAAAAATCGCGTCAGTTCGGACGATATCAACTCATAGCTTATAAAAATACTGTTTCTCACCATCCCCTAAATTCCCGAGAGTGCTTAAATTTCACATGACTGTTCCACAACAAGTTACTTGGACGGAAGCCGAGCACAGGGCGTCAAATAAGGCTGTTCTCTCCTTAACTTTTTAGATTTAGAAATAACATTTTTTTATATATCATTTTAAAGGGAATTTAATTTCCTGATCACACACTAAATTTCAGAGAGATTGGTAAAATTCCAAAAGCATTTTTAGTGGTGTTCATATTTCACATTTTTAATAGTTCGTATGTTCTCCAAGCAGCTTGGACAGCCTAAATTCTACAAGGAGACAATTCCAAAATGTTCACTAACAGACGTGTTGCACTTTCAAGAGCTTTCTTGATACATTTGAGCATTATTTCATTGCTATGAAGTTTCTCCTCTGGTTGATATTTGATTAATTTTTCGACCCTGTCCATAATAATTGCAGTATCAATGTTTAACGGTTCATTCAATTGTACTCTTTTTGACGCAACCAATGGTCAACCGCATCCTTTCAAGAAACATTGTAGCAATTTTATAAGGAAGAGTTCATTATTGATTTCTTAAAAGTGATCAGCATTTTCCATAAACTTTAGAATGATATATGGGAAAGTATAATACCTAACAAAATAAAAAAAAGTTAAGGGGAGAACAGACTTATTTGTATGTTGCTTTCTCTAGATCTGTTTAAATGAATGAACACAGGGAGCTCAACAGGGAGCTCAACAAGGAGCTCAGCAAGCAGCTCAACAAGGAGCTCAACAAGGAGCTAAACAAGGAGCTAAACAAGGAGCTCAGCAAGGAGCTAAACAAGGAGCTCAGCAAGGAGTTCAACAAGGAGCTCAGCAAGCAGCTCAACAAGGAGCTCAACAAGGAGCTCAACAAGGAGCTTAACAAGGAGCTCAGCAAGGAGCTCAACAAGGTTAAAATTTGGCACAAAGCCAGAAAATATAGTCAAGATTTAAAAAATGCTTTCCATTCGAAATGTGGTTGTTAAATGAAGTTGTAATCGATATATTTAGTATTTTACCAATGAATGTCACTTTAACGTGGACAAAGTACGTCAATGTCACAAAAGTAAGCGACTTATTGTATGACTTGATATTCAAAAATCCTTTCCAAACTAAAACATTTTCAAACCTACGTAGACAATTATGCCCAACTTTGTGTCCAAAACTGCTAGTGTTTATTCATTCTAGATCTTTGTCTGAGCTTTCGGTGGAAGAGGTTGGTTTAAATCAAAAAAACAAAAACTTGTATCAAGAAAGTTCATCCGTTCTCTCACAGTTTTGGACAAGTGATTTTAAAATATTCTTACCTGAGGTTAAAAACAATCCATCAGAATCATCGTCAACGTACAACAACAAAGTAAATGTTCCAATCTCAGGCACAAAGACAACTTTTTGAAATGAGGTAGAATCTACAAATATAAACAGTCTTGATTTTTATGAATTTTTCATTGTTATAACGGGATTGAGAATGTTTACAATAAATACTATAATTGTATCACTGTCATATTCCCATTGGTCTCATTGGTCTACACATTAAACGTGACATAAAAATGCTAAATAGACTTCTCCGTGGCATTTTTTCTTTATTCCTTTTTGTTTTGATTTTTTAATACTATAACATTAAGTATAACTACTCAATATGCAGCTTTTCACCACGTAGAGTTCTAAAGTTTTTATAATGGAGCTCAATGGGGAAAATGAATTAAAGTTTGAATTACTTTCAAAGTAGCGAGGCGATTTTCTTGAAATTGACAGATATAATGAATGATAGTAAGATAAATTGTTCGAAAAAATTGAGAAGATTCACCGTCCTGTTTACGCAAAATATAGAAAATATGAAATAATCATAAAAACCTGTAAAAATAGATCGAAGATATTCATTTTTGACGTGCCTTTCAATACTACAGGGTACCCATAGTTTTGGTAATGGTTTACAAATTTTCAAAGCATATCTTCCAGCATATGTATCAAGCACAAGTAATACAATAAGTGAGTTATCATTAATTGGAATGGTATTATTGTATTCCTTAGCAATAATGACAAAAAGGTAAAATCGAACATAACACATACTTGTTCTTACCATCACATCGATCTATTATAATGCACATTAAACAATATAGGGATAGATCTTCAAATTCAAGAATTGAGCTAAATTGTAAGATAACAATTGTCCTTTAAATAAATTGCTTATCCCTTATAATCCCTTTCTCCAAATCAAACCGAATTATAATATTTCGGTATGCTTATTTTAGCTGCTGTAGTTTAGGTCACTTGATGAGATAATATTCATTACCATATACTGTCACTAGAGACAAAACTTGACACTAAATAATCACTCGAAATAAACTATATGAATTCTTCATATTTTATTCTTTGGTAATACATCCACTTGTAGCCCTTAGGTGTAGGATCCTTTTTCTAGCAATATTTTCTTAGGCCTGCTGGAATACCTATTTCAATGTGGAAGTTAAGCATTGTTCTCCCAATGATCATTTGAATAAAAAAATCAAACAAGGTTTGGTTAGGAAGGGAACAGCTTAAATCTTTAGATATATAAATGTATTTATCGCGTTCTCATTGGTTATAGTGGATGCCATATACCGCAGGTGAATCTGGCATTCACCGCACGTGAATATGCTATATTCAATGCGGAATATTACATATGTTTGTATCGTGTAACAATTTTGAATGTTGACTGGAGATGTAACGGACTAAGTAAACACTAATCGGATGAGTATTTATTTGAGAAAACTACATGCATTCGTTTAGAGCAATTTAAACATACAGGTTGACGTTTCGATTTTATACACAAGCTTAACGTCTCCATCAATTTAATAAATACAGGAACCTCAAAAAGCTTACCTATATCGAAGTTGGATGATGACGACCAACCAGTTGCTGAATCATACACTTTAAGAAGCGCCTTCTTTGTTGGGGCTACACCAACGATATTCAAAGAGAATCCGGCAACTGTAATGTAGTTTTTAACAAATGTTTTATGTTTAAGCACGAGTTTACTTGAAGGCCATGCGGAAATGTTAAAACCTCTTTGGCACATGTTTTCATGTGAAACGTTTTTAATTCAAAATTTCAAAAATATGATTTTGAGTTTGACCCAATGTTTTCATGTGAAACGTTTTTAATTCAAAATTTCAAAAATATGATTTTGAGTTTGACCAAATGTTTTCATGTGAAACGTTTTTAATTCAAAATTTCAAAAATATGATTTTGAGTTTGACCCAATGTTTTCATGTGAAACGTTTTTAATTCAAAATTTCAAAAATATGATTTTGAGTTTGACCCAATGTTTTCATGGGAAACGTTTTTAATTCAAAATTTCAAAAAATATGATTTTGAGAAGTTTTGTTCGAAAAATCATGAACTTATTTCACTTTTGTTTGTTGTAGTATCGATCACAAATATATATTATTACCGGTTAGCAATCATTTACGTCAATGGATAGCACGCATCCTTATCTTTTTTAACAAGGCACGGGGTGAATAATATCGTACCAAAAAAACACAGCAGTCCTTACCATGTATGTAAGAGGGGTAAAACTTTGATGTTATTCGGTAAAGTGGTTTTCCTGGAATCGTGATAGGATTTATCTAAAAACTTCCAAAATTACCGCTAGAATGCAAGATGGCCACCGAAAAGTTAAACAGCTATAGAACTTCTTACCATGTAACAAAAAAATTAAGGTATATCCGTTAAGTGATTTTTCTTAAATCGCAATGACAAGATTTACCCAAAGTTTAATCAGATCTAGAACTTCTTATCATGTAACAGGTGTGAAAATTTGAACCCAAGCGTTAAGTGGTTTTCCAGCAATCGCGATGACAAGAAAACTGAGACGCCTCCCGCCGCTCAACAAGCTGACGGGAATATCGTACTTTTTTAGGTACGATAAAAATTAAGATTAGTTGAAGAATCAGAAAATAAAGTCACTGGTGCAGAAAAGAGTATGAAGTTGTATTTGTTGATATAAAGTATTGATGCATACATGGTTGGAAATTCCAATATTTGAAAATTAAAGACCAGTCACTTTTTAAAAAATATTCCAAAACAACTTTATACGCCATGACCTATCATATTCAGGTTGTTAAACAATATTTAACTTTATTGCCTTGTGCCGTTATCGACTATACTTTTATGTTTGCCCCCTTACGGAAGTGATATTACAACCTGCTCATATTACATATTAAGTTATGATCACATTATATCATAACGGTAACATGATTGACCAGGAAGGGAATCTACTAACCACTTTCACAATCATCTCCAGTGAAGCCCTCCAAGCAAGTGCAGTTATAGACAAGCCCAGGGTAGGGGATGCAAGTGGCATTGTTCTGACATGGACTGGAATCGCAACCGTTGGGGATTGCTGTAAAAATATTAACAGTCATATACACTGAACGAAACAATGACATACACGTGTCTTGTCTCCTTAAATATTCAAATCTCAAATTAACAATGAAACAATCAAACGATCGATGAACTTACCATCACTACAATTCTGGCCCTCAAACCATTCGGGACAAGTACAGTTGTAGCCACTTTCGTCATTTTCATCATTTGCACACGTGGCACCATTTTCACATGGGGCAAGCTCCCCACAATAATCGACTGGAACAAGAATTTAATGGATTGTGCAGTTAATAAATAATTCAGTGATACTATTCTATTATGAAAATATATTGCTTTGACTTGGCAGTTTAATGATTCTGATATATATAATGTATATTCACACGTAGCTAGGCAAGGTGTGTCCGATTTCAGCCAATCACAACACGCTATTTCACTTAAGTGTATTCCGTTATACAACCAATAACGAACTCAAGGTCATAGTTGAACAGTTGTCATGGTGATGACTAGACCACTTCCGGTGGCGACATAATATAGCCGTTTCTAACATGATTTGATCGCTTACAGAATTCACAGTTGTCGCCGTAGTAGCCAGTAGGACATGTGCAGTTGTACTTCATAGATTCATAATTATCACAGGTAGCTCCATTCAAACAGGGTGTGTCAGTGCATGGGTTTTCTGTAGGATAAAATTTATATGAAAATAAGAGTCACAAATATAAGATATAAAAGTATTGAACGTAGTGTATGATGTTTGATGAATATTGAATAATGTAATGGCAGCAGACTATAAAACTCAATGAAAACTGCACTATTGTGTATTTTTAAACGCATAATGTAAAACTAGAGATTTTCTTGGCATCGCATATTTTAATGAACTTGTATAGATTTTAATACCCTGGAGAGAAGAAGAAGTGTAGTCGAACGAATGCAAAGGGTAAGGTTTTAATGTAAATACAGAGGAAATCCAAAGACGCCATGCCTAGGCAAGACATGCAAGACATACAAGCCATAAAAATTGAACTATAATATAGGTACACAAAGAATATAAATATGTTACTTACCATTTTGGATGCAGGCATAACTGTCATAATTGTTCTGGCACATTAAGGGAGGTGTGCAGGTCACGCCAATACAAGCATCTATAAATTGTTAAATATGTATAATGTCACTCTAATTTATCAGTCTCCCTTTATATAATGCTAGGAGGGACTCTGATTTATCGCAAAACAAAACAAATTCCCAGCCAGTGCAATTTCCAAGTGATCCAGTGCATATGGGGGTATACATTACTAAGAATACCTAAAAATGCACCTTCTTATTCTCCCCTTTGTAAACTTGATTTAATTAAATTTATCTCATAGAAAACACTTATTTTCTTTGTGTTTCTTAATTTTGTTTTGGCAAATGATAACTTTTTTATTGTTTACAATATTCTTTATTCTAATAAAAAGAGAAAAAAACGTTGGGCCCCTAAAACCGAAAAGTGGGCCCAAATTTCGAAATTTTGAGGCCGATTTTCTTCAAAATTTGGCCTGACATTAAAAAATAAGGCCTTAAAAGGCCTAGTAATGACCAAAAAGGCCCACTTTTTTGGGCCCAATTTTTTTTCTGGGCCTAACTTAGGGGGTGGGGGAGGCCCCATGGCCCCCCGGATCCGCCACTGAAACATATTCAACAGCCGTTCTCCCACAGCCCGTGTATTCCAAGAGTTGTTGAGCCCACAGGTGTAGAACTTAACCCATGTGCATATTGACATTTTTAGGCATTCAGGTCATTCCGTTAACAATGCCGTTTTCCTCTTACTACATTAAAGATATACTTCAACAATAAACGTTAAGTTAGTATTGAACAATAGTCTTAACAAGAATTGCTAATGAAATGAAAATTACACATATTTACCACATGAGGCAAACGGTTGAAACACTATAAAAATTTACTATACACACTCACCGATAACACAATCGATTTCAAAAATTGCCCTACAACCATCGATGACCCAGATCGTGTCATTATTGTACAACCCATAGTTGACATTAGGGACGCATATGGTACGTGATATTCTTTTGGCCACCCGAAGGTCAACTACGTAACCATTGGAGTGGTTGGAAGGTGCTGAGCAGTTTTTAGGCTTGTACTTCCAGCTCCAGCACTCAACTTCTTTTGATGCTGCGATGAAGAAAATGAACAGGATTATTTGGACAAAAACAATTATTGACGTTGTCCTTAAAGAGAATAAATTTCATTTTTGGATAGTTTTCCGAATTAAGATCCGAGTTGTTTCCTCTGTATTACTTCTTAAACACATCAACTACACTCTTTAACAATTTTAGTTTTAACTTTTTAGATGTTTAAAGTTTTAATTAAAAATGGCATATCTGAAAGGTTCCTATACTACACACCTTTATGACAGCGGTCGCCTTCACTTTTACCGGGACATATACACTTGTAGTTTCCATATGCCTGCACACACTGCCCTTCATTGAAGCAAGGGTTTGGGCTACAACCACCTAAATATACCATAACACTAAACATAACTCAATTAAGTTTATGATTTCAATTACCGTCACGTCTCTGATAAAGTATATTGTGATAAGTTATATTGTATATCAAAATATAAGTTATGATCTTCGATAGCAAGTCGATACTACAGTCCCTGCTGTAGTGGCTATAGTCTCTTTGGCCGAATCAAAAGAGGAATGTCCTGGGTTTGATTCCCGCACTGGTCATTGCATTGCCTCTAGTATGGCGCGTTAAACTTCAGCTCCCCGACGGACGTGCCCAGGGGTCGTTACACATATATCTCAAGTGTGTCCATGTGTTCACAAAGACTGACCCGCTTTTGAATCACAAGTGTGTCAATGTGTTCAAAAAGAGTGACCCACTTTTGAATCACAAGTGTGTCGATGTGTTCAAAAAGAGTGACTCGCTTTTGAATCACAAGTGTGTCCATAAAAAGTGACCCGCTTTTGAATTACAAGTGTGTCCATGTGTTCAAAAAGAGTGACCCGCTTTTTAATCACAATTGTGTCCATAAATAGTGACCCGCTTTTGAATCACAATTGTGTCCATGTGTTCAAAAAGAGCGACTCGCTTTTGAATCACAAGTGTGCCCATGTGTTCAAAAAGAGTGACCTGCTTTTGAATCACAAGTGTGTCCATGTGTTCAAAAAGAGTGACCAGCTTTTTAATCACAATTGTGTCCATAAATAGTGACCCGCTTTTGAATCACAATTGTGTCCATGTGTTCAAAAAGAGTGACCCGTTTTGAATCACAAGTGTGTCCATGTGTTCAAAAAGAGTGACCCGCTTTTGAATCACAATTGTGTCCATGTGTCCATAAAGAATGACCGGCTTTTGAATTACAAGTGTGTCCATGTGTTCAAAAAGAGTGAACCGCTTTTGAACCACAAGTGTGTCCATGTGTCCATAAAGAGTGAACCGCTTTTGAACCACAAGTGTGTCCATGTGTTCATAAAGAGTGACCCGCTAAGATTACCGAATTTGTTGAAAATTAATAGCCTAGGTAGCCTTAAGGGTATCATTGCCAGGTCTTATGAATGAGGAAAAGATTGGTCAAGTATCGGGCTTGGAATGTGGAGGAACCCAATGTGCATTGAATAGGGTAATTATTGGTCAGGGTGATTATTGGTCAAGGTAACGGTTGAAGGTCAAGTGAATTAGCTGGGAGAGTTGACAATCAGGATGATTTTGGGTAAGAGGTATTGATTGTCAATTTTATTTTACTACGTTTGACTTAACACGATGTTTAGAAAAAACATCAGTTTACATGGAGGAAATCTCATTACCTAAAACCTATTACGTACGCAATGCACCAGTGCCGCGGTTAATTCAAAAACGCAGCATAAATATGATACAAATGACTTCCTCAGCGGGCGTTCAAAAACGCAGCCTCGATCAGCTTGTATTCACGAATGCAAATAGCGGCTATCGGGTTCACTTAAATATGAATAGCACCTGCCGTGCTTCTCGTTAGTTGAGAGTTAGTTCTCGCCCCAGAAGCAATAGCTGACCTAAATAACGATTTGATCTGGCTATTAAAGCACCCACGGGTTTGTTTATGCAAATTGATAGGCTAATCTGGTAGCCGGTAGTTGCATTCGCGAATACTAGCTTAGACACTAAACACATTTGTTATCATAAATCACGGTTGATTAAGCATATTGATTAGTACTCACTGCCAGTGTTTGATGGCCATAGACAGTCACACGTATCATTCTGTGCTGTTATATAATCATCACACAAGTCTCCAGTGTAATTAGGTGGGCAAAAGCAGTAGGGAGCCTCTTCCCATAGGATACATATTCCATCATTCGAGCATGGGTTTGCTTCACACTCATTCCCATTCCCATAACCACTTGCATCTATACCTGTAATCATTCAAAAAATAAATGTGGGATATACTTTCCAATTTTTGGAACTCAACGAGGGAGTCGATGTATCTAATGTGATTACAAATGATGTAGGAGATTATTGGCCTCTGTTAACATCCAACAATATTTAAGTGTGTGTAGCGAAATCAGTGAATTTCTTGAACAAGTTAAGTCATAAAGTGTGCAAAGGTTGATGAATTCTGTAATGTAATTTTGTTAAAGATAATTGTAATTCCGTGCTCGTTCGAAAGAGAAATGTTGCACGATCGTTGTACCGTGACAACCAATTAAGAAGGTTACGAGTTCTATGACTGAGGCATGGGAATCCGAATGCTTACCATTCAAGAGAGTTGCAACAAGTGTGAGCCATAACAGTGACATCGTAACGTCTAGGGGCCAGATATATCTGAAACTAACAACAGTTCTTGATCTGTACAGTGTGGGTTTGCTTTCGCAAAAAAGCAATCAAATATCATGCACAGTGCAATATTTACATATTTCGGATTGTTTATAGCTTGACAAACATATTTTCCTTCTATTGAATTTGTGGTTCATTATGGTTTATCTTTTCGTTTGATTGACTAAAACATTTATTCTGACTGTAATCATTATATAAATGTATAAAAGATTGAGAATATAATTTATTTCAATTGGGAAGTGTGTCAACAAAACCCAAACATTAGCAATTAGGTCGTTCTGTACGTTTGGAATTTTTATACAGTTCTCATTGGAGTCGCATGTCATTTTTGGGAATTTTTTTTAGTTTCATATACGGTCTAAATAGTTTAATGGTCTAAATATTAGGTAAATCGTTCACATTGCATGAGTGAGTGTATAGTCATAACAGAAATGTTTGGGAGTACTTTGAATTTAAAAAATAAGCAATCGAATGACCATATTGAAACAGCTTATGTAAAAATAGAAACATTTATATTTATCCTAACTTTTGTATATTTTAGATAGTAATATATAATGTGCAGCAAAGCTGTGGCCTTTTGTAATTTAGGGAGTTTCAGCCATGTTAATTTTTCCGAAAATAACATGGCAGAGAAGTATCAAAATATAAGAGGACACAGATATGATACAGTTAAATTTTAAATGTTAGTAACTACTTTGAATTTAAAAAATAAGCAATCAAATGACCATATTGAAGCAGTATTTAAATACACATTGACCATAAGGTTCAGCTGGAAAGTAACATTTTGGTAAAAAAAATTGCCATTCCTGCACATGTTATTTTCTGGTACAAAATCTAGTATGAAGGCATGTGTATATTTCTTTGCTTTTTTCTGGAAAGTATCATCACATTGTCTACTTTTAGTACACCTGGAAACAGGTCAATGGTAGCTCCTGTGTTGTCTGGAAGCTTTGAAAGAAAATTTGGGAAAATATATAGAAAGTGGGAAATATCAGAATTTCTGGAGTTCCCATTGACCTCTTACCAGATATACTTAAGGTGCTATGGAAGTTAACAGGAAATGACAAAACAGGAAGTGACAATCTTTTTGCATTTTAGACATTTTTTGAACAAGATAACAGAGTTCTGTTTTGACCTCCAGTCAATTCAACTAGTTCCAAATACCATTTACAGGTCCAGCATCACAATTTTCATGACCCTAAACATGATGAAATAACCTTTTCAGCCCTATTAAAATGTGACTGAAAAATAGCTACAAGAAGGAGGTAGGAAAGGTCACTGAACAGAATCTTTTGAATTTTTCAGAAAATGTGCCCAATATATTGCACTCTTTGTGCAAAACTGGAAGATATAGACAATGTTGGGAAGGAGTGATTCTTGTTTGAAAAATAACATGTGACTCAATTGAGGGATGCAGAAAATTTCCCATCATGCACCCTGACCTTAAAAAAGACAATGTAAAGGTACTTTCCTGAAAAAAGCAAGGAAATTAGCATATGCCTTCATACTTAATAGTGTACCAGAAAATAACATGTGCAGGTATAGCAATAATTTACCAAAATGTTATTTTCCAGCTGTACCATAAGCCCGTTGGTTTTCAAAGTATAAAATATAAATATTTAGGGGGATGAGCGTGATAGATAAAGTCAAAACAGAAATGTTTGGGAGTGCTTTGAGTTTAAAAAATAAGCAATCAAATGACCATATTGAAACAGTTTATGTAAAAAAAAAACATTTATAGTTATCCTAACTTTTGTATATTTCAGTTTGTTTTGTAATTTAGCTATCATATCTGTGTCCTCTTAAGGACAGGGTGCATGTTGGGAAATTTTCTGCATTCCTCAATTGAGTCACATGTTATTTTTCAAACAAGAATAACTCCTTCTCGACATTGTCTACATCTTCCAAGTTTGCACAAAGAGTGCACTTATGTGCCTAGAAAAGCCTTGTGAGAACGTTTGTTTTGTAAAATGTATAAAAAATGAGAAAATTCAGTGAAAAAAATTTCTGAAATATTTCTGATTTTTTTCACTGAATTTTCTTGTTTTCTATACACTTTATCAAAACATTCTTCTCACAAGTCTTTTCTGGGCACATAAGTGCACTCTTTGTGCAAAACTGGAAGATATAGACAATGTGGGGAAGGAGTGATTCTTGTTTGAAAAATAACATGTGACTCAATTGAGGAATGCAGAAAATTTCCCATCATGCACCCTGACCTTAGACTATATCCTATTTAGTCTGAATTATATTCAGACTATAAGGCACCTATGTTAAAGTTTGGTAATTCCAAATATTTGTTTACATAGGAAGTGCCATTCAAAATGGCCGATTGGGTAAAATTAATTTGCACATTTTTACTTCAACTAGCTTTATTTCCACTAGACAATAAGCTGTGTTACTTTTTATTGTATTTAATTGTACCTTACTATTTACTTGAAATTTTGTAATGTTTATTTTATTGGAAAAATGTTTCCTCCAATTGATAATTTTGTGCAAAAAATTTCACTGCAATTTCCACAGGAAAGTAGTACATCATAACAGACTGACTTCTAGTCAGTCTGTTGGATACATACTAACCCTGACCTTAAATTTTGATACTTCTCTGCCGTGTTATTTTCGGAAAAACTAACATGGCTGAAACTCCCTAAATTACAAAAGGCAACAGCTTTGCTGCACATTATACATTACTATCTGAAATATACAAAAGTTAGGATAAATATAAATGTTTCTATTTTTACATAAACTGTTTCAATATGGTCATTTGATTGTTTATTATGAATTCAAAGTACTCCCAAACATTTCTGTTTTGACTTTATCACCTATAATTCAATAATCATCGATAAAGTATATACTTACATTTGTAGGGTGTATTAGTACCCTCGACTGAGCAGGTAATTTTATCCAAAAATGAGATTCGTTCGATATGCACTCCCCTTGTTGACCCTTGCTCGTACAAGTTCAAATACTGCTATCCTGCTCTTGGGTACTTTGAAATCAAGGTCATGGTTATACAGTTCCACGCATGATTTCATAATTGAATGTATGGCTTGCCAATGCAGCTATATTAGACTATATACATTAGTGTCGAAAAATAGAACAGCAACGTATAATAAATGAACAATTGTTACACGATTTGATGATAATTTTAAAATATATTTCAATGCTATTTAAAACGTAAACTATCATATTAATTAAAATGTATAATATTTTACAAATCTTATTATTCATAAACTACAAAAAAGCAGAAAATCGAACGCGAGTGGCTGTGTGGAAAAATATCCTTGTCATGCAGTCGATATGCAGGTTGAAGTCAATAGCATCCCCATGTTAAGTGAATGGCACTCTGTTGAAATCCCCATTTTCTTAAGAACTCAAGTTGATCAAGTCTCAACAAGTAGATTTATGTGGGATATTGCTAGAATCCATTTTTCAATAGTAGTAATAGAGTTTTTTTCAACGAGGCGTAAAGCCTTTTTATTTTTTCGTGAAGCCACTCAGTAAAATTACGATTTCTCTGTAACCTGATGTCCAATCAAGATCATTCAAGTCTCCATGTGTCCCTGACACGTTTGGGCGGCCGGGGCCGGGAATAAAAACGTGCATTCAAAGTTTGCACGGAAAATTGACGTAATTTATGACTCAAATCGGGAAGACAAAATTTGAGATTCACAAACAAAATTACTTGTAAAAACTATTTACAAAAGTGTTCCAGAGACTCTAATCTACTTGACTAAGATTTTGTTTGAAGATTCATTGCCTTATTAAGCAGGTAAAGGGGCATACAGAGCACGAAAGTGAGATGTGAGTGACACATTCTTATCCATGCGTTTAAATCATAGTTCGGAATATTTGTTTCCTTTACCATGACCAATTGCACCCTAAGTATTTTTTGTTTCTTTTTCACTTTTGGCTCTTTTGCTTTTTACAATGTTATCATTGTGAAAAAAGAGAATATTGTCCCTCATCATTAAGAGGGTGGTTTCCTAAAGCCGATGGACGAGTGCGCATAATTCTCGCGCATCTAACTTTCGGTTTCGGTTTCGATGCCGTGATTTTGTTATTTTAATGTATATTACTCAAATAAATAAAACTTATGTTCAAAATGAATGAAAATGGCTTTTTAATATTTATTTGTGGTGAGAGAATTAGTTCCACGGGAAAATAAGACATTCTATTGTCGTAATTTTTGAACGTCTCTGAAACTCCTCACCAATTATCGCCCACCTAGAAACAAGATGCTGCACTGATGACGGGACGATTTCAGTCTCAATCGGGCAAACATTGGAGAATCGTAGCATTAAACATCATAACAACTGTTTATGAAGGTAAGAAGTATCGAATTCAATATCATTTTCGCTTCCTGGTTCTCGATCGGGAATTGTCATTTGCGTAATATTGATTTGAAAATTCTCATAAATTCCCTTGAAATTTAGTATTTAATGTAATAATTTGGTATGTTAATAGTAGATGGTAAAATTACATATGAATTTATTTTGGGTGATCGATTCGTCATGACCTTGATCTTACGAGTCGGGACATCTTAATGAAATGTTAACTATATTTGACTGCCTATGATATCACAGTAAAAGTACATTTTGATGTGGGCAAAAATATAATTTTGTAATGGAAAATTACATGTACATGTTTCGTGTACATGTATTAAAAGTGTCCTGTGCGGGTACATGGCAATCACATGCAGTTATCATCAATAAATATTTGGGCACGGATAGTCCAACAACATTTAGACCTAGCCTGGGGCTTGGTTTCTTATCTGGCATGTCTTATGGCCCCGGCGTTGAAATAGGGTACGGATAAACATGCTACACGTACTGTACATGTGCTGTACTGCAGTATAGTCGAAACTGTACATTTATATGTTTACTGTATCGGTATTAGATATCATAGAACATCATATGACGTCTCAAGTTTCATTTTATTCTTGATGTACTTTCAAACTTTTCCATGTATTTCAGATGACAAGTTACCCAAAACAACAAACAACGGTTTTATGGACCACCACTAACAGTTGCGTCAAAATGATTGGGAGGTTGAGGAAGTTATTATGATTAATGATAAATGATCATGCAATGCAGTTAGATCCTTTAGATGACTGTCACGTCATTGTCGACATAGGCCATACATGTACATACTTGTCCAGTCAAATGACCTGAAAGTTTTTGAGTACAGGTAATTGTATAAATGACATGTAATATATTGTTCAAGTCATATAGATAGATGTTATATCACCTTTGCCTGTGTAGGCAATGACTACAGAATACAATAAATGAACAGACATTAAGGCAATCATTATATGATAATCATGACACTTTTTGACAGGTGTAACTCAATTCCCATCCGATTGAGCCCAGATCACAATGAATATTCCTCAAAATATCATGTTTCTGGCTAAACAGAAAGATGCAATAAGTATCAAAATGGCATGGATACTTTGATGTATATGGTATCAAGTGATCTTTCCAGCTGGTACTAAAATAACTTCAAGTCTAGTTGTTTTTGTAATAAATAGATTATATACAAGGTGGGCCAAAAAATACATTGTAACTTTTAGTCATGAATTATCTTCAATACTTTAGGAAATTGAAAAAATAATTCATATTGTGTAAATATAATTATTGAATATACAAGCTCAAGCTTTAATTACTCACTTCAAGGATTTCCTGAACACATCCTCTCTATCCACCTGAGCAATCAGTCTGAGACATATTATGCCAGTTTTGAAAAAAAGCTGAGGTCAGTAAGCTATATTATCCAAGGGAGAGATGGTTAACTTCTAGACTGAGATAACAACATATGTTTTAATTGATGAAAAGTGTGGTGAGACCATTTGCAGGGCACATATTGTATGTTAAAAAGATGATTTCAGCAGTGATGGCTCAAGCTGAGAAAATTTGAAATTCGTCATGACACATGTCTGCATGTAGAATACAGATCATGATCAATTGACAAGCCAAAAATAAATACATACACATTTTTAAATTTAACATGTTCACCAGTAATCATTTTACAGTTATCTGAATTTTTGTTGATTGAGCTGCAACAATAAAGAAAATTGAAGAAATGGAAAAAATTTCTAATTTGTATTGGCCCACCCTGTAGATATGTAAATTTACAACATATTAATTTATGTTCTGCAGGCCTTGTCTCCAAAGATGTCTTGGGTGCCCAGAAAGTTGGCTTCAGTGGATGTACGTTACACCTGACTAACAGTCATTTGACATTATACAAAATTAGCTAGAGGTACAGAATGTAAGAGGTAAGAGAACAAGTAATATACAGTAAAATCTGTCCAATCTGAACATCATTGAGAATGGTCAGAAAGCATTCGGATGGGGAGAAGTATTGATTTCGGTTTCTCTATCCGCAAGATTGTGGATTTTAACACATTCTCAATGAATATTAATATTTCTATTGACCATTTGGCTTCATGGCATCCAAAATCTGAAGCCATTTCATATTTTTCAGAATTTCATATCAAATCAGTCTTAAATTTAAAATATTTGAACAGTTTTGTAAAAATTGTGGAAAGTGTTCAATTAACACATGTTAAATTTTCAAATATGAGTGTCCACTGTTCGAATTAGGATGTTGTCGGATTTCAAGGTTTTTAACATGGGAGTCAAGTCAATGGGAGGAAAAATGGAGCCAGAAATTGTGTTAGCATTTGAAGGTATTTGGATCAGCCAGGTGTTCAGATATACAGGTTTTGCTGTATGGGATTAACTCATCATTTTTATTATCAAAATAAGATTATAAGTAAAATGTTTGCATCTAATTAAGTAATGATAACTTTCTTGCATAATTCAAAAAGAAAACTACACATAGGCCTTCATAATTTGGTCCTGATTACAATTTTAACACAATGATTGGAATTCCAATACTATGTAACTATAAATTTGGATAATGTTATGCTTGAATGAAGTAACTGCATTCATATTTCTTTTATATCATAGTGATACATGCAATTTGTTACTTTTGTGTGATATTCAATTTCAGGTATGATCCACATTATTGGTCTTGGGGTATTCTTGTATGACTCAGCCCTCTTAGAGTGTATGTAAGCACATGCTACAGAAGACAGGATATGACCAGCGAGGCAATAATGAGTTTGACAAACGAGTCCATGGCAGAAGTGGAACTTACTGAGCACATTGACTTTATTTAATTTTCTCTGTCTATTTTTGGATTTATGGTATTTATGGCATTCATAATATAGACAATGGACACAGAACAAAAAGAACAGCATCTGTTTTATTGACAATATCTCTCAACAGCTCAAGAGAATATGTTCCCTGTAAACACCATACCTAAACACATGTAGCTATGTACAGGGTATCCATAAATCCATATTTACAAATACTTAATTATGAACTACAGAACACTTTATTCTTTTTCGGGATTTTAAAAAGTGGTATGTAGTTATTCTGATAAAAATAAATCTATATTTTATGCATATTTTGTCATGTACATGATTTTATTATACATGTCATGCCTAAAGCCTGCTTTTGCTAAAAAAATCAAAAAATTCCAGGGGGTTCACATTTGACCATTTTGGCCCAAAATGACAAAAATCACTTGAAAAATGCTAAGAATGGTGAACATTTTTGGCCAGGGGATTCACTCAAACCCAACGAACCACTGGATATGGGCCTGCATGTACACAATGTAAATAGACATAACTATTGGTTGTCATAGCAACAGATTATTGGGACAATGCCTAAGCTCCACATCAATAACAATATTCATTTGTTTTTAATAATAGTATTACAATGATGAAACTTTCCAAAAGAATAATATTGATACTAAATGATCATGGAACTATACTAGCAAATTCGGGCAATTTAGACAATAAGGGGCTGGACATATTGGTTGGAAAGGGTATATTGACTATATGCATTAATTATGCTGTATTTTTACTTCAAAATAAACTTTATATTTTTCGGTGTCATTTTTGAAGAAATGAATGAAAATTTTAACATAATAAAGTATTAGTTGGAAAAAACTCTAAATTGCTGTTCAGTATGGTGATTTTCTCATTGAAATACAAAATATACTCGTCTATTTAAAAATACAAAATAATTCAGTTATGACGTCACAATCAATATGCAAATGAGCTAATTTGCATAAATGTAATTTTGAAAATTGAGCTCTATTTTATCTTTAATATGATATAAATTTTATCAAAATCGAAGAAATATTGGGGGAGTTATGTGTAAAAAACACTTTCTTGTCATTATTTTTGTGGTTACTATGGAAACGAGCATTTGGGCACTTGAGGTCCACATTTCATAATTTTTAACAAGTGAATCCCAGAGTTAGCACTATGAGCTTTCCAACGGTACAAAATTTATCCATAGCCCTATGTCATAAGTGTACATTTATAATTGGTTTCCTAGCACTTGTGGGCCATCATTTAGACTACCTACAATAGAAAGGGCAATTAACGGACATGTTAAGAGTGATTTGAGTGTTTTGGGGGTATGGTTTTGATTTGGCTGTAGAAAACAAATTAGCTCGGTGACCCCATATTTTTGTCGGGTCATTATTTTAACAATTGAACGAAGTTTAAATTAATGATTTATAAAAAAAGTTATTGTTGGGAAATTACTATTATTTAATGTTATTATAGGGGAGAAAATACATTATTTTTCCCATTGAAATACAATGAAAAGGTCAATTTAGGGGATATCTAAGAGTGATTTTTAGTGTTTTGGGTATGATTTTGTTTTGGCTGTAAAAAAAATTCGAGCACGGTGACCCTAATTTTTTTTGGTCTCATTTTTCTCAGAATTGAACAAAGTTTCACATATAAAAAAAAAATTATTGTTGGCATCATTTACGCAACCACCCTCTTAATGACCAATTGCACTGTAAGTATTTTTTTGTTTCTTTTTCACTTTTGGCTCTTTTGCTTTTTACAATGTTTTCATTGTGAAAAAAGAGAATATTGTCCATCATCATTAATGACCAATTGCACTGTAAGTATTTTTTGTTTCTTTTTCACTTTTGGCTCTTTTGCTTTTTACAATGTTTTCATTGTGAAAAAAGAGAATATTGTCCATCATCATTAATGTTCTCGGTCAAGAATAGATCTATGCATCATCGAACTATTTTGGATTTAATACAAATCATCTAGACTCAGAACAACACAAGCACAAATAATGATTTTTGATTGTATGTACGAGGGTATATCATAAAGTTCTCATAATATCTCTCTAATTTTTTTATTTTTCAATATATTCTGATGAATTTTTCACAGAATGTGTAGTATAGAATGCTGTATTAATCTATCAAAATATATTTGGTACAACAGAAATATTATTTAAGAAATGGTTGCCATAGTAACCCGAAATCAAGGCACCCGGGGCAAATAAAAAATTGTGCAAGAATAGCCCCAACTAACCATGTTTAAATGCTATGAAACACATCAAATTGTTAAATACCATGTGTTCTTGACTGTTTTGAACAATTATAATGGTCATGTGAATTGTGTGATCTCATAATGGATGATTGTAATGCATCATTAGAAGTGTTGTTAGGTACTACAACTGTTTTGTCAAATATTCCAAGGAAAGTCGATTTTCCCCCTTTAGTTTATCTTAAATATGTTTAGACCACAAATAGGGGGGTAATTTTGTTGATAACTTTGCAACATATTTGTTTTAGATCATCTTTAGTATGATCAAAGGACTTTTCAAACTTAACCAAACTTTTTGTTAGTATGAATTTTATTTTTCTGATGATCTCTGCATCTATGCATTATCTTACTCTGTCATTTCTGATCATTAAGTTTTGATTCCCAGAGTCTGGTATCACATCTAATGAAGCATGTAAGCATCCCCTAAGACATCACATAATTCACATGATCAATTTATCTTATAGTAAAAGCATTTAACAACATATTTAACATAACATTTTAATGTGTTTGATAATTTATGAGAGTTTCTTATTTATGTAAACATGGTTAATTAAGCTCATTTTCTCAATTATTTTTATTTGCCCCGGGTGCCTTGATTTCCGGTTACTATGGCAACCATTACTTATCTAATTTTTCTGTTATATCAAATATTTTTTGATAGATTAATACAGTGTTCTATACTGCAGATTTCCTAAAAATTTCATTAGAATATATTGAAAAATAAAAAAATTAGAGAGATATTATGAGAACTTTATGATATACCCTCGTATATGAAGAATGACTTGTGATTATTGCCTTTGTCATATTTGCTCAGATTTTCAATCCGGCGCCAAGCCGATCAGTCTATGGTACAAAAATGATATCCTTCATAGGCTTCAATGAAGATGAATCATCTTTTTTTGTTACACAGAAACTAAAAAATTCATATTTTCGCTTTTGATTTTATTTATATATTCACAAGGTATATTTTGTTGCTATAAGCTCCCTAGTGTTAAGGACACTCGACACGTATCCCAATTTTGGTTCAGCCTGTAATTTAGCTAAATAACAGTCTTATGCCTGAGTCATATTTCCTCCTATTCATCGATAAGCCCAAGAAAGTTTTGATCAAAGTACTCAATCGGCCGTGCCCCGGCCGATAAATCCGGGCAAGTGTGACACTAGTGTAAAAGGGTAGGAGGTCCTATTAATTTATGGTCCTACTCTACATTGATTTATATGGTGACCTCTTTGCGTTCTTTCCATTATTAACTTATACACAATCGGGGCCAGTAAGGGCCTTTAAAAGAGGGGACCGTAATCCCTGGGGGACCATAATTTCTTTCACACCGGCATCAGTGCATCACCCAAACATCGTTTTTTATAAGTGTGTTGTCGTCTTAACAATACATGGTATACTATACACAGTATACATGATGTACATGGTAAACACACACCCTTAATAATCATGTTTCAAGTTCATGTTTCATTTTCATGGAAAATTTATTGCGTGCGATGTTTGGTACCCGTACCTAACGTGACCATACTCACGGTGATGTCACAGTCACAGGTGATCGGTACATTCGAAAATCGGCCAATACCTTCTAATCGGCCGGAACCAGTGCAAGTGTGACGTAGCCTTTAATGAAGATGAATCATCTTAGTTTGTTACACAAAAACTAAAAATTCATATTTTCGCTTTTGATTTTATTTATATATTCACAAGGTATATTTTGTTGCTTCAAGCTCCCTAGTGTTAAGGACACTCGACACGTATCCCAATTTTGGTTCAGCCTGTAATTTAGCTAAATAACAGCCTTATGCCCGAGTCATATTTCCTCCTATTCATCGATAAGCCCAAGAAAGTTTTGATCAAAGTACTCAATCGGCCGTACGCTGGCCGATAAATCCGGGCAAATGTGACTCAGGCAACAGTGCATCACCCAGACATCGTTTTTTATAAGTGTGTTGTCGTCTTAACTATACATGATATACTATACAGTATACATGATGTACATGGTTAACCATAATATACACACACCCTTAAAAATCATGTTTCACTTGTTTATTTATTAATCAATTGACACATTCACAACGGTAGCATAACACCGGGAGCGTGTCCTTTATTTCGGAGCAGTTTCAGATCAGTATCTACTAAAAGAAACTTGATCTCTTGTGTTCCTTTACTTGTATTAAGCAAGATAAAATATGCTGCATCTGGTTTTGAATCCATCAATAGTCATATAGTATTATTTTAAAAATAGCATAATAAAAAATGATTAAATAGCAGTAAATGAATTTGATTAAGTTCATACGTCCTACAAAAATAGTATCGAGATCTAGCCACTGTTCACCTTTGTTTAACAGATCTTCAATTCATCAAGGATAAATTAAGGATGACTGTAAAAAAATAAAATATAATGGTCGTCGACACATCCCTTTCATTAAAATAACAAACGAAAGGATCCATTGGATAACATGTTAATTGAAAGGTAAAGTCAGATACCGTTGTCACAAATAGCGGACATAACCGTCGCTTCAACTTATTAATCACTTGGTCCTCATGTCATGGGATTTTATCGTCGCCAATTCTGCGCATATAATAAGCTCTTGTGATGATGTTTCATATGAAATCCCAATTTCGATCAAAATGGGTCGTGAATCGCCACAATATAGCGTCTTCGATATCGTCAATGACAACGGAATCTGAATTTGAGTAATGTAGAAAGACAACGGCATATGGGAATTACAGTGTCCGTTGTCCCGTATCTCATTTTGATCGGTTAAATGAAAGACTTATTTCGATGGTAGAACATTATTAACTGTACAATGAGTATAGACACACTTTGATTGATTGGTGCTCCAAAGGAATTTAGTCTAGGTGCTCTATTAAACATACAGTTCATGAAAATCTAATTGAAGCGACGGTTATGTCTGCAATTTGTGACAACGGTATCTGCCTTTACTGTTTTCAGGCTATTCCGGTGTGAATTGGCAATTTTTGTAGTATATTTCTTTGCAGTTATATGTTAATATTTAAATCCAAACATACACATGCTCTAAAACTCGGTCCGGAGTGATTTCTGATGGTAAAAAATAAGGAGAGAATTGATATGCCGTAAGTACTGTTATATCCTCGTAGCGCTACAATTTGTACTGTGCTCCATCGCCCCGGGCAGTATACATGCTGGGACTTGAACAACAACATCGCTTGAATGAATCAAGCGCATGTCGAATCGAAAGGCGTTATGCATGCCTTTTGATTTAGAATGTGTCGTCGTGTCCAACGTTCTTTGATGTGTGTATGGTTTATATATCCATAAGATGAACGTTCTCTCCAGAAACGTACTTTGACATGGTTGTAACAAGTTAATAAACGCCGAGTATCTGAGTATCACAATTTTTATTTTGTTCATAAGAACCAGACTCTTCAAAGACTCGTGCAACCTCGTTTTGAAATCCAACTCTTCTGCGCATGCCCCAAAAACTGCATATCATTCACTTTTCAAGAAACTGCGTCTGTGCATTCGTTGTTCCTGTAAGTTCGTGCATATCAATCGACTTTTTCTTCTTTTTATTGCCTTTTCTACAGAACATACACGTGCCAAAAATCTGACAGACAACTAGAAGGATTCCAAGCACAATGTTTAGCGCGCTAAACGATAATGTAGCGCTGTGGTCCGGTTCACAAGAAGATGTTGAGACGCAATGTGCGATACATCCTGCCCCATAAACTGTTGTTAATAAACTAGTTGTAATGGTTATGTTGCATATTGTAAAATATCCAATGAACTGAAATTGAAAAAATACAATATCAAAGTAAGACCATACTATCATATGAAATGTCAAAATAGAATGCAAAATATATTTAGATTATTTTCTTGTGCTAAATATATTCACTTATATCTTCAAAGTTGGAATTTCTAAAATACTTATGTCCCAGTAATGCCTCGGTCTCATTTTGTATATCACATTTTATATATGACAGCCGTACGGCGGCCGTTGCTTCCCAAAATCGAGAGAAATATGCAGCATAAAATGTTTGCATAAGCAGCAGAATGTACATTGTCTAATCGATTTTGTGAAGCTACGGTCGATGTACACTCGCCGTAGAGCAAATGTGACTGAGGCTAAATACATATAGCCAATGCCGTATGCCTCGGTCACATCTGATGTACGGCAACTGTAAGGCGGCCGTAGCTTCCCAAAATCCAGAGAAATATGCAGCATAAAATTAATAGGGATATCAGTACGATATAGATTTTCTATATCAATTTTGTGAAGCAACGGCTGCCGTGCACCCGTATCATGAGGTCGGATGAATACCCGTGTCGTATCGTGTCGACCGGATTTATACATGTGTACTTACTGAGCATTTGACGCTAGAACTTTGTAACGTTTTTTCTCCCTTTGATATATACATTCCTAGAGCGCCTGTTATTAGTACCTGAAACATAAATTCAATTTATTTGAAATACGATCTAAATGCGCCCAGAGCGCCTGTGATTAGTGCCTTGAATACAATCTAATTCATTTAAAATGCAGTGTATTACCATCCAGAGTGCCCGTGATTAAGACCTGGAATATAAATTCAATCCACATGAAATACATTCAAGCTCTTTACGTCCAGAACGCCTGTGATTAGTGCCTGGATATAAATTCAATTTATTTGAAATATAGGCTATGTAGACACGAACAGAGCGCATGTGATTGTTTCTTTGGTATACAATTACGCAAGCTCTGATCGATAGATAGCCGTCTCCCTATGCCAAAAAGGTTAAATTGTAATATGTTATATTATGTAATAAAATCTATAAAAACGTACACATGTTCTTTGGATATAAAATGCCGATAATCGCAATAAAACGCTTCAATATTACAACAGATCAAGAATCTATTTTTCTATTAAAGGCCCGGTCACACCGCCCGGACGTTGCTGGAAAAAATTCATCAACGCTCGTCAACGCGCACAAAATGGGGAAAAAACAAAAACAGGGGCGTTGGCTTAGCGGTGCACCGCTGAAGTCGGCGTTGCTTTAGCGTTGGTTAAGCGGTTGCGAGCGGTAGCTAGCGTTTGTTTAGCGGTAATGCGAGCGTTGGTATAGCGGCGTTCTGCGCATGAGAGCGTTGCCTCGGCGGGGGTATAAATAGCAGCAGCGTTGGTTTAGCAGCATATCGCGTTTGACTACTGGGAAATTATTTCAAGTGGGAAGTGTTTAAGAGTAAAGACCTTTATTGGAATTTGTAACTTTAACAAAAGTCCTTCAAGGATTAAAGAAGAAATGTTTTAAATCTAAAGTGCTTCTATTAATGTAATATGACATTAAGAATGAATAACATTACAATTTTCTTTAATAATCTCTCATATCATTTCAAACAAACATATCACAATTTAATCGTTGCATTTCCATTACTTGGAACCGATTTACGTTCAAATTGCTTTAACAATGTCAAATAACATTTACAGCAAAGTAATAATCATGACGCATGACAAATTTTTGCATTGCTGTGCGCGCATCAACTTTTTGTATAATACCATGACGAATGCAACATTTTACAAGCTGCGCAGAAAATTTATTGAATTGCTTGACATGAAAACACTAGGTATAATTATACTATATTTGAATAAAGGTCTCAGTAAAAGTCTATTTGTATTAACATTTAATGAAAAACAAAAATCGCATAATTCACCTTTTAAAAATTCAAAATCACAAACTTTGAGCGCTTAATTTAGGAATTTACAATGCAAAAAATTGAAATGCCAGACATGAATATATCAAAATGTAAAATGCACAAGTGTCTCCACAGTGTTCTACACAGTGGTGCATTTCTCCACGTATTTATAGCCAAATTCTGGTCCCGCTCCGACACCTCTATACCAACGCCAAAGCAAAGTTCATCGCCGCCATGGAACGCTGCGACAACGTCCGACACCGTTCCAACAACCCCATGTGCGCTGATAAAACGCTAACAACCGCTCCACCGACGTTTGTGCAACGTTTAATCGCCGCCCGGGCAACGCTGGCGAAGCAGCGGTGGTCCAGCGTTTAAGATTTCTGCGTTGGTCTAGCGGATTCAAGCGTCCACGAACTTGCGTCTAGCGGTGCCAAACTTTGACTGGGCGTTGGTGGAACGGTGATAAACTTTGCCAGGGCGTAAAATTGTCCCTTTTTCAACGCTCGCAATATTTTGAGCAGCTCAAAACTTTTGGAGCGTTAGGATGGCCACTCGAGAAATATCCGCGTTGGCCGAGCGTTTACAGCGTTGCTTTAACGGATGCCAACTTTTGTTAAACGGTGGTGAACGTTTACGAGCGTTGATGATTATTTTCAACGTTCAAGGAACGCTCCAGCAACGTTTAGGCGGTGTGACCGGGCCTTTAGTTGAATTACATTTATGTGGAGACACGATGACGGGTTGGATTGACTTAAAAATACATTTTTGTGAGAATCATACGTTTGTTAAAGCTATGTTCACCATGTCAAGCTCAAGGTAAATCCCGATCTTATATTTCTCATAATAAGATCGCTAATATTCATATAAATATATTACGGTCGATTTTATGATCCTTTGATACATTCTGTTATACTTAAATATCAATTCGAACATGACTGTATTCACACCTTCTATAAACTGTAAACAAAGTCAACATTTCACCCGGGGTATATTCGCGAACATTGCCCCTGGTGATACGTATGATGTGTGGCGTCATAACGGCGGACCGTAGGAATGGCGGACCATAATGAATATTCGAAACATTTTGGTGAGTTTTCATGTTCGAACAAATGCTTTCGAACCTCTCACTACCTTCGGTCGTACCCCTGCTCTTCGGTCTATATTTCTTACTTCAAGATTAAAAAGTGCTCGTAATAAAAAGTGGAGTGCCTTTCAAATAGAAAACAATAAGTGAAGAAAATTTAAGAGAGCTCATCGTCAATGGCACTGTATCCATTATGCGCACAAAGATCTAAATTTGTTCGAAAACTTGAATTTTCCACCAGAAAAACAGATTTGCCGTCGCCATTACTATTCCTTTGCCATATTTAAAAAGTACTTTCCCGCCTTTTGACCCATACCTTTTAATTTCCTCGGTTACTAACAAGCGTAAAAGGATGCAAGTTGTCATGTAAAAAATGACGTCATACATCAAGTTGGTAGTGTTACTTGGAATTGGAATAAGCATTATTATGACGTTGAAATATATGTGGTTTTTCCATTCTCAACGTGATTTGTTCCTAGGAACAAGAACAACAAAGATATACAAAATGAAGTACAAACGGCTTCAAATTATATTTTCCATCATTCTGTTGACCAAACTCTACTTCAGTGATGGTATTGTATAATTTTGCATTTATCGCTTTATTTTTGATAATTTACGCGTTTTTAAATATGGTAGACTATTCTGCAGTTCGTATGAACATACATTTTTTTCACTTGGCCTGTCAAGTCACCTGGTCGTTGTGTTCTTGGGGCTTTGAAAGGGTGTTCCAATGGAACAGCTCCAAACGCATGTACGCTATCTGATTTTTCAAAAAAAGTACATATATGTACGTGCATATAAAAATAATCTGAACTATAGGCCAGTGGTATAAGTCAGTGAATTCGTAGATTCTAGATTTTACCCGGATAAAGGATAGGTATTGATATGGTGAACTGAATTCAACAATGTTTTCTCTTAAACCAATTTTTGAAATCATTCTGTAAAAACACAGTGATTTATGCAATGTTGACAATTTAATGCGAAAATAATTTAGAAATATTTTATGTAACTGTTTTTGTTAACAGTTTTTGTTTTTGTAGTGCAATTATTTTTGCTCCTTTCTACCAATTCTTGAGAATGAAATAAAATGTATTTCCGAACCTTGTTGGACCATAATAGCATACAATATTTTCTTAGACCTCTCAATGTTATAGTTATACAAAGGAATTTTTGGTTGATATCAAAAAAGTATTAAAGAATTAAAACAACCCCCCCCCAAAAAAAAGAAAATAGATAAAAATCAAGATAAACCAATTATTTCATTCACAAGATATGTTTTAAAATCAACCAAAATTTCCTTTGTACAATTTCAATATTGAGAGACCTAAATATGTTGTGGTTTTGTTTTTTTACAGGAGAGAGAAACGGTCAGATAGTGCGGAGATCTAGCAACACATGTACTTCAATGAAACCAGCAATACCAAAGAATGCTTTGGAAGTGGCTTACAGGAGCGACAATGCAAAAGGGACTGCGTTTCAAGTAGTAATGTGTGACGTTGGCTACGAACTTGATTTGACAAGTCGAGGGATTACAGATCGGATGACGGTAACAAACCTATGCAGTGACGGCGTTTGGACCTATCCACAACTACCAAGTTGTAGATCAAGTGAGTTAGTTGAATGAATGGATGACGATCTCTGTAAATTGTAGTGTTCTAGATGCTAAAATGCAGTGAAAATGAAGCTTACCAATGCTTAAATGCAGCATAAATCTAAAATACAGTAGTGTTATAAGTCCATAATATGTTCAAGGGACGACATGTGGTGGAAAACATTGGTATGAGCTCGAGCCCGATCACTGTTATTTCGGAGGACTTGCAAGAAATTGGACCCATAGTCGTGATTCATGTCGAGCTGTTGATGCGGAACTTGTACAGTTCGAGACCGAGAAAGAATACAAGCTTGTAAGGGAGTGGCTTAAAAAGACGTACCGGGCAGGTGGTATTCATTTGAATTTCGCAAGTGGCTGGCTTTATTGGATTGGACTAACGAATAGAAATGTAAGTTATTTATTGAATAAATATATTCATTATTTCAATATATGTTATAATTTTATTAAACTTGTCTTAGCTCAGAAAAATTTTGTATCCCTGCAAAATCGAGTGCTAGATGCTCCCTGAGATCAAGTAATATGTGGCAAGAAAGGTGTTGGGTTGTCTGACATCGAATGCCACACACATTGAGGGTGAACAGTATTGAACTTATTGTAACGGAAAATGAAATCACATGTGGTTTTATTAAGCACTATTTAAGCTTGCCTGGGGGTGTCATGGGTGCGATCGCACCCCCCTCATAATCAATTAAAAAAGAACCATGAAGAAGAAATGTTTTTATTTGAAGATTCTACCTCAATTCTAAAGGAAGATGCATCATTTTTTGTTAAATTCAAAATAAATTTTATTTTTTGGCTTGTTTATCCACAATCCCAACCCGAAATGTTATGGTGATCGCACCACGTGACCCCCCCCCCCCTGACTGACAGCTGGAAACACCCCTGACATGTCATTACGTTCAATGGTTGCAATTACTGGTTTTGAACTCATATTAATGCTCGTCTTTATAGTCTGATCACTTTTACTGGTTGAACAATATGAACAAGCGTTTGAGTAGTTATGGCTGGACGATTCCATGGCTCATTGGAGGTGACATACATGGTAATGATCGGAACCCAGCTGGACTGCCTCGCGACACAGTGGCGATGCTTGGATCAACTGACTACAACTACGTATTCAGAAAGCTTAATAATCAATTTAGGTGGTTAAACAACGATCTGTATACTCACTTCATCTGTGAGAAAGGTAAACGTTATAATTACATAAATTAATAGCGATATGTCCAATGTGTCCGGGATCCAATGTCAATGTGTTCAATAGAACCGGTTTCGTTGCCAATGTGTTTTATACCGAAATGCATTATGCCCAATGTCAATTTGTTAAACTTGAAAAACTGATAAATCATATATAGCATAAATAAAAGTGAATAGATTGGCCTCAAAAGATAAGCATTTACTTATATGTGTATATTCGTTATATATTGTTTTATGAATCATAATCTCTCTGTTTACAATCAATTAAAATACTATCTAACATGTTTTTGTACATGTAGTTCCAAATGGTTGGGGTTACAGAGAGGTTCGTGCAAATAGAAACCACAGGGTACAACTTTTCCGAGAAAATCAACAAATTTCGCTTGGGATTAAGGTGAGATATTTACATGAATTAAATAGTTACTTGCTTGCTTGATTGTTTTAGTTGTTTATTAGTTTATATGAAACCTTATTATTACCATAGCGTTTTGTATTAGTTGTCAGTTATGCCGTGGTCACATTTGCTCCGATTTTCAGCAAAGGCGCCCGGCCGATGAGTATTTTTTTGTTCAAAATTGAATACAATTTCGAATCGGCTGGGCGCCGTAGTAAAAATCGAAGCAAATGTGACCACGGCATAACTGGATATTACACTTGATCCATGTTCATGTAGTTACCATTTTCACTATCAGGTGGCTGATTCGGGGCAGGGTTTTAGAAAATTCCCTGAAACTTGAATATCCATCAGTGGTTTTAATTCAATTGGTTCAATTTTCATATCACCCTTATGTATTTGATACTTTATCTGATACAAATCAAAATATGTCCAGTAAAAGACTTCTTCTTCTTCATGTCTGTTCAATATAAATACAGAATATCACATCATTTTGAGTGATATCATTTTTATCGCCGAGTTAATATCAAATATCAACACGAGTGAGCGAAGCGAATGAGTGTTGATATTTGATATCTACGAGGCCATAAAATGATATCACGAGAAATTATGTGATATTGGGTTTATCCCATGATTACGATCACCTTGTGATATAGTTCGTCATAAATACAATTTTTAATCGTTATTTAGCAGCCTTCTAATCAAATTATATACACAATCGTAATTTAATACACCAATGAAACTTGAAGAGAATAGATTAACGGACCTATTTTCTCAAAAGAGAATAAATTATCTGACCTAATTTCCAACAATATTGTGGCGCGAAATGCAAATGTGATATCACACGGATATGCGTGAGATAAACGATATCACACGCATATGAGTTTGATAAACGATTTTCTGGAAAATATCACACGGATTTCAATGATATCAGAAATATCAATAGCTGTTATTATACAGATAACACATTAATCGTGGGATAAGAAAATATATTCACTTTTTGTGATTCTACAACATAGGGTCTATGGGGAATCCCCCTGACCAAGAAGTCACTTTTTCAAAGAAAATTAAATTTTCAAAGTTGATAAACATTTTTGAAAACTACATTTCTAGATGTAATTTTACATGTTGATTTCAAATATGATGTCACTGACTGAATCTTTAATTTTTAATGACGTAAATCAAGATTATTTTTACTCGCATCTAGTCTATTATGTCACCACCAAAAGTGGTGACATATTGTTATGGTCTCCGTTTTTTTTGCGACGGCGGTTGGTGGTTGGCGTCCGGCGTCCGGCGGTTGGTGGTTGGCGTCCGGCGTCTGTAACAATTTCTTACAACTTCCTATAACTTAACAAATACTGTTTAGACTGACTTCAATTTTTTTCTAAATCATCTACATGTTCTCAGAAGTTCAAATCTGACTTTAGATTTGACATTTGACCTTCAATGACCTTCTCAAGGTCAAAAAGGTCTTTTTTCAACTTGCTTCACATTGACTAAATTTTTTTTCAAAATCATCTACATGTTCTCAGAAATTCAAATCTGACTTTAGATTTGACTTTAGATTTGACATTTGACCTTCAAATCTGACTTTAGATTTGACATTTGACCTTCAATGACCTTCTCAAGGTCAAAAAAGGTCAAAAAGATCTGTTTTCAACTTGCTTCAAATTGACTAAATTTTTTTTTCAAAATCATCTATGTGTTCTCAGAAATTCAAATCTGACTTTAGATTTGACTGAAGATTTGACATTTGACCTTCAATGACCTTCTCAAAGTCAAAAAAAGGTCAAAAAGGTCTTTTTTCAACTTGCTTCAAATTGACTAAATTTTTTTTTCAAAATCATCTACATGTTCTCAGAAATTCAAATCTGACTTTAGATTTGACATTTGACCTTCAATGACCTTCTCAAGGTCAAAAAAGGTCAAAAAGGTCTGTTTTGAACTTGCTTCAAATTGACTAAAAAGAATTTTAAAAATCATCTACGTGTTCTCAGAAATTCAAATCTGACTTTAGATTTGGCTTAAGATTTGACATTTGACCTTCAATGACCTTCTCAAAGTCAAAAAAGGTCAAAAAGGTCTTTTTTCAACTTGCTTCTAATTGACTAAATTTTTTTTTCAAAATCATCTACATGTTCTCAGAAATTCAAATCTGACTTTAGATTTGACATTTGACCTTCTTAATGTCAAAAAAGGTCAAAAAGGTCTTTTTTCATCTTGCTTCAAATTGACTAAATTTTTTTTTCAAAATCATCTACATGTTCTCAGAAATTCAAATATGACTTTAGATTTGATTTAAGATTTGACATTTGACCTTCAATGTCCTTCTCAAGGTCAAAAAAGGTCAAAAAGGTCTTTTTTCAACTTGCTTCAAATTGACGAAATTTTTTTTTCAAAATCGTCTACATCTTTTCAGAAGTTCAAATTTGACGTTTACAAGTTCTCAGAAGTTCAAATCTGACTTTAGATTTGACCTTTGACCTTCAATGACCTTCTCAAGGTCAAAAAGGTCTTTTTTCAACTTGCTTCAAATTGACTAATTTTTTTTTCAAAATCATCTACATGTTCTCAGAAGTTCAAATCTGACTTTACATTTGACATTTGACCTTCAATGACCTTTTCAAGGTCAAAAAGGTCTTTTTTCAACTTGCTTCAAATTTACTTATTTTTTTTTTCAAAATCATCTACATGTTCTCAGAAGTTCAAATCTGACTTTACATTTGACATTTGACCTTCAATGACCTTCTCAATGTCAGAAAAAGTCAAAGAGGTATTTTTTCAACTTGCTTCAAATTGACGAATTCTTTTTTCAAAATCATCTACATGTTTTAAGAAGTTCAAATCAAACCTTCTTAAGGTCAAAAGGTATTTTCCAACTTGCTTTAAATTGACCAAATTGTTTTAGGTGGTGACATTTTGTCATGTTAATGCCTTGTTAATCACTGTTCCTCAGTTTCAATCGACCACATTTTAAACCTATTTTGTTTAAATTGAAAAACTACTAAGTAAATGTTAAAGCAGTAACCATCTTGTTTGTGGCATATTGTTTTTAAAAAAACTTGTTTGAGACTCCAGGGTGTCCTACCAAGTTCTGATTACCTAAAATATGTCTATGGACCTGCGGCTTTGCGTCGATCCTTTGCGAGTGAAGTTATATTCAATGGAGAATTACGATTAAGAAATGAAGAGTGGGCAAAAACAATTATACGTCTAAGCGTTCTTAAACTGGATCAAGATAAGCAACAAGCGCGTGGTATATCGTGTGATGGAAATGGACGCGCATTTCATAATAAGAAGACCATTACAAAAGATTTGAAAACAGGGAGAATAACATATGAAGTTTCCGATCCCAAACTTGACTGCAGCTTCAGTCAAGGTCAAGGGTGAGTTCTAACTACTTGACATTTCTTGTCATTTGCCGGTTTCTTCAAATAATATAATACGTCATCGTTTATTGCGCAGCTCTATACGTCCATACGTGTGATATTCCCACGTAAGCTTACAGACAGCGATTTAAAAGAATATCACACTTATGGACGTATAGAGCTGTGGCATAAATGATAACCTAATCAAACGCTTTATAAGTTATGTGTTCTACGGGAATAATAAACATGTTATAAGTGAGTTGGAAAATCTCTATATTGTTGCATTGTTTGACTATCAGTACTCATGGTGATGTTCGAAATCATGAAAACTTATTGAAAGTCTTTGAGAACCCCCCATCAAATTCAATACCGCACTCATAACCATACATAATCAGTACTAACAATGACTGACCTATTTATACAAAATTCGTCACAAAATATACAAAACCAATAATACATATTTTGTACATACTACTATTGTTATTAAAGAATCCTATTTTTCAGTGTGAGAGTTAAGATTACAAATAAAGCTGACTTGACGAATACACCGGGTCTTTACATTGTTACAGAAAAAGAACAGGGTATCAGTGATGCTGTATATATATTTGTTATTGGTGAGTATATACATCATGTACATCTACATTATTTCTCAAATTCTTAGCCGAAGTGCAACTTATAATAAGAACCTACTCTTTTATCGTTCAATGCAACGAAACTCGCTTTGTAATGTGGTGTGTGAGTTAGCCCCATATTACATTATCATACATTGTAAAAGAAAAATTCTCTAGTTTTAGCCCCGTATTATATTATGTTATATGTGTTACGTAATATTTTATTGTATTTGACTCTATACATGTTTTTCTAATCTATGTGTGTACATGCAATTTTATAATTATTTGTTAATAATGTATAGAAAAAAACTTGATCACTACGTTCCATCTGAAAATATTGATATCATCTTTGACATTCCCCATATAATGTCCCTCCTGGTGAATAACCACTTTTTCTATAATAGGGTGGCGTTGTAATTGTATATGGTATACATGAGCAACATGATATGTAGAGATTATCCTATGTGAGGTTCATGATATTGGGATTATGCCGACCAAAGACCAATATAATATATCTGGTCAAAGGGCCTAGATCCCGAAGGCAAATACATCACATTGGCCGACGGATAATCCCAATATCCTGAAACGAATATAGAATGATCTGTTTAACCGGGCAGATATAATACCAGGTCGTTCAATAAGTTAATGCAAAAATGCTCTTATTGTTTATTTTTCAATTTTTTCCCTTAAACTCATACAAAAATCTTTACGCATTAAGAGACAAAAAATAAATTTATTTTTACTGATTGATGAAATGTTATGGTTGCCATGGCGACTTGTGTTTTGGTCATGCGGTGCAATTTAGGACGTGAAAAAAATTAAATTTTGATAAAACTCTTGTGTTGACAATCTAAATTATAAAATTCCAAACTCCTTTATTCCAAGAATCCCATTTTTAAATTTCTTAATTTTCTTATTTAGGAAGTGATGGATGGTCGAATTGGTCGCCTTGGTTTGAATGCATATGTGATACTACGAGTGGTGCTTTCAAAAAGTTTCAGTACCGAAGATGCGATTCTGTCAATTTTCCAAATGTTTGTTCGGAGGATATCGAAACAAGATCTAAAGACTGTACACATACAGGTGGAAAAACGTGTCAGGGTAAGATACGCGTATTGCTTATGAATATATATATTTTTATTCCTATGAACTGTTTTATTTCTTATTGAGATTTACACGTACAAATGCAACAAAATCGGAAAAGTATGCTTCGGACAAATATTACATGAGAAAATACCCTCTTCTACTTCTGCGAAGTGATTGCAATATGTTTTAAATATGACTGATATCCACTGTGTATCAGATTCCATACATTTACCTTTCTAGTGACATATAAAACATCAAGGAAAATATATAATTTACAAATAAAATATTCATTCTCTTTTCAGTAAGATGTGTACTCGATGAATGGGGTCCATATCAATGTTCGCCGAGTTGTGGAAATAATATCCAATGCATCCGATCAAGAAGCCCAGCCCCAGGCAGTGGACCTTGCGACCCCTCAAAGCTTACCTCTACGACAAGACAAAGTTGGCCATGCCCTTCAAGTAATTGTCCAGTTCTTAACTAGAAGTATTGAAGTTAGAGCATCATCAGATACAAATCATCAATGGAACTTTGTGTACACGTATCAGTAACGACATCTAATGGGTCCGATAATCGAGTGAGAAACCCAAACCAAGACGTTGTGAAAATTATGTTAAAATGAGGAAATTTTCCCTCGATTATTGGAGCTACTGGATGTAGTTGCTCATGACTGACAACTTTTCAATAACCGGAAGTAATTATTGACATACGGGTGAAATATTTGTACAAATCAACTTCATTGTTGGTGAAAATGATGAAAATGACAACCTTACATTTACTTAAACGTAACGCCTTTAACCAGGTGGGGACCAGTGATTATGGCCCTCGGGTGATCACCCTCCCCCCCCCAAATTCATAGTGTCTACTGGTCTCGTTTAGTTTAAAGATAATATAAAAATAATAGTTGAGAGGGGGATCTTTGTGGGTCATTTTTATATAACAACATCATATTTAACGTGCTTTGAAACATATAGCTCCCTTATGTTATAGCTCAAACACCGCCAACGACCGAAGCAAGCAGTCCGCCCACTGAAGGTAACCAACCTGTTGTCAGTAACCCTCCAACTACAGACAACAAACCTGCTGAAACTAACACACCCCCTGCTGTCAATAACTCTCCTGCTGGAATTAGCCCATCTGTTGGAAATAACCAACCTGGAAGCAGTAACCCTCCAACTTCAGACCAACCTGCTGAAAATAACCCATCTACTGAAAATAACGCACCTGCTGGAAATAACCAACCTGCTGGAAATAATCAACCTACTGTTGGTAGTAACAATCCAACCACAGATAGAGCACCTGCTGGAATTAAACCAACTGCTGGAAATAACCCTACAACTGGAAAAACCCAACCTGCTGGGACAAAGCCCCCTCCAGGGAATGTTAACCCCGGAAGCACAGCAGGTATAACTTTGTTATGCAGTCATTACACAAAAGTCGTAAAGATATGGTCAAATCACCCCTCGCCTCCCTTCTTGTCGTTTGATATACATCAATGAAATTATCAAATCAATTGTGCCATTGGAAAGCTTGTTCAAACACATTACGGGTATATATATTTTCTGTACCGAATCTATTAACTTTGAATGAAATGTTCATTACTCCGGGGTAGTCCTTACTGGAAATTTTAATTTATGTCGCGTATTAGTGGCTCAAATGGAAAATTGTTTGATCTTCCAGCTTCAAATTAAAATCGTTATAGAAGAGCCTTCCAAGTTTGCATAAAGGGTTATTTGTAGTACACATTTTTTTATATACAATTTACATTCAAGTTTCTTCAATACTCTTCAATGGAAATACGAGGAACTATACAATTGACTCTTTTTACAATGACCGTATTCCCTATGATTTTGAAATCAATCCACTTATGATGTACGAACTACTTTCTTCGCATTCTTAAGTTTGATAATATTTTCAGCAAAGACAGGTCCAATCGTTGGAGGTATACTAATTGCGGTATTAATTGTGATCTGTGGTGCGATTTTCATGATAAGAAGGAAATTGGGGGCAGCCAAATCTCAAAAAGAAGCAGATCAACAGGATGGAATTGATGGTCTTAATGGTTCAGATGCGAGTGATGTCGATTCCGATGCAGAAGACCAGCCGTTTATAGGTGGTTTTCGTGGACGAGGTCGTGGACGAGGATTAGGGAGAGCGAGAGGGAGAGGGAGACGAGGATTTTAGGACAATTTATTAAATAATATTCACATTTTGATAAAAATTGCTGCTATGGAAACATGCAATACTATATAATATGAATAAATGTGTTTTCTCAGTTTCGTCATTTTTTCTATATTGTGTCGTCATCGAGTAGTTGTCTTCAATACTTAGTAAGGCCGTCAAACAAACTCAAACTCGAAATGATGTCAAGGAAGTAAAAGCCTACGTAAGAGTTTTAACTATCCCCACAAACACGCACGAATCTCTCAAAAAGTGTGACGGCCTTAGCTGCTCCCTATTTGGTTGTTTTTAGACTACTTGTTTAAGCCCCTTTCTGTTTAATTTTTTATTTACATATCCTGAATGAAAATACTCATGTTTAAGGTGAAGATTTAATTTGACTTTATTCACTATGTCTCCGAATTTTCCAAATTTTTTCTCAATTATGGTAGGTAGGAAATTGATGAAAAATCTAATGAATCTCCGTCATTCTCGTGTTAACTAATGCGAAATGGTTGGTTTGGGGCAAATCAGATTTCAGGATATCTATTCAGTAAAGCACTGACCAAAAATCATTAATAAATTGAATTAAAAAAGAAACGAATCATTAAGACCTTGCACGTCGATACAAATATTCAACAGTTTATGTATTTATAACCAATAAATGGACGTTAATTATATCTTGGAAAGTAACACGACTCTCTATAATTTGATGTAGAATAATCTAACCCCTTTATGAACAGATACATTTTGATAAATAACACTATGGGGGTTAGCGTTTCATAGTTGGCCATGAACGCCATATGTACAAACTATTGTTCGGAATTTTTGAATTTCATGTTGGATTACGGTACTCACACCGAACGTTTAAGAAAATGTGTATGGGTATTTGGTAGAGCTCTCCTTTTTTGTACCATAGAGAATAGATGCATGTTAAATCTGGGAACACTAAACCACGGGAATGGCAACTCATGTCTCCTATTGTTCTATGTCTGTCTCCGATAATTGAAAACGTCATACCCGAAGCTGCCTATAAACCACCTGTGATGTCACATCGTTACTTCACTATTGATTTTAGAAAGTTTAAGAAAATGTGGATGTCTCGAAATATTTTAAACAATTTTGCCCAAAGATTTTGATATGGATGTAGTTTAAGAAGGTACCAGGTTTGGTATCGTCATCCAATTGCTGTGGATATCTAAAAGTACCTTACTGATCGTTTTGAGCCATACTTTTACTCGAATGATATTGCGAGAATACGACGTTGTCGTATAAAATGACGTCATATAAAGCCTAGAGTTACTTGAAATTAGAATGGGAATTGTGACGTCAACATATATTCAAATTTTCTTATCACACTACATCACATAAACATAAACAGCAGAGATATAAACAATATTTTCCTCGGTTACTAGCAAGGATAAAAAGAATACAACGTCATAAAATGACGTCATAAATGTAGAGTTATGTTTGGAAAATATTAATATTGTGACGTCAAAATATATGTGATTTTCCTATTAGACTCCGTCAGTTGTTCTTAGAGACAAGAAAAACAAAGATGTGCAATACCAAGTACAAAAGGATTCAATTTATACTTTCCATCATTCTGTGGACCAAGCTCTACTTCAGCGATGGTATTGTATAATGTTGTATTTTTGCTTAATGTTTTTTATATTTCTCAGCTTCCTTGACTCTAAAACATCAAGGTCGATGGACTTTTATGCAATGCGTATCCTGAAATTGAAATAATTTTTCTCAAAAGTTTCTGGATCTGATGATCTTTAATGAAATTATGTTACAGGCGAGGGAAACGGGCATATAGAGCGGAGATCTAGCAATAAATGTACGTCAATGAAACCAGCAATACCAAACAATGCTTTTGAAATGGCTTTCAATGTCATAAATGCAGAATGGACTGCGTTTCAAGTAGTAATGTGTGACGTTGGCTACGAACTTGACTTGGCAAATCGAGGAACTAACGATCGGATGACAGTGACAAACCTATGCAGTAACGGCGTCTGGACCTACCCACAACTCCCTCGTTGTAAATCTAGTACGTCTTTTTTATTTTACTTTATATGTATAATTTCACTGTCAAACTTGAAATTGTTTTTATTATTATTTATTTATTTCATTGATATAGTTTAAATACAATTACAATAACATCCCTAAATCGCCAGAGGGCATTATATAGGAATGGTGAGAGGCTGGGGGTGGCAGGCAGACAGGGTCCCGGACCGGAGCAGGTGTGACAGGACAACAGGATATCAGAAAGAGAGACATGAGGGAGGGAATTAGCTATTGTCTATAATGAAGTCAAGTATCAGTGAAATGGCTTTAGAGTTTACATCTATGCTTAAGTTTGGGCTTCCTGTTTTCAAAATGGATATAAAATCGTACTGGGGAAGATTATTATTGAGAGAAGGTTCTAATTCAGCAAGTTTATCCCAGAGATCCTGTCTTACTAAGGTTAAGCGATTGCACTGGAAAAGAATATGCTTTAAGGTTTGAGAGCTGCCACAAGCACAATTAGGGCTGTCAACAGAGTTAAAATTATGGGCATAAAATTGAGCTTTAAAAAATAAGTCAGCTCTTACTTTATTCACCACTATCTCATGCTGTCTAGAAAGATTGAGTTGACTTGTGGTCAAAATTTTAGAGGGGTTTTGGAGGAAAAGCCGTTGGTGTTTTTTGAAATTATGAAGAGTTTTCTTGGTTTTAATAGAAGGGGGGAGCTCTAGCCATTTTGAGATTGCAGAAGGTATTGCTGAGGATGAGAATCTAGCAGAGCATCTTATGGGCATTTTGAATGGATCAATGTATCTCAAGTTTCTATTCCTAACATTACTATACTTATCAAAAATGTCTGTGATATATGAGGGTCTTGTACCATTGGCAACTTTGAACATAAAATTATTTGATTGTATTCTACGTCTAGATTCAAGTGTTGGCCAGTTTAGGAGACTTAGGACCTTTTCTGTACTGCTCCCTTGGATGCAGCCAGAACAATAGAGTGCCGCTGTGTAATATAGACTATCGAGTCTTCGCAAAAGAAATTTAGAAGCTGTGCCATATAAAATGGCACCATAATCAAAGTGAGGAAGAATGAATGATTTGAAGATTGTTTCTAGGTGCTTGCTCCCAAGCTTGAATTTGAGTTTCTTTAATGGGTTTAACATTTTTCTTATTTTGACTAGTAAATCACCAATATGCTTATCATAAGATAAACATGGGTCAAAAATGAGTCCTAAATGTTTGTGCTCGGTATCTCTTTTGATTTCTATATTGTTTAGTTTTGAAGTTGACACATTATCAGTTTTTGTTCTAGGTGAGTGAAAAATCATCTCGGAACTCTTCTCCGGTTTAAAATCAAGTTTCCAAGTGTTAGACCATTCTTCTACTTTAATTAGATTGGATTTTACCACTGCTTCTATTTGTTGTGGTTGTTTTGGGTCAAAAGGATGGTGTAATGAGGTATCATCTGCATAAATGTAGCAATGGCCATCCAGATTGTCTGGAAGGTCATTAATATATATTAGAAAAAGTATTGGCCCTAGTATTGAGCCCTGTGGGACACCGCAGTTTATAAAATTAGTTTCTGAGTAATTGGAGGTCTCACCAGAAATTTGAACAGCAATTTTCCTGTTGGTAAGATAAGATGTGATCATTTTAAGGATTTGACCTTGAAAACCATACGCCTTGAGTTTATGGAGGAGTAACGAGTGCGGAACCCGGTCAAAAGCGGCGGCTACGTCCAAAAATATTGTTTTGGAGGCTTGTCCTTGTTCAAAAGTAGTTTGAAGAAAATGCTCGATAGATAAAAGTTGATGAATGGTGCTATGACCAGGTAAAAATCCGGACTGATACTTAAAAAGAAGATCATTATCAAGTAAGTGTTTTCTGATTCTGTCAGCAAGAACCTTTTCAAAAACTTTGGATATGGAGCTTAGCAAGGTGATAGGTCTGTAGTTATTAACATTTGATTTATCATTTTTTTTAAAGATTGGACAAACATTGCCTATTTTCCAAATATCTGGATAAGTGCATTTAGTTAGAAGTTTATTAAATAATATGGTAAGAGGTTTTGAAATGGTATGAGCTGTAAGGTTCAACATTTTGTTAGTGATATTATCTGGCCCGCATGCTTTGGAGGTATCTAAGGAGAGAATTATTTTCATAATTTCAAATTGGTCAGTCTTAGCGGAAATGAGTAAAGAATTTGTCCTCATAGGGAATAGAGGCAAATGGTCAAAACAGGCATCTGTATGGTTTTTAGAAGCAAAATAGTTCATGAATTTGTTTGCAATATCAAGGTTATTTGAAAGTGCGTGTCCAGTAATTTCATCATAAATGCTAGATATGCTGTTTTTCGTCAAATTTGTGCCTAAAAATGATTTGATGATTCTCCAATAATTTTTATCGGACTTATTTAGCTGGTCAATTGATGATAAGGTTTTTTTTTCGTGATCTATTTTGGCTTGTTCAACAAGTTGGGCAACTTTAGTTGCCTGTTGGTCATATATTTATTTATTAAGTTGAGAGGGAGATTTGGAAAATTTCTTGTAAAGTGTTTTCTTCTTCGATAGTTCTTTTTTAAGTGTACTGGTGATCCATGGCTGATCATTTGACCGAACAGTTATAATTTTATTTGGAATTCTGGATTTGTATATATCCATGAGTTTATTCATAAAGTTAGAGGTAGCCAAATCTAAGTCTATATTCTCATTTAAAATATGTAACCAGTTTGTGTTCCTGATTGCGTTGTTCAGATTTTCTAAGTTGACTTCGTTGTATTTCCAAATAGTTTTTTTTATAGGTTTGGATTTGGTTACTCCAATCTTTATTTGTGCAGTGATAGTGCTGTGGTCGGTCATGCCTATAGGGTCACATATTTCAAAATGGTCAAATATATCAGGTGAGTTGGTCAAAATATGATCTATGCATGATTTGGAATGGTCAGTAATTCTAGTTGGTTCATTAATAATTTGAACATAGTCATTAAGATCTAAGGTTTCCAAGAGTTTTGTCCCTGCAAGATTGGTATCTTGGTTGTCAAACCATATGGAATGTTTAGCGTTGAGGTCACCCATCAAAATAACATGATCAAAGGATGGTCGGTACCTTTCTATTTGTTCAAGTAAGTTGTTTAATGAAGAAAAATAATTACGCGTTTCAGTGGCATTCTGGCTCGGTGATCTATAGCATGAGCCAATAAGGATTCTTTTATGGTTCACAATGATAGTCAAAAGAAGGGCATCAATCCCATTTAAATTAAGATCACCGGGTTTAAATGCCTTGGTCACTATACTGTTATGGATATAAAGGACCAGACCCCTGCCAAGTTCACTAGAAAATGTATTGTAATCATTTAAGTCAAAGTCACCAGAATCCATCCTTATTTTTGAGATACCGGCCTCACAGAGGCCGACAACACTTGGGTTAATTTCATTTACCCTGAGTTTTAGGGATTCAAATCTTAGGCCGTTATTGGCTGTCAAGCTATTAATGTTTGAGAACAGAAATGTCAAATTATTTTGTCCTGGATTAGGATGAACATCCCCTGCTATGAGGAGTAACAGCATATTCATATTTGGAATAAAAAAAATTGTTTGATTGGTCAAACCGGGTCACACGTCATGAAAAATTATGCGACAGTCCAGAGGGGGAGAAACACCAGGGTTCAAAGATGACATACGCTTATAATGTAAATCTGTATTGAGATGACATTGTCGCTGATTGGTCAAAAGTCGACAAACAAATGACGTCATCAATGGCGGTTTCAAAATTTTCGAAATACGCTTCGAGTAATATTATGTTCATTTCTGGCGTGTTAACCAATATCATAGCTTCTCATTTCACAACAAGATAAAGCAAGGTGTACGGAATATGCCTATGTCAATTAAAACATCCCATCGAAGTGTAGTATTTGATAACTAGCCGATGAAAATTCGAACGAACGAAGGTAAGCAAGAGAGGTAATTATGTATGTCATCTTTAAACTCTGGGACTTTCCCTCCTCTTGCGACAGTCACTGACCAAACTTATCAGGCACGCCGTGAATAAAAATTCATATACGTCACTTTGAATTTATAAAATATGTACACCCAACATGTGAAATCCTAGTAATAACAAGTTGAACGTTGTTAAACAATGAATTGAACAATGTCACGTTATGTGTATTGAAGAATGGTTGCTTGGCGGTAATAATTGAAACAAATTTTCCATTCTATTTTTGGTGAACATGCTCGACACTTTCAAAATATGATATTCCACTAGCCCTTCTTATGGATTACCTCGAGGTTTCACATTTGCGGAATACATATACTATAAGCTAGTCATCCGATAGACATGTTTCTCATATGACTATCAAAGATACAACCGTCTTTACCCAAATGCAAGATATTGCCATCTTTCATCCTAAAACGTGACATGTACAAGATGACATTACACAAGATGACATTATGCATCGACAACATGGTAAGTTGGCAACAGATACACAGTTGATCATGAGTATCCAATTCCCATTCTACAAAACTAAGTTTTGATGTTATAACAATGGAGCTTTGTTGTAATGCGTATTCATGTATTTTCTACTATGTATTTCTACTTGTTGTTATGATGTCACAACAATTGTGAAATGAAGCTCCAAAAAATTTGTAGCATATTGTACTCGTACCTGTGCAAAATCGTCCATTCTTGACTCGCTTTGTTTATGTTTATAAATGTATCTTTTATTCCACCATAAATGATGAGTACGATATAACATAAAGTTATTTAAGATATAATATATAAGAATAGAAATATAGAAACTGTCTACAGCAAGCTAACACCTTTTGTTATACAAGTTACAGTGATATCCCCTTGTTTTAGGATATTTACAATTGTTGCGTTAAAATCGTGACCATGATAATTCGTTATTCTAACATAATCCAAAAGGGAACCCTCTTTTTCTAAGATTTCACAAGAGAATAGAAAGTGTACTATATATTTTCCTCTTCGGCATTACATAAAGCACATATTTTGTTACATGGCCATAAGCATTAAGGGGATATGTCCCAGTCAAAGTCTTTATCATAAAAGTACAGGGTTTAGTCAGGTGTAAAAGGGGTAGGAGGTCCTGTCAAATTACGGTCCTACTCTCCATTGATTTATATGGTGACCTAAATACAACTCTTTCCCTCATTATCGTAAACACAATTAGGGCCAGTAAGGGCCGTTAAGAAAGGGGACCATAATCACTGGGGGGGACCATCATTTCTTTCACACTGGTAAGTCCTAGCCTGTATTCACGATATTGATGGTTTCACTGCATTAATTACTTGTCTAAACTAGGGATCTCAAAACCATACAGTTAAATCTGCACTGGTGAAGTTCATGTTTGCGAACTACTAGAGATAGTATTGATTTTACTAGCCTCATCCAGTAACCCTAAGAACATATCTCACTATTTGAAATCATTAACACCTTAATACCGGAGGTTAAGCGAATAGATATTTAAGTTTGTATTGAATTCTCATGGTTGAGTTTAATGATTGGATGACGATCTCTGTGAACCGTAGTATTCTAGATGCTTAAATAGAGCGTAATGATTTTAAAATGCAGCGTACCGATGCTTTAATGCAGCTTACACTCAAATGCAGCGTCATACGTCTATCATAAGGAGTTTTAGGTTGCATATAAATCGAAACGCCAACCTATGCGTATGACCAATCGCCCATACAAATGCATCGCTTAAATATTTTCCGTTCACGTTTAGATTGTGAAAAATATTCCAAGCTTAAAGTGGCTGTGCGATGCTCATGGGGTCAAAATTCAGTTTATACATGTTTTAAATGAAGTAAACACCACTTACAAGTCAAACCATATACCGTTCTTGTAAATATTTCTATAAATGTGAAATTTGATGTTCAAAATCGGGAACCCAATGTCAAGTGCGAATCGTGACATCACGATCAGAACAGGTTTTGAACAGGTTGCTGGAGTTTAGGATCTCCGAGTGACGGGCTTATAAAGTGTCAGTGTAATTGATTGCTACTGCATTCAATGCAGAGCGGAAACGATTCAACTTTGACTACTTTGGAGCCAAGATTTTTCATCCGATGAGCGAAAATATAATACCTCAATTAAAGCTCCCGACCCTGTGATGCGTTTTCACAAAGCTAGTCATGCAGAGTTACGTTCTTGCCAGTCAGAATACAGTATATAAACTATACACGTTGAGTTGATCCTGTTACATAACTCAATGCTGTTTAAATCTTACAACCAAAAGGCATTGAACCATGAGGTGATTTCGAGAAGCGTTACTCCTTTCTGGCCAATCAGAACACAGTATAACATGAACACTTTTGAATTTACATTCGAGTTGCACAACGCATTGCCGATTAAATCCATAACCGGTTCTGATCGTGACGTCATGTTTTTTTTCCGGGAAATATTATTTTGGTACTGAAAGACAATCAGATGAAGATGTGAGTCTTTTGGTATACTGTTTCTATGGAAATTACCGAATTGGCACTTTAAACTCCCTATTATGTTAAAGGGACAACATGTGGAGGGAAGCGTTGGTATGAACTTGAGCCTGGTCACTGTTATTTCGGAGGACTTGCAAGGAATTGGACCCATAGTCGTGATTCATGTCGAAGTGCTGACGCGGAACTTGTACAGTTCGAGACCGAACATGAATACAATATTGTAAGGGAGTGGCTAAGACACACGTACCGGGCAGGTGGTCTCGATGTGAATTTCGACAGCGGCTGGATGTATTGGATTGGACTAACGAATAGAAGTGTATGTTTTTATTATTAATATATCCATTATATTTGTTATCATTAGACATGTGTTAAAATATGAAACATGGTTTAATTCTTTGGACCTACGAATATAAATGTAGGCTATTTTATTAATTTGTCTGTTATTTTGATATTTGTAATCTTGATATTAGACTTGTGTTAAAATTTGTAGCGCGGTTTAATTTGATTGTTATAACGAATAGAAATTAAAGCTAGTCATTAATATATTTATTATTTTGATATTTGATAGTTGTTATCGTTATTAGTTGTTAAAATACATGTATGTGGAACGGTCTTATTGAATTGGACTAACGGATAGAAATGTAATTATATATAAGCTATTCAATACCTTATTCATTATTTTAATATGTGTCATCGTTACATTTGATTTGTGTAATGCGGTTTTAGTGGATTTAACTAAAGAATAGAAATGTAAGCTATTTGTTAGTTTATTTATTTTCTCAGATTAATTTTGTCATCGCCATCTTAAACTTTTAAACTCTCCATGGCCGAAAAGTCGTTCAAAATCGTGTATTTTTCACCATTCTGAGCACTTTTTATGCGATCATTGTCAAAAGTAAGCCCCTGGATCCCCCCCCCCCTTGGCATATCTTGGCTACGGGCCCGGTTTCAACGGAACTTTGAACAAAAAGTTAAGAGTTCTAAAGTCCATCGTTGCCTTGACATGTCATAACATTTAATGGTTGCAATAACTGGATTTGAAATCATATTCAGATTGTTAATGCTTGTCTTTATATAGTCTGATCACTTTTACTGGCTGAACAATAAAAACAGGCAATTGAGTAGTTATGGCTGGACGATTCCATGGGTCAATGAAGGTGATCTGAATGGTAATGACCGGAACCCTGATGGACTGCCTCGCGACGCAGTGGCTCTGCTTGGATCAAGGGACTACAACTTCATATTCAGAAAGCTAAATAATAAGTTTAGGTGGTTAAAACACGATCTATATACTCACTTCATATGTGAGAAAGGTAAACTTTATATTTCCAAACTTAATATATCGATGTGTAAGATTTGTCAAATGTTTTCAATGTCAATGTGTTTATAATAGTAATGGGCTCGATACTAATTTGCTTTATTCCGATATGCTCAATACATTTGTTCAATACCAAAATCTTGCATGCCAATATGTTCAATGTCAATATGTTGCATGTTACTTGATAAATGATGTAATATCAATAATAAAGTTAATAGATGGGCCTCCGAATACACTGATGATCCACTCGATCACGCTGGTTACCGAAACGAACCGCTTTGGTAACAAAATGTCGGAACCTCGAAGGTCCTTTTTTCTTTTTTCCTTATTTCACGCGTTTAGGGCAGAATTCTCAAGACATTTTTATTACAAACGTGTGTCAGTATCATATGTTTGAAAAAATGTACATGTTTGCGAACAAATAGTTCAGAAGACAACAGAATATACAATCTCACTATTAAAGTTACGTAAACGTAATCGCAGATCTTAACCGTTGTCGAAGTTCCGTTTACGTAACTTAAGTGGGGTTCTTTTGAACTATTTGTTCGCAAGCATGAACATTATTCTCAGACATATGATACTGACACATGTTTGTTATTAAAATGTCATTGGAATTTTGCCTACAACGCATGAAATAAGGAAAAAAGAAAAGTCGTACCTTCGAGGTTTCTACATTTTGTTTCCGAAACGGGTCGTTTCGGTAACCAGCGTGATCGAGTGGATCACTAGTGGAATAAGCATTTACTAGACATGTCTCTTTGTTTACAATCAATTGAAATACTGTCTGACAAATATTTTGGCAGTTCCAAACGAGTGGGGTTACAAAGAGTTTCGTGCAAGTACAAACCACAGGGCGCAATTCTTTCTGGAAAATCAGCAAATTGCGCTTAATATTAGGGTACGTGAGATTTTTTCTTGTATTTAATTTCTTGTTTGTTTTAGTTATTTGTATGCTTGAATGATACCGTCTGGATATCGTTTTTTATTCGTTGTCAGTTTCTGGCCATTAGTGAACAATATATCCAATTTTCAATTGCTTCATTTTCAATTTCCGACATTCAAAACGAATTTCGTTTAAATTGAAAACGACTGCAACGTTGAAGGCAGTTTTGAAGAACAATTTCCAGTAGGTTTTCACTCGCTTTCCAGTATTTGAGAGTTAATATAATCTATTTTTGACATGATTTTTAAAAAAAAATTGACTGATTCTAGGGTATCTTACCGAGTTCTGATTATATAAAGTATATCTATGGACCCGCGGCTAAGGGGTTGTACTTTGCGACGGAAGATTTATTCAATTCCCGATTTCCATTAGATAGTGAAGATTGGGCAAAGAAAGCTATACGTCTAAGCGTTCTCAAACTTGATCCAGATAACAATCAGGCACGTGGTATAACGTGTTATGGAAAGATAGATTATGGAAAAACATAACCATATCTAGAAAAGAAGACCATCACAAAAGATTTGAACACGGGAGAAGTAACTAACACAGATTATCATAATCCGGCATTTGATTGCAGTTTTAGTCCCAATCAAGGGTAAGTTCTAGCTATTTGATATTCTTTGTCTCATGGTCCGTTTTCCGATGACGCATCTAAAAATTAGCTGTGGTATAATCGTTTTGTAATAAACGAATAATTATCCAATAGGATTTTAGAATTTGATTGCTTACTATATACGAGCAATTTGTGAACAGTTCAGTACTACAAATGTTTGCATTGCTTTAATTTTTCAGAGCATCATGCACGGTTTAGCTTAACAGTACTCATAATAAATTGATGTTGGATATAATGGAACCTTGTTTAAAGTGTTTGATCATGCACTGACCAAAATCAAATACAACACTAAAACAATATATAATTAGTACTGATAATGACTGACCTATTTACACCAAATACATCACAAAATCTAATTGACCATTAATATTATAGTATTATACAGTATTTTGTATACACTTATTGTTATTAAAAAGTCCTATTTCATCAGTGTGAGAGTTCAGATAGCAAGTAAAGCTGACTTGATGCATACGCCAGGTCTTTACATTGTTACGGAAGAAGAACAGGGCATCAGTGATTCTATATTTGTTTTTGTATATGGTGAGTACATTCTGTACAGATTGCAGAGGAACTTATATCTACTAACTTTCATCTCATAACATCTAAATGTGCTAAAATTATGGTTGTCATGGTTACTAGGGTGAGGGGTATGCGGAGCATATATGCGGATCAGTTCCAGGATATCGCTTAAATGTGATAAATTGCTAAAGTATAACCATTTGAAACAGTGTTTAATATTGAATTTTCTATCAATGTTTTGTTCAATATTGTATCATTACTGCCATAGTATTCTCTTTAGTATAATGATATCATTGATACATATCAGAACCATGTAGTGTCACTGATCTTTATAAGCAAAGAAAAAATATACAAATGCTTGGAAAAAGGTCCCTGGATTAATAAAAAAGTCAATAGTGCACCTCTACAATGCACAGATTCACAAAGCAAAGAAAACAAATCTTACAATTGAATATCTTGACATCAAACCTTTTTGTACAATGGCCCATATCCCCCCGATGTTAACAGAAATAATGTGAAATGACCAAATAATGTTACAGTACTAATCCTTATGTTGTTTTGATACATAACTTGATGTAAAATAGTAACAGCTGGTTGAGTGCAAATATGATATGAGCAGGCAAAAGAATTATAAACACAATCGTGACGCTGCTCCACATACCCCAAACTCCTGTTACCATAACAACCATAACTCTTTCAATTTGAAACACTATGTCATGACAGTTCAGGATAAATTGTTATAATCCCAGTCTACAATCTTTATTAGTTTTATCTCACAACATGTAAATCTATTGAAATGAGAGTACTTGTATCTTTACTTTCCGGACACCCTGTATACTCGGAAGCGCATATTATTCAATTGATTCGCATATCCTGATTTTCTTAATTTTCTTATTTAGGAAGAAATGGATGGTCAAATTGGTCGCCTTGGTTTGAATGCCTATGTGATACTACGAGTGGTACTTTCAAACAGTTTCAGTACCGAAGATGCGATTCTATCAATTTTCCAAATGTTTGTATGGAGGATTTCGAAACAAGATCTAAAGACTGTACACCGACAGCTGGAAAAAAGTGTCAAGGTAAAGATGTATTGGTTGATGATGATACTTTTTACGAACTTTTTTATTTTTATTGAGATTTACACATACTAACTACCAACTACTTATAGCATGATTGAAAAATGATTCTTCATGCAAATATTTTTAGAAAAAATATCCCCCTTCTTGAGTGATAGAGTACCCCATCTATGTGATGTTTATAGTACATTCAACTGATATTCACCTTGTATCTGATTCTACAGTATATTTGCGCCGTTCTGATGACACAAAAACATTTAGGAAATATATATAGGTTATTTCATATAGTGTATTTATTGCATCAATATTCGTAACATTAATATCTTCGGTTTTTACCCCACGGAGTAAGTTTAACCGAACATAAACAAAACCAGTTACAACAAATGGTACCTACTATCCCACATATAATTGACTGTCTTACACAACAAATATGTAAGATGCTTCAAAACTGTATTCGACCCGATCAAATATAAATTTGATAAGTATTTTAAACATATGCGATGCCAAGTACCGTTCGTGTTGGGTAAACATATTCATTTGTGGGGTAAGTCACGTGACTTACCGAATGATTTAACATAAACCAATGTTCACTGTTTTGATGTGGGGTAAGTCACGTGACTTCGGTCGCATGACTTGCGCCATCTATATATTCTAAGAGCTCTGGTGTGATTCTCAAATCGCGAACACGTATCTTCTATTAAGAAACGATCGCTTGTAGCCTCATGCTGCAATGATCTAATAACTTCTCAATTTCCTCTCTAATTTGTGAATATGAATCTTGTTCAAATTCTTTTTCCTCGCTTGTTTCATCCATTTTGAAATAATTTCTACGTCACTGGTCACGTGATTTAACGAATGGTTTTATGCTACATGCAGCATGTGTCATTTATGTGGGGTAAGTCACGTGACTTACCCAACATGATTTTATGCGAAAGTACTTGTCATTAATTATGTGGGGTAAGCCACTATATGTCCGTGCTATTTTGTACTCTATGATTGTTCGGTAAATGAACATTGTTTGGTTCTAAAGTGCATTTGTATTTGATGCGTGATCTAGATATATGTGTCAATCGTCTTTGTTCGTGTGTGTACATGGACTTAAATATGTGATATTTTATCAAACACTGAATAACATAAACCGCATATACAAGTGCATTTACCGCATATATAGGTACATATATCAAATATAAATGTGTAAAAACAAACAAATTTGTTACGTGTTTCGAATTATTTTAATAGAGTGGAATATCAAATGGTTGTTATCAAATACAAAAGTGTGAAAATCAAATAAAGATGCAGAAAAAATTCCATAATTTCATGCTTTATTTTCAATATAAATTTTATTCCAGGGTAATATGATATTGACCAAGGGAAATATGATATTGACCGAACGAGCGTAGCGAGTGAGTGTCAATAAAATATTTACCGAGGTCAATGTCATATTTCCCGTGGAATAAAATTCATATTGAAAATCAAGCATGAAATAACCTTTTTATTCCATAATTTAATTTTTGAGAATTCAAGGAAAAAGATATTTGAAGAAAATTTTTGGAAAAAATGAAAAAGTGATTCAAAATTGAAATTTTTTTAAATAAATGAAAATCTTTGAAAAATTGCAATTTTTTGAAAAAATGATAATTTCTGAATTTTTTTTTCGAAAATTGGAAAATTTGGAAAAATCTAATTTTTTGGAAAAAATGATTTGAAAAAAATAGGGACAATATGATTTTTTGAGTATATATGATTTTTTTTGACAGGGACAATATGATTTTTCGAGTATATATGATTTTTAGAGGGATAATATGATTTTATTTTCCAGGGAAAACAGTAGTATTATGGAATAAATGATAAAACACATCAGATTTATTATTTTTTTAGTTGGATGTGTGGTCGGTGAATGGGGTCCATATCAATGTACGCCAAGCTGTGGGACTAATCTCCAATGTACTAAAACAAGAAGCCCCACCCCATCCAGTGGACCTTGCGAACCATCAACACTTACTTTGACGACAGTTCAAGATAACCCATGCCCCACAAGTAACGGTAAAGTCTTTAAATAAACATGTTGAAGTATCATAGTACCAACGGATACAAATACATTCCTTTCTTCCTATAATTGAAAGCACATATATAGCTTTTTCAAAGCATGTTAACGACGACCATTGTAGTTGATGAGCTTTACATTCTGAAAATCCAACGTTAAAGCATGTTAACTGTCGTCGACTATTGTAATTGATGTAACATTCTTGAAATTCAAATGTTAAAGTTCTTTTTAAAAATCAAATGTCAAAGCATGTTAATTGTCCTCGACTATTGCAATTTAGGAACTTTATATTTTTGAAATTCAAATGTTAAAGCATGTTAATTGTCGTAGAGTATTGTAATTAATGAACTTTACATTCTTAAAAATCTAATGTTAAAGGATGTTAATAGTCGTCGACTATGCGGAATTTTGTTTTCTTGAAACTCTATTCAATTCGGACTTTCTTACTGGTACTACACCTACTACAAGGCAGGGTAAACCTGCCAGTTATTTCAAAATAATGTATCGATATTTCTGATTCTCTCTTATTCATGCATTTGAAAGCTGTTGAAAGTAGTTGAGCTACGTGTTTATAAAAAACATATGTATGTGGACATGTAAAATCATGGTTCTCGGAGACTTCAGAATGTTTACCCTTCCTAATTTAATTAAAAGAGATAAGGATAAAAAAGTGTAATTCCGTATCTGGAAGAACTAATCGAGAGGGGGGAGTAATCCTTATTTGTCATTATAATTTAACATGTTCACATAAATGTTTTGTTAAAAATAAGAATCTCCCTAATAATGTAGGTCAAACACCGCAAGCGATCGACGGAAGCGGGTCATCTTCTGGAAATAACGAACCTTCTGGAAACAATCAACATGCTGAAAATAACCAACCTACTGAAAATAACCAACCTACTGAAAGTAACCAATCCGCTGAAAATAACGAACCTGTTGGAAATAAACAACCTGCTGGAAATAACAAGCCTACTGTCAATAAGCCACCTGCAGAGGATAATTCCCCCGGAGGTTTAGCAGGTAAAAATTCCTTGTGCCTATTTAATTAATGAAACACGTTGCTGACTACACTTTTTATTACACGATTACATTTGACGTAATTCAATGAAATAATGAAATCAAACGTACCATTGGAAAGATTGTCCAGAGACCTAAAAGGTATATTATTTTTGTCAGAAATGAGAAAGAATTTCTCTCAATGACAGGTGGTCAACATTTATCACTGTCGTACATATTTACATGAAATAGAGTCTGCATTAGGGTTATCGATAGTGCACATTTGTTATATACAATCTAGATTCTTCCAATTGAAATAAGAGATACTTTAAACAGACAATTGACTCACTACAAATACCCTTATTATTTGAATTTTGAGATCAATCCACCCATGGCGCAAGAATAACGTCACATTCTTAAGTTTGCAAATATTTTCAGCAATGACAGGTCCAATCATCGGAGGTGTACTTGTAGGCGTATTAGTTGTGATTTGCTGTTGTATTGTCATAATAAGAAAGAAAATGGAAGCAGCTGAATTACAAAAACGAGCAGCTCATCCTCATGAATTGGATGGTTCAGATGAGAGTGATGACGACACTGACTCTGATTCTAATTTGAAAGCCCAGCCGGTAAAGAGTGGCTTCCATGGACGAGGTCGTGGACGAGGTCGTGGACGGGGTCGTGGACGAGGACATGGGCAAGGTCGTGGACAAAGACGAGATTATGAACGTGAACGTTGACGGGGGAGGGGGAGAAGTAGAGGGAGACGAGAGTTTTAGGACAATCAATAAAATAATACTTACATGTTAAATAAAAAAGATTGATATGGCTACCTGTAGTAAAAGAAACAAAATATAAACCTGTACAACAATTGTGTAGAATACCTTTCTAGTTAATAATTTACCAAAAAATGTAATCAGTTAATTTGTTGTCTAACCTTTCTTCATGCTAAGTGTTAAATCTCTTTGTGAATATTGAAGTTACAGAGCTTTCAAAGCTTTTCTTTAAACATGGCTTTGGAGACCTTGCATTTTTGCGAGAATGCAGATGATTGAATATTCCGTAAAATGATTTTCGCCGATCCCATCATTTCCGCTTGGTTTATATTGGTTTATGGTATGAGTACCGTAATCCAACACCAAATTCGAAAATTCATAACAATACTTTGCACATATGGCGTTCGTGACCAACTATAAAACGCTTACCCCCCATAGTGTTATATATCAAAATGTACCTGTTCATATAGGGGTTCGATTGATCTACATCATATTATAGGGAGTCAGGTTACTTTTTGAGATATCAGCGTCCATTTATTGTAACTCGCGTTTGCCACCACTTCCTCAATTCTGATATGACGAGCAAACGCGTAGTAGACATGCTCACGTCGGAACTATTTGTGACATACATCGCTATTTTCGTAATTCAAATGAAAGTTGAACTCATCCTCTTCATTTTGATACCAAATAGTGGCATACTAGGTACCCTAGAAGCCAACTATGGCGTTATTTAGAACAATACCACAGGTTTTTAAATGGACTATATAGGGGTCATACCTTTTGGCGGATGGATATGGAACCTCATACCTTAATGTCTTATGACATCACACTGATTTTTGTCTCTGCAACTTTTTTTGGCGGAAAATATCATTTTTAGTTCAAAAATGCATAAAAACGTCGAAATTGGCTGAATATGTGAAAAATTTATCCATTTAGGCTAGAAAGGGTTAATTTGCCCTACCCCAAATACGTCTAAATATGCTAGTCTAACTTTGCCACTGTGACGTCACAAATCTAACCTGACTATCTCCGAGTTTATTGAAGAAAATGATACGTCTGACAAACAGCTTTCATTCCCTATATGGCACACCTTCTACTAAGAGTTGCATCATTGACTAAATCTAAGACAAAGGCCCTGTGTCCCGAGGATTTTGACTGAAATTTGGCCATTTTCGCCCAAATCTAACTAAATTGCAGTTTCCCTCACACCTGTATTTTGAAATAAATATTGCTACAATGTAGCAATTTGAAAATCATACATGCTTACTGTTTCTTTCGACCTGACACGTGTATCTAGCCTGTATAAATGAAAAATTGCTACATTGTAGCAATTTTACTGAGATATGGACCCTGAAAATCATGCAATTTTAGCAAAAAATGAAGAAATAACCTGCAATTTTGACGGAATTTCAGAGGGCTTTCTTTCATTCGTGACCCTCCACGGGCCTCTTATGACCATTCTTATACTCACAGAATGGTTGAAAGTGATTTCAAATCATTGTTTGCCCTAAGCAGAACGAAAAAATCGATTCTATCCTCAAATTCTGCTGGAATATTGGTCTCTGGCCAACTAGCAGACAATTTTAGGCCTCATATTAAGGTATGAGTACCGTAATCCAACACCAAATTCGAAAATTCATAACAATACTTTGCACATATGGCGTTCGTGACCAACTATAAAACGCTTACCCCCCATAGTGTTATATATCAAAATGTACCTGTTCATATAGGGGTTCGATTGATCTACATCATATTATAGGGAGTCAGGTTACTTTTTGAGATATCAGCGTCCATTTATTGTAACTCGCGTTTGCCACCACTTCCTCAATTCTGATATGACGAGCAAACGCGTAGTAGACATGCTCACGTCGGAACTATTTGTGACATACATCGCTATTTTCGTAATTCAAATGAAAGTTGAACTCATCCTCTTCATTTTGATACCAAATAGTGGCATACTAGGTACCCTAGAAGCCAACTATGGCGTTATTTAGAACAATACCACAGGTTTTTAAATGGACTATATAGGGGTCATACCTTTTGGCGGATGGATATGGAACCTCATACCTTATATATGGAATGTCGATTTCAAAATCTTCGGAGTTTTCATCATTTTTCTACCTTTTATAATTTTCTAAACATAGAAAAACCTAAAGAGGGATTCGAAATGATGTAAATTTGATTTTCCAGATAATAAAATGGTTCTTTAATCTTTACAGATAATGCAAATGAAAAGTCATTGACAAATATAAAGAGGCTTTTGCATGGGCAGTTAGGGTTAACAAACTTTCAGAGGGGGATGTAGCTTAAAACTTGAACTAGTATTCCCAGGTTTATCGTATTAGAATCACACAAAAAACCTCGATTTTATAATTTATGGTAAATATATGACCTTAAATTTTATTCTGGCCACTGCCAAAGACCTCAATGGCTAGGCAATTTCTGTCTTTTAATGAACATAATAAATTTTTCGGTCATATATTGCGCTATAAATCATTAAACTTCGGTCTTGATTCCATAAATATATGTGATTTTCTGAGCAGATTGCGTCATTTGTTCTTAGCAACATTAACAACATTGATTTGAGCAATACTTTTCCTAGGTAACAAGAACAAAAAACAATTCACTATTGTCATATATAAAATGACGTCATATATATTTATAGTTATTTGAAATTAGAATAAGAACTGTGACGTCAGAAATATATGTAATTCTTACAGTAGACTACGTCATTTCTTCTTAGGAACAAGAACAGCAAAAATATACAAAATGAAGTGCAAAAGGATTCAAGTTATATTTTTCATCATTCTGTGGACCAAACTCTACTTCAGCGATGGTATTGTATACGTTTCTATTTACCGCTTAAGAGAGAGAGCTTTCAGCCAAACTTATATCGCAACTTTAAATTTTTAATGACGAAAACACCACTGGGGCCGTGAATTCGTACGATCTGGATACATTTCGTCATGGTAATGATGCATTGTGGGATTAATCCAAGAATTTATCCAAAAATCGGTGAATTCGTACGATCCTGGGATTAACCTAATCTCAGGATAAATCTCAGAGGTGGATTACTTTTTGGATAACTTTTAGCCGAATTCCGATGCAAATTGGATAAATCTTGGGGATTCCCCCTCATAATCCTCGGATCGTACGAATTCACCAAATATTTATCGGATTAGTATTCCAAGATTTATCCCAAAAGATAAAATTTATCTGGATTGAATTGGGGATCGTACGAATTCACGGCCCCTGGGGAGGAAGGCTGTTCCTCGTTTCCTAATTTAGGGAATTACTTTGTGAATATCCCGGCACTGGCAGAATTAATTTCTAAGTTGTAATCATAATTTGAAACCGGAACTCACGAACTACATACTTGCCAAATATTTTGTTGTGATTTGAAGGATGAAAGCTCCCCAGTGCTATGCCTGACTTGTACAAGTGCAAGTTTGCGTTGCGTGATGGTGCATAGTGAGCACTATCAACACTGTTATTAGACTGCGGTAACCTTTGACTTATTTCTTAATTAAACACGTCCTCCAACCCAAAAGCCAATGGATGAAGTGCGTGCTAGCAGCTGCGTTTATTAGGTGCAACCAATACATGAAATGGTACAATAAGGAGAAACAAAATAGAATAGAGTTATTTTGCAATGCTTCTAGGTATTTTATAACGACCACGATGTCTATCAGCTTATAACAGCCGAGATGCTGAGTTGCACTTATGCAAGGAACATCCAGGTTCCATACTCCCATTCAAAATCAACTCGATCCCTTGTTGTTAATTTTCGATGCTGAATTAACACTGTTTCAGGCATAAAGCCTATATGTCGGTCACGAAACAAAACATCTAAATCTAACAACAAAAAATGATGATAAATTGTCATATTTTCATTACGGCGCCCGGCAGATTGAGTATTTTGTTCAAAATTTAATACAAATTTGAACAAAACACTCAATTGGCCTGGCGCCGGCCGATGGATTGGAACAAAAGTGACCCAGGCATTAATTCAATATCAGTTTTGGAATTTGCTTTTTCGAGGAGACATAACGGTGTCATGTCTCCTCGAAAAATCAAATTCCAAACAAAATGTTCTAATTATTAAGATTTTAGAATTTCTAAACGCAGGCTTGCTACAAGCAGAATGCCTGAATACATTCAACCGAATCCTTTTATATTACTCAATATACTCATAATGATTCAAGCGAACGCTTTTCAAATCACGTTCGATTTCAATAACAGAGGACGTTGAACCAATCAAAAATAAAATAATTCAGCTCTAATTTCACACGCGCTGAATTTTAATTCTAGGTTGTTTATGCCTGTGTCACATTTGTTCCGATTCATCGGCCGGCGCCCGGCCGATTGGGTATTCTTTTCACAATTGTATATTATTCAGTTTTGAACAGAATACTCAATCGGCTGGGCGCCAGCCGATGAATCGGAGCAAATATGACCTAGGCATTATTGATTTGATCCTTTTTTAACCTTACACTTTGATTCCCAGTCGCTAGATGTCCTCCACATCGCTTGTGTTAATTGGAGCGAGTCGATTTGTCTTTCGTAACGTACGCGTTGCATAATTTGTTCTGGATTGTTAAACGATATTGTCTCGATCGATATTAATAAGAATGAAATTTGCGCTTATAGATGTGGCATAAGATGACTTTTTGAAAATAAAAGTGGAAATATGGTGTCTTTACGTATTTTTTCTAATTCGCATAAAAAGACCCAGAATAACATTCATAACCAGCACTTACATAGTCGTGAGACGGTAATCCATGAATCCAAGTTGCTAGATTGGTCCAACGTGGTTTATGTTAAATGGATCGAGAATACTAATGAATAAAGTCCTGTGTATGGATGGTTATACGTTAGTTTTTTTCGTAACGTTTTTGGTAAGGAATGATAAATAAATATTACAAAATTTAAATTTCTCTTAAATGTTGCTTGTTACTTGCTGATGTGATGCTGTTAATGAAATTGTGTTACAGGTGAGAGAAACGGACAGGTTGTTCGGAGATCTAGCACGACATGTGAGTCAATGAAACCAGCAATACCAAATAATGCTTTCGAGATGGCTTTCAGTATCGAAAATGCAAAGGGAACGGCGATTCAAGTAGTACTGTGTGACTTTGGCTACGAATTTGTTTTGGAAAATCGAGGGAAAAACGACCGGATGGCAGTTACAAACCTATGCAACGATGGCGTTTGGAAATATCCGCAACTCCCAAGTTGTAGATCGAGTACGTCTTTCTTATTTTACTTTGTATGTAATGTATAATATTATTATATCACTATCTAGCTAGCGACAGTATGATTGGTCAAAACCGGGTCACATGTCGTGGGATATCTGGCGATATTCAATGGCAATGCTAATCAGATAAGACAACCGTGAGATATCTAGCGATATCCCACGCTCCCGGGAATTTTCAAAGAATTTGTTTTCGTTCAGTGTAAATAATTAAGTTCAGTGTAAGTCAAAATGGCAGACGAACCGAGTAGATTCGTAAAAATATCTGAAGATATATGTATTTCAATGTTAACCTATGACTTGATAATATTAGGGATGTTTAGCTAGACAGTGATACAATAAAACAAATATTTCACTCTATTTTCGGTGAACACCTGTAGCACTTTCACAAGGTGATATTCCACTTGCCCTTCGGGCTTCGTGGAATATCACTTGTGAAAGATGTACAGGTATTCACCTCAATAGAGTGAAATATTTGTTCAATACCACTGTCAAGCTTGCGACTGTATTACTGGTAAGGCCCGTAGTCAGATTTTGCCAGGTGGAGTAAACATTGAACAACTTTGGCCAAAAAATCACTTGAAATGTGCGCAGAATGGTGAAAAGTGCATGATTTTGAAAAAAAAATTGGCCAAGGGGTGGTTCGAGCCCGTAACCCCTTTTGCTGCCAGTCTCTTTGTCAAAACCTGGTTAAATGTAATGAAATATTATGTGACACTCACTGACCAAACTTATCAGACAACCAGTTAATCATAAAAGTATCCATCACTTTAATTTTATGAGAATCTACATCCGGCCAAGTGAAATCCTACTAAATATACAACGTTTAAATATTTTAAAACAATGATCAGAACAATGTCAAGTTACATTTATGTGTAATAAAGTATAGTAGCTTGGCGGTGATCATTTCAACAAATGTTCCATTTTGTTTTGGAAAATACACGTGACATTTTCAAATATGATTTTCCACTTGGCCTTCTTGTTACTATTGCAATGTTTTTCATTTGCTGAATACATGTACTATAAACTTGTCATCCGACATATGTTAAAAAGTTTAAAAGAGTTTAAATACACTAAATACAGACGGTATAGTCTATGGACGTTTTAGTTGTATTTCCATGGTTGCAGATGTTCATTGAAGGAATGACGACGATGTCTGTTAAGTGTATCATTCTAGACGCTTAAATGCAGCGTAATAATTTAGAATTTCGTCTAACAATGCCTAAATGCAGGAAAAGAAATACTCATATGAAGTGTTATAAATGAACAATATGTTACAGGGACAACTTGTGGAGGGAAGCGTTGGTATGAGCTTGAGCCTGGTCACTGTTATTTCGGAGGACTTGCAAGAAATTGGCTCCATAGTCGTGATTCATGCCGAAGTGTTGACGCGGAACTTGTACAGTTCGAGACCGAGCGTGAATTCAATCTTGTAAAGGAGTGGCTAGAAAAGACGTACCGGGCAGGTGGTTTCGGTATAAATTGGGACCGTGGCTGGATTTACTGGATTGGATTAACGAATAGACATGTAAGCTTTATTTTTACTGTAGAATCTGTTTAATGTCTTTATCTCCCGACTCTCGACATGTGGTGCACTTTATATTGTTTCTCATACCTTGTCACCTACCAATATATAACCACTGGGTGTGTAGCAAATTAAGCGTGACAGTTGAACGCATGTGCTAAGGTACAACACGAGGATGATATAGATAGATATTTTGATATGTAAATGTATGTAACAGCATCCTAGACAGGGAACTTGGCCGTGAATTTCATAATTAACTCACAATGTAATATACGGTATGACGCGCGAGTACATTTACCTGAGATACAATATAACGCAAATTTCACATTCCTTGTGTTGTACACGTACCGCACCATTACCGCGCGTTATATCGTATACTACATTTAGAGTTTGTATAGATTTAATTATGGAATTCATGGTCAATGTCACTGTCTAGAATGTTGTTTATACAGACATTACACATATAAATATCTAGAAACTAGACTAGATCTTTCTGGAAAAAATCTGAAAATATGAAAACATCCCTTTGCTAAAATGTCATCACCCTTGTGTTGTACAGTACACCGCGCGTTCGACTGCAACGCTTAATTTGGTACACACCCTGTGATAATGTTGCATAACTTTTTGTCTGCATAAATTTTGATTTCTCCTTCAGTACATCAAAACTAGATTCCTTGGAGCAACAGTAAGGAAAGTTCCATGTGACTACTGTAGCTCAACTATATGCACCTTTATGAGCGTTACACGATGTGTTGTCTATTCCTTTGCAGGCACACCTAGATTCTACACAAAAAATGCCACCTACCTTTTGTTACAACTTTTGTAAATAAGTTATATGATTTTTGTTTAGAATCCGGGTCTGCCTGCAAAGGAATGGACGGCATTTAGTGCACATCTTGTAACGCTCATAAAAGTGCATCTAATTGAGTTAGTAATCTGGAACTTCCTGTTGAGTTGTTCCATGGCGCCAAATTCAAATGGAAAATTCTCAGGTCAAATGTTGTCTCAATATACCATATCCATTGGTTACAACAACTGATTAGAAACTCGAAACTCAAAAATAGTATATATACTTTTTAGTCTGAACACTTTTACTGGTTGAACAATAAAAACAGGCGTTTGAGTAGTTATGGCTGGACGATTCCATGGATTAATGGAGGTGACATGCACGGCAATGACAAGAACCCTCTTGGACTGCCTCGCAATTCAGTGGCTGTGGTAGGAGCAAAGCACTACGACTTCAAATTCAGAAGACTGGCCAATGAGTATAAGTGGTTAGGTCACTCTCAGTTTACTCACTTTATATGTGAGAAAGGTAAAGAAAACATTTATCTAAATAGAAGAATAAGTACTAAATCATTTGTTCGATGTCAACGTGTTTAGTATCAATGGGTTCGATTTTAATGCGTTTAATACAAATATGTTGCCAAACAACTCATAGCGATCGGCTTTCAGTGGTCCATTATTCCTACATCAAAATCTTGGTTAATGACTACAGCCTAAATTCTTTACAAACATTTAGGACTGTCCTCCTGAATCAAATCCATGTCATTCTGATATCTGGGGTAGCAAAGTTCTTGATTTTAGTGTTTTTATATCTCGGTTTGTCTCTAAATTTCATCTGGCTTTCAGGAATTAATAGACAGAAATGGTCTGATCAAAACATCATGGCCTCCCCTCACCCTCCGTCCCATTCTGCAGATACTAAATGTTATTTCTTTGAATCCAGAGAGAACATATCTAACAATCATTTATATAACTATAACATGACGAAATGAAAAAAATGTGAAAATTACAATTTTTCCTGGCTATGACACAATTGAGAAGTTCTTGATCGTTTTGATATGAAATGTAACGAGGAAGTAATACATCAAGGGGCATATCTGCGTATCGTGGTTGATGTTTCTGTGAGAGTAAACGACCCATATTCATTCAAAAGAACAAATTAAATAAAAATGATTGCAAAGCCGCCAATATTCATCAAGAACACGTCGTACACTATGATAAAAAATTAATGGGTTTGCCTCAAAATAAGCATTCTCTAATTTTTGATCTATTGCCCTAGCTATGGATCTAAAGTCTCTCTGCTTATAATCAATTAAATACTTGGCTTATATGTATTTTGTGTAGTTCCAAACGGTTGGAGTTACAAAGAGTTGCGTGCAAAAAGAGGCAACAGAGCACAATTCTTCCTGGAAAATCAACAAATTGCGCTTGGCCTTAAGGTGAGATATTTCATTGGATTTAGTTGCTTGCACGTTTTAGTAACATTTGTATTAGACTAAGTATGATTGTATAGAACCTTATGGATACATATCGTTTTATCTATTATCAATATTCACGTTCATTTCAATAAAGTCATAAAGTTTCAATTCCCAGCATTTATAGCCTATTTTGTGCACATCGGAACGCTATTACAAAGGTTAAAGCAATAATGAAAATGGGCGGAAGTTTTCTATAGCTACTACAGGGTGTCCGGAAAGTAAAGATACAAATGCTCTAATTTTAAGGGATTTACCTGTTTTGAGATAAAATTGCTCCAGAATGTAGAATGACATTATAAAAATATATCCAGCAACTGTCATGACTTTTAGTTTCAAAATGAAAAAGTTATGGTTGTTATGGTTACGGGAGTCGAGGGTATGTGGAGCAACATCACTATAGTGCTTTACAAATCACTTTCCTGCTCGTATAATCTTAGCACTCCACCATCTATTCCTATATTATATCAAATTATGTACCACAACAGCATAGGGATTAGTAATGTAACATTATTTGATAATTTCATATTACTACTATCATTGAATATTCAGTATTTTTCCCATTATCTATACATTCTTGGTGTATCTTGACCGGTGATTCAAAGACCTGACAAAACCGCTGCTGTCCATCTCTCAGATTGCTGATAACATTGGCTTCAAGCTGAGTCTCATTTGGATGTTGAACTTTTTACAAATATTGCTTTCAAATGGTCATTAAGGTAGAAGTCTAAAGAGGCTTTATCAGGTGAAAATGGGGTATTGTATAGAAAGGTTTAATGTCATGACACTCCATTGTAAGATTTGTTTTTTTGCTTTGTGAATTGGTGCATTGTGGAGATGCAATATTGACTTTCCTACTAATGGCCAGGGACCATTCTTCTAGGCACTTGTATAATACTTCTTTCATTTTACTGGTTAGTGACATAACTTAGTTCTGATATGTGCCAATGACATCATTATATAAAAGAAAACACTATGGCAGCAATAATACAATGATGAACAAAACAAAACATAGATAGAAAATACAACAAAAAACACTGTTTCAAATGGTTGTCTTTTAGCAATTTTTCACTTTTTAGCGTTGTTCTGGAACTGCTCCACATACCTCTCACATCCGTAACCATAACAACCGTAACTTGAACACATTTAGAATATATGTGATGAAAGTTTGTAGATATATTGTCATATTGTTCCTCTACAATCTGTTGTAATTTCATTTCAAAAAACCCAAGTTTCTTAAAATAAGAGTATTTGTATCTTTACTTTCCGGACACCCTGTATCTCTGCATTATTTGAGAGATTAAATAATCTGGTTTCTGACTCTAGGATGTTCTACCTAGCTCCGACTATATAAAATATGTTTATGGACCCGCTGCCCTAAAGGAAGACTTTGCAATAGAAGAAAATGTTTTCATGGAAAGACTTCCAACAAGGAGTGAGGAGTGGGCGAAAAGAGCGACAGATCTAAGCGTTCTTAAACTTGATCCTGAAAAGAAAAAAGCATATGGTATAACGTGTCAAGGGAATGGTCACACTTTTAATCGTAAAAAGACCATTACAAAGGATTTGAAAACAGGAAAGATAACCAATGAGGTTTCCAACCCTGCATTTGATTGCAGTTTCTCTCGCGGGTGAGTTCTGACTTTCTGCAACATTTTGTCACTTGGCTTAGCATGAATTCGTGAATGCAACTGACGGCTGTCAGCTACCGGATTAACTTAGATAAATATATATGTGTTGCTATGTTTGAATACAGGTGAATTGCCTAAATTCGCCCTATTTTCCTCCACTTTTTCACATACAACAGAAAACACACAAACAAAATCAACTACTTATTAATAAACTAGAGTTTATGAGCAAAATAATCATGTATGATTTATTTGAAATTGGTGTCGTATTTTTTGTTTAATGTACACCTGAAAATTTGAAGGTAACAAAAAATGAGCAAAAAAGGTCGCTGTTCACAGATTCTATTTTTAAAACTATATGACGTCACAATATGGGACGCTTTCTAGAATCCATTCTTTAAAATAGCACTTCAATCTACCTTTATCAAGACGAAAACATGTATAATAGTCAAATATTGTTTGAGTTATGAGCGTTTAAAGACGAAAAATTATTCAAAATGTAACGGCGGATATTTGCCAGATTTTTGGGTAAAAACTCTTAGCAAAAAATAACGCGCAAGAATTAAGGAGTGTACTTGATTTGAAACTTCATTAAAGCAGCTTTAAAATGGTATATAACTTTAATTAGAATATTATATTTTATTCCGAAGAATTAAAAATACATTCATGTGATACCCAAAAAACACAAATGCGCCACCTATTTGCGACCTGACTTACTATTTTATCGGCAACTAATTTAATAATGAATAGTACCTGTCACTATTCCATTCATATTTAAACTAGTTGGTCATCGTGGAATAGTAGGTTTATCCGGTAGCCGACAACCGTTTTTTGCATTCGCGTATACAAGGTTAGTTTCGGCCAATTAAATGTAATTGAAAGATTGGCTGCGCAATCAAAGTTGTTGAATGATTTGAAGTGCAATACAGGATATATTGTGTTCGAGAAATTCTTCATACGAGACAAAGTCGAGTGACAATGTAGAACATCGAGAGCACAATATATGCCTTTATTGCTCTTCAAATCATTCTATAACGGTTTTATTCTGTTAACTCAAGGTAGACACTTTTATTTTATGAATTGAATCTTGATCGTACAGGTTTCATTCATGAAATAAAAGTATGTACATTTGGTTTTAGACCAAGTCGGGCTCTTTCCTAGGAATATAAAATGTAATAAGATCACGCGATCAAAACAGAATTTCTTGGGCCCAATATATTTTTATTGCACATTTTTATTGCACTTTAAGTCATTCATGATTAATAACTTTTAATATTTCAATTGACGAATTATCAGCCAATCAGATTTTAGTATTTCAGTACTTCTCTACACGGGCCATTTGTAAACAGATGATTAACTGTCGTTTTATACCAAATACATCACAAAATCTTCTCAACCAATAATACGTATTTTATGTACTATTATCTAAAAAAGAGCTATATTGTCATCGGCCGGCGGACTCCACATTAATCAAATCTCGTCATCAACTCCAGGAAAACCGCTTACCTGTTCAACTTGAAATTTTATCACAGATTCAAGAGCAGACTAGTTCAAAGATCTGATTAGATTTAGGGCATGCTTAGTAAATTACTTGGCTGCCATTTTTTCCATAAATTTTTTAATCAAAATTTCAGAAAAAAGCTTATCCGGTCAACTTGAATTTTTACAAATGTAAGAGCAGATTAGTGTTAAGATCTGATAAAAGTTTGGTACAGTGACTCTACAACATGGCGGCCATCTTAAATATTTTGATAAATTGGCCATTTTGAATTTTTAAACTTGATTCAAAATGTTTTTAAACCATCTAAAAGTTCTCAAGAGTTCACATTTCATCTTATATTTGATATGCGACCTTTGGTTGACATTCGTAGATATTGGGGATAATTTTCAAATTGTTTCTTTTTTGGATTCCAAATTTAAGTCAGCTTAATCACAAAATACCTACTGAGGTCTGAAAAAAGTATCTTTTGAGGCCGAAGCTCAAGGTCATCAGACTAGGTCACAAACTACAGGGTGGTCAAAAAAACTTGAAACCTTTACACAATTTCCCTCATATCTTTGTCATTTTGAAAAATAACTCCCTGATATTTTACACATTCATACATCATTCAATTTCCTACCAGTAGATTTTATTTCATGACCAGCAGATCGATAGTCACAATGTTACAGCACTTTAAAAAACATTTTCCAGTGGCCACTATTGCGCTGTAGGGAAACCTACACATAACGTCCAAAATGTCCCTACCTTTGAGGACATGAGATAGAGTATATGAGAATGACCTCTGTTGTTCAAAGTGTTGTAAAATTGTGACTATCAGTCTGTCTGGTCATGAAATATGGTAGGGTGGTAGGAAATCGGATGTTGTACAAATGTGTGAAATATCAGTTATTTCTATAAATGACAAAGATATGAGGAAAATGCAGTGTTTCCGTTTTTACCACCCTGAAAATTCGAGACTACAAATTAATTCTTGTCATCAAAATTCCATAAAACAGCTGAGCTGAACAATTTACAAATGTTTGCAAAATTTTACAAATGTGAGAGCAGATTAGTGCCAAGATCTAATTAGGTTTTGGGCATGCTTGGTTAATTACTTGGTGGCCATTTTGGTTTTCAAAGTGCGATATTTATCACTGTGTGTGTGTCTTATTAGAATTCTATTTTTCTTCAGTGTGACGGTTAAGATAGCAAGTAAAGCCGACTTAATTAATACACCAGGTATATACATTGTAACGGAAGAAGAACAAGGCATCAGTGATTCTGTATATGTTTTTGTTTATGGTAAGTACAACGTCTAAACACAATGGCTAAGGCGAAACAATGTTCTGTTTATTTCCCTTTATATGTTTACGTGTATTTTTAAAATAACACAAGATAATGTACACGAATGGCCGACACCATGAGCAAGTATAAATTTAAGGAATAACATAATTGACCCATCATGATATACCATGACATCTCATTTCTTCTCAGCCCTGAGATGTTCAGGTGAAACAAAAATATGCTATGAGTATCAGAATGTAATTGACCTAGTTAAAACATTTAATTGAGATGCGGACCTGCCTATACATTCAAAGACCTTATGACAAGAGTCCAATCAAAGATCACTAAATAGAAATTCCATTAATGACAATTTTGGAAATTCGAAAATAAATTAAAAAACCGCTACGAATTAGCTGGCTGGATAAAAGTCAAGTGACGACACTCTGACACTTGATGGCAATTCCTCAAGATGTTTGCATAGATTTATGTATGAACGGAAAGCTCGAATTGTGTATAATTCTGACATTTGATTGCTCTTTTAATTTTCTCACTATATAAGCAATAAATTGATCTCAAGATATATCTAAGATATGTAAAATATGTCATGAGCAATTTTTGGGGACATCACTATCATTTCGGGAAAAACCAAGAGACAATGTATCTTTGAAAAAATAACTAAAATGAATATTATATTTATTGATAGTAACTGACTTAAAGGATCCACATTACATGAATATAGTCTATATTCTCACAGCGTTTGTTACGAACCCCTCTAACACTCTCACTCTACTACATCTACCCCTTAGAAATGTATAAGATACTCTGTTTGTCTAATTGTATTGTTTAGTATATTTCTGAAACTACCTTATTAACATCTAACAGTTATCCAATAAACCATTCATAAGCAGCAGACACATAAGAATGAATAACATAATCATTACTGAAAGGTCAAATGAGGTGCTCATGAACACAAAATACAAGGTAGAGTAGAGTGACTCTGACAAAGCAGATCACTAAATAGAATAACCAATATATGTCAGATGTGACCAGACATTAGATCACGTAAATTTGTCATGAATGTATGTTTGAAAAAGCATAGTATTTAATTAAGTAGCCGTGGATTCTTTGCATATTTTATTTCTATTCTTTTGAAATATTAGTGCTCGTAAAATATTATGAACTTCTATATACAGCAAATACAAAATCATTTGTTCAAACTGTTATTTTAACAATAAAAAATGGAATGATAGCAAAATATTAATATTGTATATATAACTATGTGTTTCATATATAAATGTATGTGTCTAATTGAATTTGCTTACCCCGATCTTTTCTTTTTCTATTTAGGTAGCAACGGATGGTCAAGCTGGTCGCCTTGGTTAGAATGTATATGTGATGTTTCGAGTGGTTCCTTTAAACAGTTCAAGTTTCGAAAATGCGATACCATCAATTTTCCACAAATTTGTACGAAGCAATATGAAACAAAGTCTAAAGACTGTACACCGCCAGCTGGAGAAACGTGTCAAGGTAAGAAATAAGTGAAGTTTCGATTGCTCCAGCAAATATTTTAAAAAAGAAAATTACCCCTTTCTAAGTGATACCGTGTGTGATGTACGATTGAATACTTTTGGGAACTATTGGAATGGACTGACGTATAGGCGATACGAGGATTGGTATCCAAAGTGTATCTGTCATGTTTTTTATCTTATAGTATACGCTCACCGTTCTGGTGAAACACTGAATATCTAATCACAAGTGCCAAAGGGAGAGGACCAAAACTGTAAAGAAACCTAGCAAGAAAAGCAAACTCTAGGTGTAATTCTGTCATAAAAAATAGACCCTCCCAAAATCATGAAAAGAAATAATGTCTAAGCCTCCCCGCGCCTTCACCCCTCCAATCAAGAGCCAATATCCAACTCCAGGACCAGAACTCCAAGGATCATTTCATTCATACTGAAGTCATTACTGTATTCAAAGATGATGTCTTAAATGATGCAGGATAGACGGAATCCAGACTTGAAGTCACTATAGGCAATTCAACGGGTCGACATTCTTTCGCAATGCCGTCGACATAATCCATGAAACACAATAATTGACAAAATAAATCCTAAACATTTTGGAAAATATATAATATTCAAATATGCATGTCTTCCTTTAAGCCAAATGTAAGCCTGGTGAATGGGGACCAGACCAATGTACGCCGAGCTGTGGAAATAATATTCAATGCATCAGAACAAGAAGCCCAGCCCCAGGCAGTGGACCCTGCAAACCCTTAGAACTTACCTCGACAATGAGCAAAAATAGGCCATGTCAACCAAGTAATAGTGAAATCTTCAAATAAAAATATTGAATTTAGAGTATCATCGGATTCAATTCATAAATGGAACTTTGTATACAGGTCACACTTTCCTTCCTTTCTTCAGTCATTGAAAGCGCCTACATAGCTGTGTTGAAGCAGTTAATTGTCGTCAAATAATGTAATTTAGGAACTTTACATTCTTAAAAATCACTCAAACTGTGACTTGCGTACCAAAAGTTAAAGTCCCCATATAGAGTCTAAACCACTTTGACTTATATTGTAGTCTTACCAAATGTGTGATATGTGAAACTTTTTCAAAAAGTGGTTTTTGAAAGACTTTTTGTTCAAACAAATCGTGAATTTATTTAAAACTAACTTTAGAGATCACAAGTATCTTTTAGTAAGCCACGATTCATAAGAATGCATAAAGCATTCATCCTCGCATTTTTTGCCGAAAAAATTCAGAAAATGGGTTCAAAAATTAGGCAGGCAATTGAATTTGCTAACTTTATTTAACAAAATATTGATATGTTTCTTCAGGTTCAACAGAGTAATAGGGCTTTAAAGTCAAAATTATTTTTCAAAAACTTCTCCCATAGAAATAACACAGGAAGCAAAAAATTATTTTCAAAAATGACTTTGAAGAGCTGTAACTTAAGTATTCATCAAATAAGCTAAACACTTAGTGTACGAAAAAGTTAGACAATTCAATTTTCTATATAAAAGTATTTTTTCCTGAATCTTTTACTGAAAAGATATCCTGATTTCTGACTTGCCCCGAACCTTATATTTCCCATTGGATTACATGGGAATGACGATTTTCAAAAAGTCATCAACTTTATCATCAATTTTCGACCTATTGTAATATAGGAGAAAAAATTTAGAAAATTTGGAGGTATTGGAAATAAAGTAAAATTACGTTTCCATCAATATTACAAGTTATTTCATCGCCGGTTAAGTGAATTAAAATTCAAACTTATAGAGGCTTTAAAACGTAGTTCAATGGGGGAGCTAAGGTTGCCAAACTTATGGAGGGGAGTGTATCAGTGCATGTAAATGGATCAGAGAAAAATGCATTTCAAAATTTAAGTTCACATAGAAACCAATGGTACAATGATATCTAAAACAATATATTCTTCCTTTTAACCTGGTTAGACAATCAACATTGGTTTAGCATTGAAGTTTAGCATATTTAGAAAAGATTGACATAGAAAAATATTTTCAATTTTTTCAAACAGTTTTTGACACCTGGGTGAGTCATAATGACATCACTAATGTTGCAAAATATTTTTGATTTGCTGAAACATTGAAGTGACCCATTAAATATGCCATTTTATTATTGAAATAGTTCAATCTTTGCATTGGTGTTAAAAATATTACCTTTTTGAAATAATATGAAGAACTTTTTGATGAATACATTTTTTAACTATTTTTGAAAAATGGCGGAAAATTTGAATATTTGAGAAATGAAATGCTCACATTTTTTTTTCAAAAAGCTCTAAAATAACTTTTGAAGTCATGAATAGTAAATAAATGATAAAAAATATTTTCAAACGTAGTAGTAGATATAATACGTGTTTTATCTACGAACGATGTTCTTCTTTCAAAACAGTCAAGGGACGTTTCGTGAACAAATGAGCATTGGTATCGCAAGTTTCAGACCATATGGGATTTTTAAATAGAAATCTCAAAATACTTATTCAAATGTGTGCTTCTTTTTCATATTATATTTATTGATTTTTGAAGGCTGAATAGTCTGCGTCTTTTGAGATAAAGACGTTCTTCGTGAACCGTTTCACTTTCATTTTACTAGCTTAAGTTTCACGTTTTAAAAAAAACGTGTACGTGAACGTGTATATTCATGGTCATCTGGATGATTACTTTCCCCATTATATACTAATTTACTTCTCTAATTTATTTTGAATATATAGGAAATGTAATTTGTAATTTGCGATCGGAAAAACAAAGTTAGAGGGGAAAGTACTCGACGTGAGTCATGAAAATATACATCGTTCACATACACGTTATCTTTAAAACATGTAGCTCCCTTATCTTATAGATCAAAGACCGCCAACGAATACAGGAAGCAGTAACCCTCAATCTGCTGGAAGTAACCAACCTGCTGGAAATAACCAACCTACTGGGAATAACCAGCCTGCTGGAAATAACCAACCTGCTGGAAATAACCAACCTACTGGAAATAACCAACCTGCTGGAAATAATCAACCTACTGAAAATAACAAACCTGCTGGAAATAACCAACCTGTTGGAAATAACAAACCTGCTGGAAACAATCCACCTGTTGTAAATAACCAACCTGCTGGAAATAACAAGCCTGCCGGAAATGAGCAACAAGTTGGGAATAAGACCCCTGCAGCGAATGATGGAAGTAAATCAGGTATATAGAATCCTTGTGTGGTCATAAACATAACCTAATGCAGAAGACTCTTTCATTGTGGTCAAATCATAAGATTTCGATCAGTCCAAATACAAACTAAAGTTCTCCTGGGAAAGCCTTGTGTGCATTCGAGTTACCGGTAGTAAACATAAAATACAATTAAGATTCATCTTTCCTCAAAACTCGCCTAAATAGCAGGAACTATAACAAGCAATCGACTACTTTAACAGTGACCGTTATTACTAGCTTATTGACCCCTTTTCTTATAATTTGCAAATTCTTTCAGCAATGACAGGTCCAATCATCGGAGGTGTACTTGTAGCAGTATTGGTTGTGATTTGCTGTTGTATTGTCGTTATAAGAAAGAAAATGGAAGCAGGTAAATCACAAAAACAAGCAGGTCAACCTGGTGAAATGGATGCCCTTAATGGCTCAGATGGGAGCGATGACGACTCCGATTCCGATGCAGGAGCCCAGTCGGTTAGAGGAGGTTTCCGTGGACGAGGTCGTGGACGAGGACGGGGGAGGGGGAGGGGGAGAGGAAGAGGGAGACGAGGATCTTAGGACAATTGACTAAATAATATTTATATTTTAATTAAAACTGATGTCATGGCTACTTCGGTACTTGCAGTAATAAAAATAGACATAAATGTGTTTTCTTAGTTACATTTGGTTTTATGTTAGATATCTACAACGGGTAGTTTGCCTTTAGATCATGCAATTACTACATAACCTATCTTTCTTTTATATTACTCGGAACATTATTTACCCATCCCTAGCTAACGATTGTCAGCAGCAACTTCATCCATTTTCTTCAACAGAATCATTGTTTGATTCTTAAATTCAATGACAATAGATCTATTTTCTCATATATGTTTTATTGTAAAGTTGCATACGGAGACATGAAATGACAGAAGGCGATTTTGCCCAACCCTGAATAATCACTGTATACTTCTATTTATGAAATAAACCTTATGATTGAAAAAATATATGCTCTCTTGTTCGCCATATTGTGGCGTTTTAGAGCAAAGCTTAGTCAATAACATAAATTTTTGTGCATTGTACATATTCAAGTCATTACATACAAAAGTTCCGCAGTTGAGAGAGATTGCTAAATGCATTTTTCATTCTTGCTAAAATCGATCTAAAAAAATTTAAAACTATCATCCGTTACGTTCGCTATTGTTGAAAACGACAGTTGAAGTCGTCGTTGTAATGGTATCACGGTGCTAAGGAAAATATGCAGTCCTTAAATCTACCTTACACCACACAAGCAGTGTATGACTAATACGCATTTGGTCACCATGGAAAATGCATACTAAAACATTATTTACTGGTTTGTATTTAGCATTGAAATGATTTGATAAAACACCATTCCAATTGAATGTTTGATCGTGATCTTATTGTTGCCCTGAATTAAACTTAGTATGGACCACGACAATAGACACTTTTGAATGTTATTAAGAATTCGTGATTATGCTACTAACAATTGACTTACCAGTGTACCATTCCATATTGGAACAGCTGCTGCAATAGGGAACGCCATTCGATCACGTGACACGTGCAACGTCATAACCCCTGATATGACACTTGTAGCCCCCATAGAAACTTGAAACAGCGCCACTCGGAATAAATACTGGAACACCTTATCAATCAACTTTCGAAGTTCTGGAAGCACATTATAAAGGTGACTTGAATAACATGATAATCATCACGGTGATCATAGTCATGCGCATCAGTTGGTTCAACATGTGTATTCATATATAATATTATCACAAATTCTGAAATTTCCGCAATTATAACCTGGAATACGTACAAATGAAGAAAACCTTTTGAAGAGCCCTTGTTTTATGCATCGATATTCAGACATTGGCACATACACCATAGTGATTCAGGATAGAGAATTTTTCTCCATCTTAACGTATACGTACAAATGTGTGCTTATTACTAGACGTATTTCATAATATGTCATGGGGTCAGTCATCTCTGCATGATTTTATAATGTCAACCGTGTATGTTTTATATTTGATCACTATCTTAAATTTTTATCAGATATTATATAACAGGATTGTCAGGCAAACAAAAGTATGTTTGTAAAACTTCCAATATTTTACACTTTGTTTAGAACTAATGATCCGTGCTCAAGGAGTAAATTTACACCCCCCCCCCCCCAACACACACACAGTCCCTTGTTAGTTCGTGCTTTAACCATTCCTGACCTCCGCCATGGTTGAAAATAAGAGAAACGAATAGACAAACAGCACGAAACCTAATCAACTATGATGAAAAATGGCGGCTGCTGATTACGGCACATCATTCACTCGTTGCCAATATTTGTCTCATTATATTGATAACGACTTCAAATAGTTTCCACAGAGCACGAATTACACTGATTGATTCTGCATCAAAGACAATTATTACATCATGTTTTTACAGACTGTGTTTAGAGATGAATCAATGGGGATTATTGGACAGTAACTATTTACTAATACCATAACAATACAGTATACTTAGCTGGGGTGTTCGGCCTGAAGTTTGTTCCAAACAATATATATTATTTGAGACAGATAAATAAACCAGAATTCAGATATGAACTCATGTTCAAGCATGTCAACTGTCAAGGAAGACCTCTGGGTTATACTTCACATGCTGACAGGTTCACCTCACCCTTTGCATTCGTTCGACTTCACTTCTTAAAAGAGAGCTTCGTCTTCAGGGTAGTTTCATCTTTGAACTCTGGGGTAATTCCCACTTTTTGTCTGCTTAAAAGATGTATCTCTTGACCATACCTTTATCAGAAGACACACACGGATATAAACTGAAATATAATAGCCGTGAAGAAAATGATTGGTTGACTGAAATTTCGTTTAGTGTACTGACTATTTGATTTAACAATTAATTGCTTTGTTTTTCTGAACATAAGATTAAAGGACAGATTCAGGACACAATTACAGACAATCGTAAAGCAAAATAATTTGAATTGAAAGCCGTAGGAAACGTTAAAGGCCAATTGTCATTTTTGTTAATGGACAATTTGCTTTCGCATTTGTCATTGGTTTTCTCGATTTCAATGTATTGTCAAACTTCAATGAATGGTAATTCTTCCATTTGTTCACAAATGAAATAAATAGTTTTTTCTCAGAATCTATAAATGTTGAGTGAATACTCTGGTAGCGAGCCTATTCCAGAGACCAATTAAAATTTCTTGAATTTCCCCTTTTAGGAATGACACATGGGAAAGAACACGTGACATAATGAGTAGAGTGATTGATAACCTGGAAAGACAGGTAAACGAATACCGAAGCTCTCTTTTAAGAAGTGAAGTCAAACGAATGCAAAGGGCAGTAAACGTAATGACACTCTACTATACCTTGCATTCGGTGTTCATGAGCAACGCATTTGGCTAATTAGCAATGATTATGTACTTGTTTTTATTTGTCTGTTCCTTATTAATGGTTTATAGGTTGAAAGTTAGATGCTAATAAGGTACTTTCAAAAATATACTAAACAATACAATTGGACAAACAAAGTATCTTATGCATTTCTAGGTGTTGGGTATAGTAGTGTGATGATGGGTCCAGGAAACTTGGCATGATGTAAGTCATGGCTATATATGGTGGCAAATATGCAATGTTGACATGAGATCAGTTCACTCCGTAGCTCAAGTAGTAGTACTGCGTATCCAGCGTGTAACTGGGAGGTTCTGGGTTCGATTCCCACCTAGGTGAAGTGACGTTTTCACATCATCTCCTCGGATAAGATGTTATCATATGTTTCAGATTAAACAGTTTTCTAACAATGATCTACAATTTGTAGGGTACATCCCCTACAATCATTCAAAACAAAGTTCGCCCCCTCCTCCAAATGATATGCATAAATCGGATAGCCATTGTTCAGTAGGGAAATTAAGTCACAGCCGAATTGCGAATTACAAATCTTGAAAAATGTGTGTTCGATTGTTTTACGGCGTGTTTTTAATTTATTAAGACTACAATTGTTCTCTATAGAGGTATAAATGTCAAACTCGGATAATTCTCGTAGATAAACACCAATTTAGAATAGGATTGTAAAACATGCCTGTAATTTTCTCTGCAATGTGAGACAGTGATTTATTGCATAATGGCTGATTGAATCGAAGTAACATAATGTAATAAACCAATGATACAATAATACTTATCGTGCTTAAGAAAATAATGTGCAAACCTTACTTGTATACATGGCGAAGTAATGATGTGATGTCATTTCGAAATGAAATTAGAGGAGGGCAGATTTGCACCGAACTTCCAGGGCTGATTCTCAAAAGGGTTATGTCATTATAATCCTGCCGGGGTGGAATAGATCCGCCAAACAGTTGGCCTGGAAATGCGTAGACAAGACTTTTCAGACAATATTTTAGGACAGAAAATCCCAAATGGCCACCTTGTGACATTTACAAAAAAGACAAGATTTTAGGACGGAAAATCCAAAATGGCCACCTTGACATTTACCAAGAATGCCCAAAACTTAATCACTTTGAGGTTTGCATACTATGAACAATTCCTGACAATCTTAAATGCATCTGTGAATCGATTAGCCTGAAAACGCGTAGACAAGACTTAAGAGACACGATTTTTGGACGACAAATCCAAAATGGCCGCCACAACATTTACCCAGAATACCCAAAACCTAATCAGTTAAAGTTTATCATACTAAGAATCATCACTGTAAATTTGAAATTGATCTGTTATACGATTAGCCTGACAACGGGTAGGCAAGACTTTACAGACACGATTTTAGGACGGAAATCCAAAGTGGCCAGAACATTTATTCGCTCCAACGCCCGATACCCCCCCCCCCCTGGTTACGGGCCTGCAAGATATTGTGAAAACGTCTGATTATAGCAGTCGATTAATTGACACAACAACGCATTGGACAGCTTAAAATGAGTACTTCATCATCTTATAACCTAATTGCAACTATGCATTTACGCTGGCTTTGTTTTAAGCACACCAGCCTTTTGCTTATATGCGACATCACGCATCGTTGCCTTAGGTACATATTAGTTTTGTTTCGGAGTTATTATAAAGCCAAGAATTACTTGAAATCCAATATTCCATGTACAAAAGACCCCCAACACAGTGTTTAATATCCCCTTATGATTGATAATTAGATGCGAACTGCTAAAAGATAGACATGTATTTTTTGTTTGCAAATTGTTGTGGCGTAAATGATAATTAATTCTAAAGTATTGTTTATTTTGAGGAAAATTATTCACTTTTCTATTCAGTCTTCAATGAGCAGTTAATTTGTAATTCAAGGTACTGATACCTTGGTATGAGGTGAAGACGTCATCACTAGAAACGTACTCTGCGACGAATTAATTCCTCGCCAATGAACGATGTTGTCAGTTAAGAAAAGATAATTTAAAACCTATTCCCAACCAATCTGAGAAGAATTTTCCGCTCATTAGAATTTCAGATCACATCGAGTCGTTAGTCATAATTGATAGCTTTTAAATAGCTGTAGGGTATAGAGATAAGCTTTTTAAATGAAAAATAGTTATGGACTATAACTTTTGCTGATCTCATTAAAATGAATTGTTCATACATAGCTCGGAAAGATATATAAAATACAAGCCAATCAGAGCGTAGTTTCTAAAAATATGCATTCTTGAATTACAACCGAACATGGATACATTTACTTAAGTACATTCAGTAAAATTGATTTTTTAAAGTAGGCAATCGTGTGAACACATAGAAATATTATCGTAAGAAATAGAAAGACAGGTGCTTAATGTATGTCGACTGTCAAATTGCTAGTGTTGTTTACTAGTTTTTACCATTTAATCTTTCAGTGATTGAGGAAGTTTTAATTCACTCATGTCTTGTATCCCAAGAATTTGAACTAATACTACCGCACGCATTCAAAGTCTGAAAACAAAACTTTTGTTGTTAAATCATCCAGACCTACAATCCATTGAGTCCGTGGCTTCAACCCTTTAATCTATAACGGAATAAAGTCAGAATCAGTCATGCTAACCAATGCCGCAAAAAGAAAAATCAGAAAACCCGCAAATATACAGGGTGGCCGGGAAAAAGGAGACCGAAACGATTTTGAATAACTTCTTCAATATTGATGATTATGTTTTTCTGGTAAATATAGCTGATTCGACAAAATATTTTTCGATATATCATCTTAATAACAAATATGCTATAGGCATTCAATACTTGATAATAATCTAAATAAATAATACCATGGATCTTAATGTATGGTAAATGCGTTTCAGAAAAGATATTAGGGAGTTTAAGCTTGCAATGCTTTTCACAATCTAAACGTGAACGGAAAATATTTAAGCGATGCATCTGTATGGGCGATTGGTCGAACGTATAGGTTGGCGTTTCAATTTTATATGCAAGCTTAAACTCCCTATTGTTTCTTGGTCAGCTAGTGCACATATCTATTTCTATTCTATATCTATTTCTATACAGCAGAACGGGATAAGGCAGTCAGAAAACAGAAAAAACACAGAACATAACAATGATCATGTATTCGATAATATTATTGACTCGGAAGGAAGGAACTTTGTGGATGATGTCTGGAACCCTGCGTTCGGAGGATGGGAAACGTGTTGTTCGACTTCAAATTAGTCCGGAACTGCAGCATATAGTGACCAACGTTTGCACAGCGTGAAAATAGTTTTCTTTTATAGCTCCCAACGGCAATATTTACAATGGCATTTAATTAAACAAGTGTAATTTTCATTCATGACAAATTTGAATTGATATTACGGTTGTCGATCAGTCTTAATGGATGAACACAAAAGAATAGAATGTACTAAGTAATACTACAGTCTCGTATTTTTGAAAGTGGGTAATTTCTGTATTATGTGTTCATGTACTCGTACGTATTGATTCAGATACTTAGAGCTATACAATTAGGTTAGAACCAGGTTCGTACATCCTCTTTCGAGAGAAGCATTTCAAACATCAGACCTATTTATGGTCAAGTGGTATATTGTAAGTGACGTAAACCATTTTTCCTTGGAAGCGAAAGGCGAAAACGATGAGCTGCTAACTTAAATAACTGCTAAGCTAAATAACCCTAATGTGTTTGTAAATATAAAACTAATGACAAATTACCAGTATAACTAAACAGTTACTCTACACGAATGTTATGATACAGGGTGTTCCTATTTTAATAATCGTCAGTTTCTTTCGATGAATTGTCCATTACTGTGAAGAAAAGTGATGACAATGTTTACCTTTTCTGTTCATGGTATTCTTTGCCAAACATTTGCCATAATACCATTTAAGAGACACCCCGAGATGTTTTTATCATTAAACTTCGCGAAAGAATGATCGATCAATTCTCACGTATTTTGATATTCGCAAATGTCAAGCACTATGAAAACAAGTGACAAGGCTTAAATTTCTATTTGTATATTATCTGCTGATTAATTTTTCATATTACCATTTTATGATATTTTTCTTCGTGAAAGTTCCTTTTGAGAGTGATCGATCAATTCTACATTATTTACGGACTTCTATTCTAAAGATTGTTGGCTAATTAATCCTTGTCCGAAATACTAGACTCGGGTCATCTTAAGATTCAAATAAGATAACACTAGTGGGTCTGCAAAAATTATATTACATAAGGACGTATAACCAATACTTCAAGTCACATAAAATCATAAGACAATTAATCATTTCATGTTTTGCAGGTATAGTAATTAAATTATTAACATAGAAAACATTATATGCAGGGGGTTTTAACGAATTGAGACAACCATTATGGTTAATGAATTGATTTTTACCACCCAAATTCTATGTCCTGTATTTCTAAGTTTTCCTATCATATAAGTGCTCTTAGTATTTACCTAGCACTTTGTCTGCGTTGATATTTCAATTTTTAGATCGCTTTTTACAATTAGCGAATTGACACTCAAGTATCACTGACTTAGGGAGACGGATGTTAAGCCATGAAAACGTAGCTACAGGAAGTAGAATTATGAGTACACCCGTTTCCTTTTTTATTTTCCTTGATCGAATATATCGTATACTTATTCATATATTTCTTTGTTATAGCAATATGTTTTTTTTGGAGTTGATGTATACTATATCTTTGCGGGTATTTATGTTTGTTGTCCGAGAAGATCTTTCCTGACGAGAAGCCCACATTATAGGGAGTTTAAGATTAGCGTAAACATGGGCTCTGGTAGAGCCCATGGCGTAAATAACCACTTTACCTATACTTATACGTAGTTTGTTATTACACTAAGCGGTATTTTACCTAAACTCAGAAAAAGGTATTTATGACGTGCACGGACCTGGGGACAATTCGGGAAATACGGGCTAATCTCAGCTTTGAGCGTTAATCTCTGCCTTATTTAAAAAGCTAACTATGTGTTTCATATATCATTTTAAAGTATTTTTTATTCGCATTTCAGTGAAATTATTTTTCCTTCAAAATTTTGATGGGATCCAACATTTTTTTAAAGTTAAAAATATCCCGACATCGTCAAATACGCTGTAAGACGTAACACTTTACGCTTATAGGGCTCGTTGAAATTGGGATAACTTTTGAAATAATGATCAAAATCCCACTAAAATTTCACAATTTATTCAATGGAACATATTCATTTATGACGTCACGATTGCTTAACGGCTCCCGCTCAAATTATCGTATATAAACGCTTTTAAAATTTTCAAAATTGTGTAAGGTTTTAAAGGCGAATGGGACGAGCAATAAGTTGACCTTCATTTAACCTTCTAATTTAAGTCTGATTTGAAAGAAAAATTAATTGAACAATATTGTCATGGCGAAATTTACAAAACAATAATCAGTTTGTTTATTTTGCAAATAATATTAAAATAAGAGCTGGTTTTCGAGACTTGAAAAAAATGTGATGCATCGATTTTTTACCACAAATTCCATACATATCAATTTTTACCAACGCCCCAAGTGGATCTCTTGACCGTTTTCAAAAATTCAAAAACATTTTAGAAATATTGTTCTCGAGATCTTGCTACCCTGTGAATTTTGTCATGATTAGATAAGGATAAAGTATTTTATTTTTAGGTTGACTTAACTTGACAAAAATGTGACGCTTGTCGTTTTTGAGGTTGTAAGGCTGTTTGCGCCCTATGCTGCTCATTGTTTTGTCTTGGTTTTTGACGCCATAATGTTACGCTAATTGTCCCCAGTTTCGTGCGACGTGTAATTGTATATTCTCATGGAAAATTCGGTCATTGAGTTTTGTTGATTTGTTTAACGTCGATTGCTGTCGATTCAGGGAACAAAATTAAAAAACAATATTTAATATCGTAACTCCCAATAAACTAACATGTTCATATTATGTTTTGTCATTTATTTCCTCAAAAACACTCGGTTAACAATTAGAACTATACCAGATAAAATATGCTAAATGGGCCTATATCATGAGAAATCATGGCCTTCTATTAGCTTCTCTCTCTCTTAGCATATTTCCAGTTGAATCCAGAAAGATGTGATGAGTATCAGAATGATGGACTTGTAATCCCCATTTGTATTCATATAGCATAAATCTTGTTCATATCTTATATCCACATTCGTTTTCGCACCGTTCAACACTAGGTACCCTGTATATAATATACCTTGACGGAGATCCTTGGCTCACGTGAGGTACGTTTAGAGATCTGGTATGGACCCTAATTCTAGGATTTGGTATGGAAATGACCACAAAGCTTTTGAGGTATGGCAATGGTATGGCATTTTCTGGTAATAATGTTGCCTCTAACTTGTGTTATGTCAAGTAGTTCTACACATATTCTTTTGAGGTTGTTTTGGATCGTTTCCCTCAAAGATCTGCTTTCTTCTCAGGGGTTTAGACATTTTGAATGGCATTGGTCTTATATCTGGATATTTGGTATGTCAATTGTCCTATATTTGGACTTTTGTTATAACGTACATTGGTTTTATATTTGGACATTTGTACATATTGCTTTTGGGCGTTGTTTTGGCTGGTATGGAAACACATTGAAATTTGACAGATTGGTATGGGAACATATTGATACCTGAGGGTTCATCTAAGCAACCCTGCCAAATTTGTATACATTGACCCTCCCTCGCAGGCTGTTTAATACGCCTATTTTCACATGCCAACAGCGTGCAATTCATTTGGAAATACCCTGCGTGCAGAGTCTAGTTAAACAAGACGAAGCTCTATTTTAAGAAGTGAAGTCAAACGAATGCAAAGGGTATTTGGAAATGTATTGAAGGTTACTTCGTTCAGACAGAACATTCCTGACGGGTTCCGCGTTGAGGTGCACATCTAGTCCATTTGTGCTTGTAAATTAAACATTGAAATGGATTTCATGTCATCGATGAACAAATATTGCAAATCTTTTTAAACCTTTGTATTATCAGTCGTGGATGACAAACATCTCTCGATATAGATTGCGTCAGATCTAAGTTATCGAGTTCAGGTTACTCTTTTGATACTCAAACTTGGGAATACTAAACGACAGATTTTACTTGAAGCTCAAACTCAACCAGTGATCCTAACAGTTAAGATTTCTAGCTCCGTTGTTATTTTACTATGACGTCATTAAATCCGTTGTGCTGAACCAAACCTGTAGTAACAATAACCTAAAAGGAACTTTTAACTTAAAGGACTTTATGTAATAACCCCCGCTGACATTGATAAATATAGTAAATGACGCAGACAATCTTATTACGGAATTGACAATCTGAAAGTATTGGTATAGATACTGCAATTTATGGCCAATTACTAAGCTAATGGGACTGTCGGGCCCAATTTACATCAAACACTTATCATGTATTTTTGACATTTGTAATTATATATTTTTTGTTTAGGGCTTACTTGTAATGAGAAACCAAATAAACCGAACAGTCTAATTATTCGTTCATAAATCAAATAAGATTGATCGCCTATGGGCCAATGTAAGCCAAACGTTACAATATCAAACGAAAAAATATTTTGAACATTTGTGTTATCTGGTTATAGCCGAATCACTATCACAATCAATTTGTTTGTAAATCAATCTTATAACAAATGCGCTAAAAATAATTAAATTGATCCAGATAAAACTGAATTAGACTCACTAACTGCAATCAAGCTTTACACTTTTAAGAGAACTAACACATGGACTTGAAGAAAAATGGCTCTGTAGGGGTTAGTTTTTGAAGTAGTATTTACTCGTCCGATTGAGTATAAATGTATATAGAAAAAGGTCCCTGGAAAAAGCATTAGAGAGAGAGACAATAATTCTGTGGCCATTATAGCTCACGTTCACGTATACTTTTAAAATGCTGTGACATATAACCTTCCAAATTCAAACATGTCATAATTGCGAGACTCTTTATATTGCATACGGCGATGGGTTTTAAATTGAAGAGATATTGTATCAAATTGCATTTTCATATTGAAGCTATCGAAAGCATTATCAATTGACAACAATATAAGTGATTTGGGGGACGATAAGCTACACGTTTTATAACTTTCATACGTCAACGTGGAAAATCAAGGTTCTCTATGAATTACTTCCCAAATTCGTTGTAATCACTTTGCATATAGATCATGAATATCTTAGGAAAGAGATTCATCATTCATTGCATAAATCTCTGAAAGAAAAATAAATATGGAATGTCAACGCCGAAAAGTTTCGGTTCGCACATTTACGTTCCCTATCACCATAATTGACAATTTATCCAGTTGGCAAGACTTTTTTAGTGGATTCGTTCATTTGTGAGGGGGTATTTTCATAACTTTTCGTAATAGTTTATAGTTACATTGGTGCATTGAGACATTGTTGACATATTTGTTACTTGTTAGCAAAATTCACATATCCTTTCTGAGACCGTTTGGCTCTCGGTGTATATGCTAAACGTCAACTGTGTATATTTTGTAGAGATGTGTAACAAGTTGTAAAAACTCTCGAGCTTATACAATATCACGGGTAGTATCTAAAGCCCCGCTATGATTGAAAAGTCGCGAGCAAGTTCCCGCTGAAATCGCGAGCATAGTCCTGTTTATTTGTATCACTTTGGAAAATGAACCAAAATGATGAAAATACTTATTACCGTTCTTTGATACTCCAGCAAAACTTTGAAAACAGATATATTTGACAAAAAATGACATGAAAAATGATTATGTTTTACTTGCATGAAGGAAAGGGGCGTCAACATGCACGTTTGCATAATTTACTGTTCATATATTACCTTTATCGTTAAAATAAAGGCAATAAATACGATTTACATACTCCATAATAAATATCGGATCAAGATGGTCTGTATTGATAAGTTACTGGACAATGACACCTGCCATGGGGGTCGAAATACATTATTAAAGGTGTTCCAGTGGCCCCGCTGAAAAAATGAGGAGGCCCCGCTGAAAACATGAGGAGACCCCGCTGAAAACACGAGCAAATTTCACGACTACCCGCTTCGATCACGAGGAAAGCTTCATCATTATTCCATGAATATAGTGAGCTTCTTTATATGAACGTACACGAATGTGCAAATAACGTATTAATGACAATCACATAACATATCATTCTATGGCAACATCACAAATATTTCTTCTTCAACTTCAGGCAGTCTAATCCATCTGTCAGCGGCATGATCAAAATTTTATATGTAAATAGACTTCGTACATTTCAGAGTTAAATGTACATTCTACATAATTAACTATTCCAAGGATTATACTTCTGAGGACACATATATTTCATTGGTTTCTTTGTCCGACCGTTCATTCGTGCGTGCATTCGACCGACCGTTCGTTCGTGCGTGCGTTCGTCCGACGGTCCGTTCGTTCATGCCTGCGTTCATCCGACCGATTGATCGTTCGTGCGTGCATCGCCCAATCATGCGTTCGTGGCAGCGTTCGTCCGACCGTCCATTCGTTCGTTCGTGCGTGCATCCGTTCGTGCGATTGTCCGTCCGTTTGTGTGCGCATGCGTTCGTCTGACCGTCCGTTTGTGCTTGCTTTCGTCTGACTGCCCTTTCGTTCGTGGTTTCGTCCGTCTAGCCGTCCGTTCGTGCGTGCTTTCGTTCAACCGTCCATTCATGCGTGCGTTCGTCTGTTCGTTCTTTTTGCGTTCGTTTGTGTGTTCGTTCGTGCGTGCGTTCATTCGTGCGTTCGTTTGTAACTACGTTCTTGCGTGCGTGGGTTCGGTCTTTTGTAAATTGTTTTCTTCTATCTTTCCTTCATGCGTTCTTTTGGCCGCCTATCCGTCCGTTTGTTCATTCATTGTTTTTTCGGCTGTTCTTCTGTCCATCCGTGCGTTCTTTCCTCGTTCGTTTGTTCGTTTGCTGGTTTTCATCAAAATTTGTCTTTCCACTGCCATATGAAAGAATGTAAATAATCAAGAAAGCAAGCAAGGACGTGAGGATGTAAACAAGCAACGAAGTAAGTCATTGAGTTAGCAAGCAAGTAAAGAAGGAATAGAGGAAATAAATTGAAGAAGTGAAGGTGGGAGTAATATAAGAAAGCAAGGAAGGAAAAAGGAAGGAAGGAGGGAAGGAAAGAAGCAATGAAGGAAGGAAGGAAGGAAGGAAGCAAGGAAACGAGAAAGCGAGGAGGGAAGAAAGCGAGGAAGCAAGCAAGGAAGCAACTGAGGAAGAAAGGAAGGAAGGAACCGAGGGAGCAAGGAAGGAACGATGCGAGTAAAGAATTAAGCAGGGAAGCTAGGAAGTAAGGAAGCGAGGAAGAAAGGAAGCCAGGAAGCAAAGAAGGAAGGAAACGAGGAAGCAAGGAAGGAAGCAAGCAAGCAAAGACGCAAGGAAAGGAAGGAAAAAAGCAAGGAAGTAAGTAAGGAAGGAAGGAAGAAGGCGAGAATGCAAGGAAGCAAGGAGGGAAGAAAGCAAGGAAGAAATGAAGCGAGAAATGAAGGACACGAGGAAAGAATGAAGGAAACGAGGAAACAAGGAAGGGGAAAAGGAGGAAGTGAGGAAGGAAGGAAGCAAGGAAGGAAGGAGGGAAGTGAGTAAGGAAGGAAGCGATGAAGTAAGGAAAGAAGGAAGCGAGGAAGCAAGGAAGGAGGAAAGATGGAAGCGAGGAAGCAAGAAAGGAATGGAGCGAAAAAGGAAGGACGCGAGAAAAAAAACGAAAGAAGCGAGGAAGCAAGGAATGAGGAAAGAAGGAAGCGAGGAAGGATGGAAGCAAGGAAGGAAGGAAGCAAGGAAGAAAGCGAGGAAGCAAGTAAGGAAGCGAGGAAGCATGGAAGGAGGGAATGAAGCAAGGAAGGAAGGAAGAAAGGAAGGAAGTGAGGAAGAAATTTGTGAAGGAAGCGAGGAAGCAAAGAAGAGGGAAAGAAGGGAGCGAGGACGGAAAAAAGCAAGGAAGGAAAGAGGGAAACGAGGAAAGGAAGGAAGCGAGGAAGCAAGGTAGGAAGTGAGGAAGGAAAGATTGCGAGGAAGGAAGGACACGAGGAAGCAAAGAAGGAAGGAAGGAAGCAAGGAAACGAGAAAGCGAGGAGGGAAAAAAGCGAGGAAGCAAGGAAGGAAGGAACTGAGGAAGAAAGAAAGGACGGAAGCGAGGGAACAAGGAAGGAACGATGCGAGGAAGCAAGAAAGGAAGGAACTGAGGAAGCAAGGAAGGAAGCAAGGAAGGGAAAGAGGAAGAAAGGAAGCCAGGAAGCAAAGAAGGAAGGAAACGATGAATCAAGGAAGGAAGGAAGCAAGCAAAGACGCAAGAAAGGAAGGAAGGAAAAAAGCAAGGAAGGAAGTAAGTAAGGAAAGAAGGAAGAAGGCGAGAAAGCAAGGAAGCAAGGAGGGAAGGAAGCAAGGAAGGAATGAAGCGACAAAAGAACAACGCGAGGAAAGAATGAAGGAAACGGGGACGCAAGGAAGGAGGAAAGAAGGAAGTGAGGAAGGGTCGAAGCAAGGAAGGGAGGATGCAAGTGAGGAAGGAAGGAATCGAGGAAGCAAGGAAAGAAGAAAGCGAGGAAGCAAGGAAGGAGGAGAGAAGGAAGCGAGGGAGGAAGCGAGGAAGCAGGGAAGGAAAGAAGCAAGGAAGGGAGGAAGCAAGCAAAGGAGGAAGCAAGGAAGGGTGGAAGCAAGGAAGGGAGGGTGCAAGTGAGGAAGGAAGGAATCGAGGAAGCAAGGAAAGAAGAAAGCGAGGAAGCAAGGAAGGAGGAGAGAAGGAAGCGAGGGAGGAAGCAAGGAAGGAAAGAAGCAAGGAAGGGAGGAAGCAAGCAAAGGAGGAAGCAAGGAAGGAAGGATGCGAGGAAGAAAGTACGCAAGGAAGCAAGGAGGGAAGGAAGCAAGGAAGGAACGAAGCGAGGAAGGAAGGATGCGAGGAAGCGAAGAAGGAAGGAAGTGAGGAAGCAAGGAAGGGAGGAAGCGAGGAAGGGAGGATGCAAGAATGTGAGGAAGCAAGGAAGGGAGGAAGGAAGGAAGCGAGGAAGGAAGCGAGGAGGGAAGCAAGGAAGGAAGCAAGAAAGAAAAGAGGGAAGTGAGGAAGGAAGGAAGCTAGGAAGGGAGGAAGCGAAGGAATGAAGTGAGGAAGCAAGGAAAGAATGAAGCAAGGAAGCAAAGAAGGAAGGAAGCGAGGAAGGAAGGAAGCAAGGATGGAAGGAAGTGAGGAAGGAAGGATGTGAGGAAGCGAGGAAGGAAGCCAGGAAGCAAGGAAGGAAGCGAAGAAGCAAGGAAGGGAGGAAGCGAGCAAGCAAGTAAGCAAGAGGAGATTGATAAAGGAATAATATTCATAAAATCTATTCTGACTAAATCATTTTATGTTGACCTAAACGCACGCTTATTCATGTATCTTACTGAATATCGACTTGTAGTCAAAGATGGAACAGAGGGGACAGTTGCGATACATAGAATACAGAATATTTCCTATGGACTGCGTAGTAAGATCACACGATAAAAAAACGTTATACAACGATTTGAAACGCAACATAGGATATATTGTGCTCTCGATATGCTGTATTTCCAAATGATTTCATCTCGTGCCAATATAGAATTTTTTGAGCACAATATATCCTATATTGCACTTCAAATCATTCAATAACTTATATTACTTCAAATTATGAAAATGAGGTTAAATGTTTAACATTTCGTCCAATCTAATACTCATCACATTTCTCAGATGATCTTTCTTATTCTGTAAAATGGCATGGAAATATGATACTGCAGTTTTCCATAACAACGTATCATAATATGAACTATATAGGGAATCAAGGTGGGTACGAAAGTGGAAAATTTTCAGGGTATAATCGGGATTCACTCCATTTTTGAGAGACACTTGCTCCTGTTTTCAGCGGGACCTCCTCATGTTTTCAGCGGGGCCTCCTCCTGATTTCAGCGGGATCTTTACTTAATTGCTCCTGCTAGAAGCGGGGCCTTGAGGGATATGATAAAATTTAAATATAAAATGTTCTGTAAAGCTTTAGGAAGTGAAACTCGGTACATCTTTATTTCATATCACTATCGTTATTTCAACCACAGGACAACATCGTTCTTCACCAATAACGTATAGAAATATATAGATAAAGATTCAAAATGATACTTTCTCTCTTCAATTGACAAATAACGAACCACAGAACGACCGTTCGTGATACATTTTTTCCAGCAGTTGCTTTTTTAGTCTCAATACCATGTAATCATTGGGAAAAATTAAAAGAAAACGTTTTGTAAATCATACAATTCAAGAACAGAAAAAGAACCCATGACTTCTTTTTATTCCTCGCGATTTCAGCGGGAACTTGCTCGCGATTTTTAAATCATAGCGGGGCTTTAGATACTACCCGTGAATATTGTTACACAAAATCCAGATCAGAGGTGGACAGTTTTTATATAATATGTAACATATGGGAGTATATAATCTAAGATTAGCTGATAATGGGGGTGGTCAATATGAAACACCCTGTATTTTCGATAGTAGTCAGATAGCGTCAGAGGACCTGATCCCAGGGACACCTCTACATAAAGATGATATAGTGTTACATTGTCGATCGATTTAGTTGCATAGGTGCATTTAACAACATAATTTTCAATAAATTTCGTGAAATGAAAATAAAAATAAAAAGTTGTCTCTTTATAGATCATAATGTATGCTAAGAAAGCAATTTGGGAAGCTAATGATATCTTACAATTGACTTATTATGGTTTACGATACAGTAAATCATTATTGTGAAAAAGAGGAAAGGCCCTTAGGAAACATTCTAGGCTTTAACAAAGATAATAAAATAGTTTGGAGTTCAGTTTATTATTCTCTTGGTACTATTTCCTTTTGTATATTATCGTCGTATCAAACTGCAAAACCAATAGTATGTCACCCTTATTGAAATGTTAACTGGTATTTCAATGGTACGATGCAGGAGAGGTATTTCCTCCATTTATATCCAAAGAACATGTGTACGTTTTTATAGATTTTATTACATAAAATATAACATATTACAATTTAACCTTTTTGGCATGGGGAGACGGCTATCTATCGATCAGAGCTTGCGTAATTGTATACCAAAGAAACGATTACGTAATCATGAGATAATGTTACGTAATGACAGCGCAAAATCATGATTATGCAACCTTCCTCCATTGGCCCGATGTATTAAAGTACAGGGTGTAGATAAAGAATATTTACAATTACACACAAACTCAGAGTGTGTGAAGTGTGAAGAAACTTAATGAAAACCTCTACTACTAAAAATGAGCTCTGTAAATGTCACATATAATTGATTTTTCTGGAAACATATTCTTGACATTTTCGCAGTACCAAAGGAATTTTCAAGCAATGGAGCGAACAGTTTTAGCCATAGCTTGCTCAACAACTGTTATTACGTAACGTAAGTATAAATCTAATAATTCAGATCTCGTCATTGACAGTTATGTCATTTGAAGTCATTTAATCGGAATAAAACCAGTTCAGTAGTTCAAATAAATGAAAAAGCCCCGGATGACAATAATTGATTCATATTGCACTTTTGCAACGTTCTCCTCATTAGATTACGATATTATTGTTCTATTGTAATTAAAGAGTATTTATAAACAAAGATACATTCATGGTTATATTGTAGCTTTGTCATACATAGACGGCGCCCGTCAGGTACTACATAGCAAAGTTGGGTTAGAGGCATGATAAGGCATCAAACAAAGCAATTAAAGTTGTTTGATTTTCAACTTTCACGAAATCAATTTTGATTATGATTAATATCAATCGATCGATGGTGTGAAAAGGTGTCTTTATTTTGGTAAAAGATCGATTCATATATTCAGGATATTTTGCATCATCCCACCCAAAGTGTTCTATAGGCAAATTTACGATAATTGATATTCAAATATAGTCAAATTCTGTTATTCTACTAAAGTTTGTGCCATGTGTGTTAATATCAAAGATATTTAATGTTTGCATAATACCAAGACAACTGGCTATCATGGCCATGCGGTATATATTATACTGAAACTATTGCTTTTGTTTGTTAATATCAATAACATAAATAACAATAACGTATCATGTGCTGATAATTTCCAACTTGTTAATAAAGTTTGTTTGCAACCTGCTCTCAAACAGGGATTGTTTCATGATCAACACACAGAATATATTTTATTATGTTCATATGATTTGTATCGGGATTTGTATCCTCCAAGACACTGCTTGAATAAACGAAGTTGATACGTTTTTGATGGATACTTTGTTGAAAGCTTCGCCAGAAAGTGCTCCGAGGGGGTACCTTTTAAATGACAGACAATAAAATATCAAGACGAAATATTGTTATTTTCGTGGTGAATTTAGGTTTTGTTGTCCAATAGTCTGTATCCTCTAAACAGGAAGATTTCAGCTATGCACCAATACGATTTCAAATGATTATTTTGAGAAATGAAACAAATTTGATATAGTATTTAAATGATTGTAATATAAATTCTCAATAATATCTTATTTCTTAGTAAATTGAATGTGTTGAGCATGTGTTGGAGGATACAAATCATATGGACATCATGTTATTTTATGAGTATGAAATATCAAGTAAATCCCTTTGAGAGCTGATTAAAGACATACTTTATAAACAAGTTAGTAACAATAACCCAGATGCGAGTAGAAATAATCTTGATTTACGTCATAAAAAATTCAAAATTCAGTCAAGCTAATATCATATTTGAAATCTACATGTAAAATTACATCTAGAAATGTGGTTTTAAAAAGTGTTTATCAACTTTGAAAAATTAATTTTCTTTGAAAATGTGACTTCTAGCTCGGGGAGATTCCCCATAGACCCCATGCTATAAAATCACAAAAAATGAAATATCTTTTCTTTTAGTGGACAGATAATATTTTGCTTTACTGGACATATTTTCATTAGTATAAGTATCAGACGCATCAGGGTTATATGAAAAGTGAGCCACTTAAATTGATAATATTCAAGTTTAAGGGAACTTTCTCATATACCTGCCATGTTAATTGACCCGAATCAGCCACCTGGTGGTGAAACTGGTAACTACCTACTCGCATTTGGGTAATTGAGCCAGGCCACAGGAAAAGGGGTCTTATCACAAACAAAATAAACAAATCCCTTTAGATCTGATTTGCTGCCTGGGTTCAAGACGCTCGTGTCACGTGACAGAAATTTTCTTCGATGGCGTGGAGCTCAAATTGTTTAATTCTGTCTTTAAATGTTTTCTTCACTAGCTTGTTAGAATGTGCATGACTAGAATCCGTCAATGAGACAATGTGATCTGATGAAATTTTCTAACGTTTTAGGTATTATAATCCGCGAAATATTTATGATTCAGTTTATCGCAGATGTGGCCAAACTGTTCTGTTCGCAATTTTGGCGCATGTTCAGATGCATTATTTCATGTATTCCAGTGTCTAATACTAACAAGAGCAATTGAATAATGGAGGAAGATTCTATAAGTATTTCAACGATTTACGATTTACGCAGTAAATCAGTGTCCTACGTCACAGAGAAAATTACAGGCGTTTTGGACATTCCAATTCTTAAATTGTATTTTATCTATAATGAATTTGAGATTGACGTTAATGCTTCTCTAAATAACAATTGTAGGCATTATTAAATCAAAAAGACGCTTGGGAATCGCATTGAACAAGATAACATACAATCCTAGAATGCGTCAATATGTTTGAATGTTCGCCGTGTTTCCAATTCCACTATTGATATCTCAAAGCATTATAATACTAAATAATAGGGTGCAAAGTTGGAATAAGATGACCCATAACTGCCATCAATTAGGTATTTATTAAACGGGTGCGTTGCAACAATTAATGATACGAGAGTGTTTTGAGGTTTGCGACAAAATTTTCTGTGGTGAACTACACCTGTATATTCCTGGTTGCTATCTATCCCAAACCTACACAAGAATGAGATACATAAGGGTTGTGTACTAGGAGATTTCGTCAATGTTAGGAAAAGTGGACCAAACGTTTTGAAGTATAAAAACATTTTTCAATTTCCAAGAAAATAATCAATCAGGTTACAGTGTCGTTACTTGTTGAAACATGATGTCATTGATTCGAAGTTTTCTTTGGTCTTCGGTTGAATCATAATGATCATCGTGATATGCTATGTCTAGGGTGACAAAAACATAGAACAGCAAAGCAATTCTTAAATTAATCACTACTGTAACAATTATCCTTATCGATATGCGACATCACGTAGTCGTGTTAGGCGTCTGTTCCATGATTGATTATAATGCCACGTGGTACCCAGTATGGATTAAAAACATCAGTCAGTAATTAGAGTACCAGAGGATTGGATTTACTCAATGATACAACCATCGAAATGGATAATTGAATTGTCTATACGGCAAGTTGTTATTCGTTATGAAGGGAGGCCAATGGTATATACTAGTAGTTGCTTTGAGTATTGTAATAGGAAGGTTACCCCATGGGGTTTTAAGAGAACAAGATGAACACTGGCGGATCCAAATGCTAACAAGGAGCTCCTAAATCCAAAAATTGGGCCCCGATTTTGAAAATTTAAGGCCCACGTTTTTTCTGGGCCTACCACGTTTTTTCTGCCCCCCCCCCCCCCCCCCCCCCCCCTGGATCCGCCAGTGATGAAGATAAGATGTCTTGTTCGAGACACTGTAAGGGAGTTCGCAAATACACGTCCTCTTAAAAAGTGTAACTTCAAACCCCCAATCGCTTGACCAAGAATTGCTGAGCGTTTGGAACCATTTAGTGAAGCATGTACCACTACGTCAATATACGTATGTGCCCGATATCTTTTGCAGAAACATTTGATAAATGGGGTATACTATTTGCATTGATGCTGATTAATCAGACCGTCTCTTATCTATTACTTGCACTGTGGTGTAGAAAATAATAAAAGAGTACTCGATAATCACTCTACTATACCTTGCATTTGGTGTTCATGAGCAACCCATTTGGCTTATTAATAAAAATTATGTATTTGTTTTTATTTGTCTGTTACTTATTAATGGTTTATCGGTTAAATGTTAGATGTTACTAAGGTACTTTCAAAAATATACTAAACAATACAATTAGACAAATAATGTATCTCATGCATTTGTGGGTGTTAGGTATAGTAGAGTGCAATACCGATTTATTGATGCATGGATGCATGGATTTCTACTCTAGATGATCTGGTGATTTTCCTTGTGACTTTAAGTTCGCATTTTCACAATAATCTGGATAAAGATTGAAACATATATTAATAAGAAGAGTATATTGGCGTCAGAGCAATTACTTTTTGTTCAATGCATAAGACAACGAGGTGTTTATATTGTGGTCCATTTGAAATGTTTATAATGTCAAAACATCATATGGACTTTTATAGTTCCCGAGGGCAATATTTACATTCTTATTCTATTATGTACTTTAAACCTGTATTACCGCTGTCAATGAATTACATCTAGCGAGCTAAGTAGTGTAAATTGTAATTTAGCGATACACTCGAGTCTCATATTTTTTGCGCACAATGAGTGTTTTTAAAGGTACTTTGATGTACATGATGGGTTTTTTTCATACACTGTTCGAAACATGTCAATGGCGAACCCCTTACATATCGAAACTTGGTTTTGTAGATTTTGATGGAGGGTGTAGATATTTTTCTCGTTGAAAAAAAGTTCAGTTTGCTCCCAGTGTTTGTTTATCTGAACATAATACAAGATTCAGAAATATCACTGTTTCATTACAATTTTCTCAGTTACGGTCTAAAAATATTACGTCAATACAACGTTATGTTATCAAAAGGTACCCACTTTTAAAATCATCACATCGTTTCACCTTTTAACTGTCATGAATTAAGAAGGAGAGAACTAAAACAATTCTCCTTCCTTGTATTCCTTGCCATCCCCCGAAGTAGGTGTCAAGAATACATAACTTATTCAATTTTCCATTGTCTATATTTTCATCTCCCATCTAATGGGGAAATCTCATAAAGAATGATAGATTGATTCTAACTTATTTACTCGTCTTCTATGCTAAAGATTGTTCGATAAATATAACTATGATACAAACTTATCCCATGGCCGAAATACATGTACCAAGCTGGTCATGTCTTAGGTTAAAAAAGAAATTATACTAAACGTATTGAAACTATCAAGAAAAGAAAAACTCGGAATTTAAGTGAACATTCCATAAATGATGAGATAAAATGTCACTTTCAGGTTTCACAATGCTAAAAATAGAATAAGGGCGTCAAAATACATCATACTCGCGGATTTTCTACCAATTGAGACAACCATTATGGTTAATGAATTGATTTTTACCGCCCGAATTCTATGTATTTCTAAGGTTTTCCTATCATAAGTGCTCTTAGTATTTACCTAGCACTTTGTCTGCGTTGATATTGTAATTTTCAGATCGCTTTTTACAATTAGTGAATTGACACTCAAGTATCACTGAATGAGAGAGGCGGATGTAAAGCCATGAAAACGTTAGCTACAGGAACTAGAGATATCATTACACCCATACATCGTATTACTTATTTCACTACTGACGTGATAAACACAATTGATATATTCATAAATTGTTATTGTTTCATTGCGTTCTATTTGAACTTAGTGGAAAACGTTTGTTGTTAATTCGAGGTTTCAGTTCACCTGACTTAATTTCTATGGTAAACTGCATTGGATTCTATGCTTTGACGGTATACGAAGTGTATTAGGACATTGACAATAGGTTCTATTATTTGCGGGGTAGGAATATATGTCTTTTAAGAAAAGTTTCGTCAAATTCAGTTTCTACTGTGACTTATGGCAATGCGGGAACCCAAAAAATCGAATGATTGAATTATACCTATCTGCGCCAATCAAATTGTTTTGATAAACTACGTCATAGAGATCTTTTTTCGCAATAAGAATCAAAACGTGATGATAGACACTGGCAATGATTTCACATTGTGAACGGGGAAATCCAGATACAGTTTGTCTGTAACATTTTGTTTCAAGTTATATAATAGAGGTTAAACTCGAGACATAAAATCCATACGAGAACGTGTTCAAACGCGCAAATAATTGGTTAGCGTCTAGGGAAATGATTTGCATTATGTTTACTGAAAATAAATGTTTGGTTTTTGTTTTATGCATAGTTGTGTTTCTAAGAATAATGCTAAAGCTACGCGGGTACATAAGTGCGCGCGCACCAGTTACGTCCAACTTCGAATTCTTTTTTATAATACCATGATCATTGAAGATTACTAAATGCTTTTGGCATTCATGATTCAAAGTATTTTCAATCTTAAATCCTATTGACTTTGTGAGACGAAAACACATTTTCAATGAAAAACATATGTTGCACCCGATTTGCGTTCAATTATGCAATAGTTTTCCAGATGAAAGGCAGTAACTGTCAGTTGGCAATTGAATAATAGTTATTCTTCAACAGGAACATATCGACATTGAAAGACGCAAGAACACAAACAATTATATTTGATATCCTTGTAAGTAAGCTAAATGTGAAATGTCAGTACCAGAACGTCTATGTCAATATGTAATCACGAAAGCCAGCGTATTATTCTTTTCAACGATTGGTATCATCGAGCGATTTAAAAGGTCGGAATGAACAATCTTAAAATGCGATTTGTCTCCTGGGATCAATCGTTCATGCAAAGCAATGTGTAAGGAACGACCAATCGGGTAAAGTTTAGATATGCCTATTGTCCACTGGTTCGGACATTTAACAAATCCCCTGTGAGTTATATGCCATTGTTTTATGATAGTCAGATGGTTTTAGAGGGCCCGATAGGGAGAATTCTATAAAGTTAATCCATTAAACTGTGTATTCGCAATAAAGATTGTTTTATGAACGATTATGCAATCCATTTATCAATACAGTTCAATAAAATATTAAAATAAATAAAACGTCGTATGTTTATTGCCCATGATGTGTGCTAAAGAAGTAATTTTGGAGGCGTAGAATATCTTACAGTTGATTTGTTATGATTCACGATACAGTAAATCATTATTGTTAATGGGGAAAAAACCTGGAAAGAAGACAAGTATTTGTGTGCAGTAAAGCAATGTCTGAAATATGGTTATGGATACAAATCGGTGATGGAAGATTTGAGGTTTTAAGCCCAGGACTCATTGTAATTTGGAATGATCATTCCTTGAAGGTGCTGCTTTCCTAAATGTGCACGAGATGTGCAGCTTCGAGTGTTAATTTTAGGGAAGAACGTCTGAAAGGGACATGGTCATTCAACAAGGCATTGAGTATTTAGCTCAAATTTCTTTCACACATGTACATTGCAAAATATTTTCAACCCGTATCACTTAAAAGATACGAAATCACCAAAAGAACATATTTAATGAAACTTGGTGACAAAATACTGTGTTCAGATTGGCTGGAATGAGACAAACCTTGCCTAGATATGTGCACCCCATGCAGACAGATCGCCTAAAATTACATTCGTATGATGCGAAACTCGACATTCACCCGGAAATTAGAAAAAATTGCCGAAAATTTTACTTTATTTCAAGTTTCCTGGTAAATGCCGAGTCCAACATCATACGAATGTAATTTTAGTCAATCTGTCTGCATGGGTGATGTCTGAATGTCAGAACATGGTCTCCGTTAACGGATGACAGTTAACATCACACGATGTTGCATTGTTATAAACCCTTTATTTTTGTGACACACAAAATCTAGATTGGAATTTAACTACTAACGAGTCTGCAAGGGTGAAATTCAATCGTGTACTAATAGTGCAATGCTTGAATAGCTATTGATAGGATAAAAAACTCACGTGGATTGTAATCGAATTGCTGTGATTTATTGATTTTAAAATTTGATTTTGTCTTTCCCAAGTCATTTGAGATTGGATGCTCCATGTTGTTCGAGTATACAACCTTTTTGATGTTATATTTTTGATGCTAGATTATTTGTTTTACTAACACGTTCTGGTTCTTCAGAATGTCTTTAAATGGGTAAATAAAATGTCCCGTTATATTATCCTTTGAAAAACTGTTGAAAAAAGTTGAAATTGGCGTTATACATGTAGACCATTTTTCTTTACTTGAAACTAATTGATTTTTTTGTATTTTCGAGATAAGTGCCTGATTAATTACCTTTAACATAAATGTCGATTTGCATCAACGTGATCAAAGAATTATTTGTTAAAAATTAAACCACCTGTTGCTGCTGCTATAACAAATGTCGATAGTCACGATTACGACATTGGTCTTATTTTACGACATCATGTTTTAAATCATCACTTGTGTTTTTAAAAGCGTGTTTCCAAAGTTGTTTGTATATGTAAATGTATTTGAATCTGTCAACGTAACTCGACTAGATTTTTGTTTTGCTTGTACATGTAACATTTTAGAGGTAGTGTATTTGCTTTTTGGCCTTGAGGAGATTCCCCTTGTATTTAATACCCTGTGCTTTGCGAATGATGTTGATTAAACGGGACGGAAAAACAGATAAAACCATTTGACCTTCTGATAATTCACTGATGTGAAAATTAGGGAAATCGTGATAAACTGCTGTTTATATAACCAGAAACCAGGGATGTGTGAACTGAATCTATTAGATAATCTTAGTTAAATGGCTAAATAGGATTTTATCAAGAATGCTTACCTTCTTCTGTGTCTGTTTTTAGCTGAGGCATGGCGTCGACTTTTATTTCAGATCTACAACTAAATCCATAAAGTTATTTTAGCGCAAATCCAAAAACCTTAAGGTATTGCGTCAATTTTAAAACTCACGTGAGATAAAATACTACATGATGTGCATAACATCATATATTCCAAAGAGAATATTTTTGCATACAAATCAAAGTTGTTTTAGATTTCAATGTATTGTAATATGTTATCGTTTATATTTCAAAACAAACGCTCGTGTGATTCTTACGTAAGGTTACTATCAAATATAACATGCCATAATCCTTTTCAGTAAATCCATTTTTCCAATTTGTTTTACGACGTTCAATTGCTGAACAGTGTCATATTGCTGTTAAACCAACATTATTTCACGGGTATACGCTTCATTGTACAAACTTTATATCCTTCCCGTTAAATGACCAGCGTTACTTTAACTTGGCGACCAACTGCGATATAACAAGCTGACTCCAAGTTTCGTCCGCTTTATATCATATCAGCGTATCAGGATGCTCCAACCTTGTAGAACCGTCTGATTTACTAATGTGTCTGCTTTTCAATTTCACCGACTGTCGTACGTTAATCCAACCAGAGCTTAAACTATCACCACGTTATTTACTTGCTGCTTTGTCATTCCAAGTATAGAACATTCAATGAATAATTTTCCAAGTTTTTGGATTTTTAGTAATCTCTCCGATATCTGCATCTTACGTTTTTTACTTATTTCTTTACTTGCTGCGCTGTCATTCTCAATTCTAAAACATAAAATCTTGAAGAATCAAAGTTTCGAACAACTTAATTATATGTCCGATATTTGTGTCATTCGTATCTTGCAAAGTTTAATACTATTTGGCTATAATGATATATACAATGGATTACTTCCAACGGTTAATTCGCATTCGATTCCTGGCACTTCTTAACTGGCCTAAGGTTATTCTGCGTCCGAGCGGGGCTTTCAAGCAATTACTTATTAGATTAAGTTTCTAGGTTAGATGTATAGTTTCGATTTTCTTATCTTGTATTTGATAATGCATTTGTCAAGCATATTCTTTCCTGAATTGATCGGGAGATTTTTCTTTCCGTTAAATGAAATGTATTTTTATCGATAAATGTAATAAATATAGACCTATAATGAAATCAAATTATATATTTGTACAAAACCTTGTTTAACATACAGAGCGGGGTCCTTTGATTCATGATTAAATTACGTTGTTTTACTCATAAGAATAAATAAACTCGGTTATTTTTCTTTCTCCTTTAAAACCCCACGAGAAATTTATTTTCTAATTGACGCTAACATTTTTCTGCTATTGTAATGCTGATTCAGTAAGGGTGATATTTTTCCATTACCCTTGTTTTCTTAAGCAACACAGTTCCAGTGAATCGATTTAGCTATATCTCATTTGTACTTTAATAAAAGATGACACAAAGTTAACACAACTCTAACGGTCTACAATTTCGGACATCCGGGAATACAGAGCTGACTCTATTTTTTTTATTAAACATTGTTAAAGCTAAATGACTGCGATGTAAACACGTTAACATGTCAACGTCATGCAATTTTAAAAACTTTAAAGCCGACATAATTTCACCAAAGTTGAAAAATAGATAATCAAAGTTGTATAGTCGATGATTATCGTTTTTCAATTCTAGGAGCACTCACTTTAATATGTTCTTTTAGTGATTTCGTATCTTTTGGATGATTTCGAAGAAAATATTTTGCAATGTGTAAAAATAATTTAAGCCAAGCCAAGACTTGATGCATTGTTGTTGATACATTCCCCACAGGCGTTATTTTCCTGAACTTCACGTACACTCAATGCTGCTCATCTCATGCAAATTTTGAAATTACACATTTTTAGGAATGATTCAGTCCACATTGCACTAGGTCCAGGACTTAAAACATAAAACCCACTTACAAATTGCTAAATATGTTAATGAGCTGAAATATAATTCAAAAAGCTTCGACTGGTCTTCTCCATGAATCTTATCGTAATGGATAATAGATAATGGCTTCATTAGTAATTGTATCCATGTATTCATAAAGTAACGTAATAGGATATATTTTTATTCATAGGTTACAAAGACCATCCATTTCTCTGACGCCATATTATGAAATACTTGATTCAGCCTATCCATTTCAACTTACCGGGTGTCTCAAAAATGTGTGCCCAAATAAAATGGAAACGAATCTGTTTTCGTTGAAGGAACTTTTTACAAAGCCAATTTTCCAATGGGCAGTTAGAATTTCATAGAAGTTTGTAAATTACTTAATTACTGAATTAAATGCACTGCTGGAAATTCGAACATTTGGTGATGGTACACAAAGAAATCTTACAGAGTTACCCAGTAATAAAGAATTTCAAGAGTATTTCTTCATAATTCACAGAGATATCCAATCGGAGTGTTGCATTGGAGTGTTTTTGACACCCTGTATTAACGTTCAAACTATCGTTCAATCAGCAGGAGAATCAATTCATTGTGCAGAATTTAATCATAATCAGACGCAATGGGAGATCGATTATTAAATAAATCACAGAGATTGGCTAACAATTGGATATAATACTGAGTACCGAGACTCATTTTATGCTGTAATGTTTATTCAACCGAATTAATCACACTCAACCGTAAATATTCATAAATGCTGATCCCGTCATTGATAGATATGACATCTTTAAGCAATTAAATTGGAATAAAATCCCGAGTCTGTGGCTTTGAAGATATTTCTGTAATTGATTAAATTGTGTTTTATAACGTTTTATGGTAAAGCAGTATAATAAAACTGATTATTATTTTATTGTCTGGGTCGTTATTGACATTGAAGGTGACTTAAGAAACTGATGAATACGTGCAGTCTCTTGGAAACAATATATATATATTTGATATCCCTCGCGCCAAACTAGTTTACATTACATTCTTATTGAACTGTTGCCTAATTCTGCAATAAGATCGAGTTGGTTAATGAAAACACAGAACAAAATCCTTTCCTTAGGGCTGATGTGAAAAAGTCAGTCCAACCCAGTGGGGATCGAACCCACGACCCCTCGCTTACAAGGCGATTGCTCACTAGATGGACGTGCTAAGAACGAAATTCGTCTATCCTGTTCACAGACAGGCCCAACTCGTCCGTAATCAAAGACAATTCCTAGGTGAAAAAGGAATTCAAAATATCCCACGTGTGTCAACTCTATTAACACTTAAACGTGGAGAGAGAACAATAATAGGGAGATTAAGTTTGACGATTTTAAAAGAACTTGAACTTGTACGTGAACGTGTTGATATATAATCCTCCGGGGACTTAACTCTCCTTCAATTTGTAGTATTTTCTTGCCCCAATGGTTATAACTAGATCCCTGGAAAAGCGATTGAGAGGGGACACTTATCATTATCATTTTATTTACAGGTTCGTGTACAAAGTCAGCCTCTTCCAAAGGCTGAGCTTAACATGCTGATCTTTCAACACGATTATAATGAAACAATCACAAGAAATGGATCACAAAGGGTCGATCTGGTATACAAGTACATCGCTCATACCAGAAGTCAAACATGAGACAATTATTGTAAGCCCATATTCATAAACTCTTTGTGATTTCTATACAGTTTAGAACATGAAGTGAGCGAATGTATGCATTATATAACTTGTTGAATAAACCACGTTTTATCCTTTCATCTCTTAGAATATCTACTTCACAACAGAGAATATATATGAAACATCTAAGAAGGCAACCATTCACGAGGAACACAAGCCTTGATGTATTCAAAATAATAATCTTATGAATTAAGTCCTCACCATTCAACAATCATGTAATGTATTGTCAAAATGCCCTCGTCGCCATTCATGAATCATAATAGCACAGTCCGAATTCACAAAACTATTGCTCATTCCCCCCATACTCTCAGCTTTGGAATACATGTTAAAGGACAAATTTGAAGAGAAATGGTTGTAGATTGGAATACTCGTGCATATGGAACAAGGCAATTGTGAGGTCATTACATCACTTTGTGTGATGTCACTGGCAAGAACACCCCCTTTAAAAACCATCAATCATTACTAATGGGTTATATAAGATTGATAATGAGCTCATTATCCAAAAATCAACAATGTTATTCCAATGTTCAATTACCTGATTGGAAAAGGAGTCCAACTAACGATTCTTTGATTTAAGGACATTTTGAAGAACAGTATTTTAGTTGCAGATTGGTGACGCAATGTTCTGTCTGTGAACTTCGTTAATATAATGTAAACATAATTACCATAAGGGTAAAAAACAAATTAACCACATAGGTATCTATATCAAATAACGTTAGGTGTATCCCCTATAGATCTGACTCTGCCTTTAAATAAGCATTTTTCTAACTTGTCCCGGATACGTAGAATACCATTTACGAAGATAAAAGAATAAGAGACCATGTATATTGTGTCAGGGATTTACTCTATTGTATTCCCCACGATATCACATTATAAAAAAAATGAATGCTTTTACTCGGATCAGTTTGTAGCGATCGATCCTGTTATTATAGTCCTGGGAAACCCGGCGTCTGGTTGTTCTTCAAGGATGTCTGATGACCCTAGAAACTACTATTGAGATGGACGAGATTTATGCGAAGGTTGGAGGATTCAAATTAATCTCATTATTCAATACCTTTTTTACTTTCGATTGATCATGGTCCCACTTGTCTACCTTACAGGGACACTTACCTCGGGGAGAATTCCTTCTTTAAGTAGACGTTATAAGTGAACCATGAATTTAGTGTGTAATGGTCTTTAATTTTCCTTATAGGAATATTCCTTGCCAGACCCTTTCTCTCTTGATATGGTAGCTATAATCATATATATAGTTTCCATATTTAGCAAATCATGGGAAAATGTTTTAATATGGTCAATATTGATCATTTAAAAATCTAGTGCTTATTTCCAGTGAGCTGCCATATTTTAAGATTTCTTGCAGGAAGTGATGTCATCAACTCTCAACTTCTATAACCTTGCCCATAACAGTATAGGAAGGTAGCACAAAATCACTTCTAGACAAGTGATCATTACTTTCTGTGCAAAAATATTTTCAGGGCTTGTCAACTTAGAATAAAAGAAGAGATTTTCAGAAGGATTAAATAAGATACAAAGTTGAAAAAGAATATTTAGCTGGTTTTGTAATTCTTAATAGCTCCTCACCTAATGCTATATGCAAAGTTGAGAGTCGATGACATCACTTCCTGTGTCAAATTTTAAAAGATGGCAGCTTACTGGAATTGAGCATCACATTTCTAAGTAATCAAATTTGACCATATCAAAACATTTTTGCGTGTTTTGCTAAACATGGCAAGCATATATAAGGTTATAGCTACCATATGAGGAGAGAGACGGTTTGGCAAGGAATATTATTTTGCAATTAAAGCGGCATAGTAAACGTCCAGAAGTTCTAGGAAGGCAGGCTATGTCCCAAAACTCGGTCGAACAACAAACAATTCTCAACTTCTGTTGAAAATTATTTTCGAAACTTTATCACATACATTGCCTCATGCTCGACTACACAACATTTGATGACGTCACACAGAAGTGGGAATTCCCTCTCAGGTCAAATCTGACAAATTTATATTCATACCGATATAATATGACGCATATCCATGTCATCGGAAGTCAGGGTTGGAAATGGATGACAGAAGAGAAAAGCAAGTCCTAGCTGGAAGCTACATACTTATTATGATAACATGACTAGAATTAGAGGTCACATGATTACAGCTTTATTCCATGTTAGAAGCAGGTATTGTTTCCAGAATTGTGACTCTCAATTACCCATAACACATCTGAGCCATTCCCGTATGTGCATATTCCTTACTCAATGATTTATTTAACAGGTCGGGGATTTCAGAAGAGTTTCACATTGATGACCATTATAATATTTTACCCTATATCTTATTAACGGTTAGTATACAAGTCTAGTGCAACATACAACAGTGTTCGGGAGAGACTTGCCTTACCTACTATAACAAGCTCACCCTGGGCTGTCCACCGAATTTTTGAGATAAATAAACTTGAACACACTATCCACCTCTATCGTCAGATTTCTAAGAAAATTCTGGTAAAATCATCAAGGTCAAAATTACTCTGCCGTCAACTTAAAATTAAATTTCCCTCTGCTAGTATCCTTACGCAGGACTGTATATCCCAATGGTTAACTGAATTGGTTTGTTTTCTTCCAACATGGCTATCGTTAGCATTTCAGGCATTATTTCGATCACAATGGTATATAACAATGCCAATGCACGGGGAAGGATCAATCCTGGCATCGCCCTCAAAACACAAAAATTGCTTCAAAATGTCATTATTTGGTACCGTAATTCAGCTAAGATACAGGCCTTTAATGACATACGCTATTAGGCTTCTTACTGAACCTGAAACCTCAAAAAGGGATAAAACCTACAAAATGCCCAAAAAGCGCTTGCTAATAGGTTGGAGACCTCAGAAGAGTTTCCCATTGATGATCATTATAACATTTTATTTATTATTAACGGTTAGTATCGAAACCTAGTGCAACATACAACAGTGTTCGGGAGGGACTTGCCCAGCTTGCTATAACAAACTTACCATGGGTTGTCCTCCGAATTTTTGAGATAATAAGACTTAAAGACACTAACCCCCTCTATCGTTAGATTTCTCAGAAAATTCAGGTAAAATTATCAAGGTCAAAATCACTCCGCCGCCAACTTAAAATGAGATTTTCCCCTGAACTTTGACATGTTTTGAGATAAATTAGGACCTACAATGTACCTTATACTTATGGAGTAGCGATTCACTTACCAAACGCCACATTGCGCTCTGGTGGTTAAGGGAAGGAGAAAAAACGACGTTTTATACAGAAAACCAAATCATTAAGCAGACAAGAAGTCAGACTTTTTCAAAATCATGCAGCTTAATTCATCATTTTGGGCACATTCTGAGTGACTTTAGACCAAAATTGTCAAATTTGAGCCCCTCCCCTGATCATCATTGTTAACAATTGAACCCCTTTGACAAAAACGGTCCGGATTTAGTTAAGTTTTTTAAGGAAATTTTCAAAGATCTGTCCAATAGTCCCCCTGGAATGCATCAGTTTCCCATTGCGAAGACTCGTATAATTAATGTTATGATACTCTCGAATAAAAAAAAGTACAGTTTCTTGAAAAAGCCCATCTTTTAATATTGAGTTATTTGATTCAATTTCGATCGTTCTCTTCTAATAATACTAAACTGGAAGTTGAAATTGATATCAAGGGGCCAAAGGACTGACGTAAATTATCTACTCATAGAATTGGCAATCCGAAAGTATTGTTAGATATTGCAATTTATGGCCAGATTTTTTTGCAAACGGGACTCTTGGGTCCAGTTTACTTCAGCCACTTATCTTTGTGTTTTTGTCATTCGTAACCTATTTTGTTTAAGAGCTTACTTGTAATTAGAAATGAAATGAGCTCGGTACTTAGTCTATTGGATTTTGCAATAACAATATGAATTCATGTCTTGACTCGACACTTTCTATACTTTCTACTTATATTTCAATTAATTCGTGATGGTGTGGAATACCGAACGGATACATGATATGTGTACATATTAGAAAGGGGTGTAAAGTGCGAAATGTAAACTTCGCATTAAAAGTTAAGAAGCAGTTATATCTCATTTATCAACTAACGCTACTAACTGAGAAACTACCTATAGGTGAAAAATAGCTTAGCCAATTCTGATTTATCAGAGTCTCTCTTTATCTTAAGATTGTAAGAAACTGATTTATCATGAGAAAAACATGTTCCAAGCCAGCGCATTCCCCATGGTCAATTAATCCCTCTAGTTAATTTAATTGACTGCATTTTTGGCATTATCCCACATTCTCTCTATTCCAAAGGAGAGTAGAGATAGTGGGTCCTTCAATGAGCTTCGCCTTATATAATAAACAGCTTTATGTTAAGAGCAATAACTAAGTGTTAACATTCCCCATGGTCAATTTATCTCTTGAATTAATTCAATCTGTGCATGCATTTTTGACTAATAGGAAACCCTTTCTGCAGTCACTATCCCACAGTCTTGCTATTCCAAGGTACACTCCCCTCCATAAGTTTGGCAACCTTAGCTCCCCCATTGAACGACGTGTTAAAGCCTCTTTTTTTTGAATTTTTATTTACTTCACCTGCGATGAAAAAACTTATACTGTTCATTGAAACGTAATTTGACCTTATTTCCAATACCTCCAAATTTTCTCAATTTTTTCCTCAATTACAATGGATCGAAAATTGATGATCAATTTGATGCATTTTTGAAAATCGACATTCCCATGTTAACCAATTGAAAATGGTAGGTTTGCCGCAAGTAATATGACAGAATATCCATCACTCCAAGTCCTTGCAAAAAATACAAGTTAGGTAGGCAATTGAATTGCTAACTTTATTTAACAAAAAATTGATACCTTTCATCAGGATCGGCAAAGTTATAGGTCTTTAAAGTCAAAATTATTTTTCAAAAAACCTCTCCCATTGAAATAACACAGGAGGCGAAAAATGTTTTCAAAATGACTTTGAAGCTCTGTAACTTTAGTATTCATCAAGTAAGCTATTAAACACTTAGTGTACAAACAGTAAGACAATTCAATTTTCTATACAAAAATATTTTTTGGCTGAATCTTTTACTGAATAGATATCCTGATTTCCGATTTGCCCCGAACCCACCATTTCCCATTGGTTCACATGGGAGTGACGATTTTCAAAAGTTCATCAAAATCATCAATTTTCGACGTATTGTAATCGAGGAAAAAATTGGGAAAATTTGAAGGTATTGGAAATGAAATCAAGTTACGTTTCCATCAATATTATAAGTTATTTCATGGCAGGTTAAGTGAATAAAAATTCAAACGTAAAGCGGCTTTAACACGTAGTTCAATGGGGGAGCTAAGGATGCCAAACTTATGGAGGGGAGTGTATACTAGAGACTATGTATTCCACACTGAGCTTAACAAATATGAATTGTACATACATTCAAGATCAATTACTACGTGTTAAACTACAAAGAAAATTAAAATGCCGGTGTGTAAGTTTGGAGAAGCGATAACTGCCAGTAAGCAATTAACGAATAGTAATTCTTTAACGGGAACATATTGACATTCAAATAGAGAAAGACGTGTGAACAATTGCATTGCTATTAATGTTAGAAAGCTAAATGTGAAATGTCAAAACCAAAACGAGATGTCAATATGTAATCAAGGAAGCATATTATCCAGTAAGTGATTCCAAAGGTCACATTGGAAAATCTGGAGATATCGAAGCCGTATTTTCATCTTCTTTCAAGAGAACTGATGTATTTTTAGCCTAGTTGCAGTCGTATTTAGGAGAACACATTGACGTATTGTCATGGTGTCAAGTGGATCAGACAGTATGTAATATGATTAAAATACGTAAAAAATGCGCCCCTGGATTGTGATAATGGAAATTGAATGGCTGGGTTGGGATTATTAGACATTGTTTCTTTTTAAGTTGGATTATGGTTAGGGATAGTTGGGGTTGTTTTTCCTATGACTGGTACACACTCAATTTTTCCTTTTTATTGGTCTCTCTGTAATATGTGTTGGTTTTTCCCTTTGGCACTTGTGCGCACATATCCATTATTTGTAGATGTATGATATAAGCCTTTAATTAGGGCTTATATAAGAGAGTGCGACCTTACCTCAAGATGAGATTTTTCTGTGAATCAATTTAAAAATGCCGATATCAACACACTACAATTCTTCTGATAATGACAACAAAATACCAATAAGTAAAAATGCGCCTATTATTGATGATAATGCACCTTCGCTTTGTAGTCTGGGATGCTAATAATGATACTAATTTGAAGTTGATTTATTAAATGACTCGCTATACTTCAAATAGTGATATATATTGGGAGGAATAGCTCCTAGTGGAACGATTTTGTAACCAAGACAATTCCATTACTGTGAAGTCAATGATTTATTTAGTCAAGTCGAACCTTTTGTTTTATTTATTATCTTCTTTATAAGGCCTTTGTCCCCCTAGGTCACTCTGACCGAGTTTTATCTTCCACTCATTTACTTTGTGACAAGATAGTATATTCCTTAAGAGTTCCCTAGGATCTTTCCAATGGTAAAATCCATTTTACTCGAAAATAATATGAAATGTTCTGCATAATTGCGATACAATACGCTTGCCTAGTTTATGAATAGTCGTGTCCTATGTCGTGCTCTATTTATGCTTTTATGTACTGGCGACGACCATAAATGATGATCATAAATGTTGACCGGCTATTACGGACAACTCAACCCCTAGACAACTCGTCCCTGAACAACTCAACCCCTAGACAACTCGTCCCTGGACACCTCAACCCCATAAACGACTCGTCTCTGGACATCTTAACCCCTAGACAACACAACGCTGAGACAACTCATCCCTGGACAACTCAACCCCATAAACAACTCGTATCTGGACATCTTAACCCCTAGACAACACAACGCTGAGACAACTCGTCCCTGGACACCTCAACCCCATAAACGACTCGTCTCTGGACATCTTAACCCCTAGACAACACAACGCTGAGACAACTCGTCCCTGGACAACTCAACCCCATAAACAACTCGTCTCTGGACATCTTAACCCCTAGACAACACAACGCTGAGACAACTCGTCCCTGGACACCTCAACCCCATAAACGACTCGTCTCTGGACATCTTAACCCCTAGACAACACAACGCTGAGACAACTCGTCCCTGGACACCTCAACCCCATAAACAACTCGTCTCTGGACATCTTAACCCCTAGACAACACAACGCTGAGACAAGTCATCCCTGGACAACTCAACCCCATAAACAACTCGTCTCTGGACATCTTAACCCCTAGACAACACAACGCTGAGACAACTCGTCCCTGGACACCTCAACCCCATAAACGACTCGTCTCTGGACATCTTAACCCCTACACAACACAACACTGAGACAACTCGTCACTTGACACCTCAACCCCATAAACGACTCGTCTCTGGACCCCTAGACAACACAACGCTGAGACAACTCATCCCTTGACAACTCAACCCCATAAACAACTCGTCTCTGGACATCTTAACCCCTAGACAACACAATGCTGAGACAACTCGTCCCTGGACACCTCAACCCCATAAACGACTCGTCTCTGGACATCTTAACCCCTAGACAACACAACGCTGAGACAACTCGTCCCTGGACACCTCAACCCCATAAACGACTCGTCTCTTGACATCTTAACCCCTAGATAACACAACGCTGAGACAACTCAACCCCTGGATAACTTAACCCCATAGTCAACTCAACCCCTGATCATGAACAACTCAGGAGTTGAATTGTCATTTAAGCCCTAACATTGAATATCTTCTGCTGCTCTCTTATATCCAAGGACTCTTTTAGACATCGTGGGAAGGGATGTAAAAACGACCTCGATATGAAGTAAATTATAGTTATGGTAATCAAAATGTTACATAGTACAGTTTTTCTCGTTTACACATCACAGTTTTTCTCGTTTTACCGATATAGGGATATACTCAGGGACCCAAGTTCTGAGAAACAGCTAGAAAGTGAAAATGGATATTGGAAAGTATTACGCGAGATTTTTTCAGTTCTTGTTGGAAAATAAGTTACTTTTATGATGTGGGGTGATATCTAGAGTTTGAGACTTGCGAAAATAAGATATCTTTATCTTTATACCCCCCGCCCTATAATTTTAGGGGGGTCAGAAGAAAATAGACTTTAATTCATAACTTTGGAAGTATATGAGATACAAACTTAATTTTTTCACCAAAATTTATGAAATAACATCAGTAATGAAGAAAAAAATATTTTGAATGAAAAAAAAGCTAATTTGCATAATTTAACCCTTAAACTGCCATAAAAACTAGTAAATGACGAAATGATGTTATATCACATTTACTGTTATTGCCTTCATATGAAGTTATAACTTATGAAATAATTCCTAAAAATGCATCTATATATGTATAATAAATGTGCTAATTATTAGAAGTGTATCTTACATAAAGACTGTGAAAAAAATTCTCCCCCTATCCAGATTTTTGAGGGGAGGGGGTCAAATAAAAATGGACTTTAATTCATAATTTTAAAAGTATATGAGGTACAAACTTAATTTTTTCACCAAAGTTTATGTAATAACATCAGTAATTCAGACAGTAATTCAGAAAAATAATTTTGATACACAAATAAGCTAATTTGCATAATTTAACCCTTATACAGTCATAAAAACTGTTAAATGACGATGCGATAAAATACGACATTTACTCTAATTGACCTCTCATGAAGTTTTAACAAATAAAGTAATTCCTAAAAATGCATCTATATATGTATAACAGATGTGCAAAATATTAAAAGTGTATCTTACATAACGACGCTGAAAAAAAATTGTCCCCCTACCCAGATATTTGAGGGGGTCAAATGGAAATGGACTTTAATTCATAACTTTGGAAGTATATGAGGTACAAACTTAATTCTTTCACCAAAATTTATGTTATAACGTCAGTAATTCGGAAGGAATATCTCGATATGAAAATAAGCTAATTTGCATAATTTAACCCTTATACAGTCATAAAAAACGTTATATGACAAAGTGATGAAATACGAATTTACTTTAATTGACTTCTATGAAATAATTCCTAGAAATACATTTACAACGGGTATGCACAATATAAAAAGGGTATTGTATATAATGAGTGTGAAAAAATCTCACACCCTACCCTAATATTTTAGGGTTGGGGGAAGTTAAAAGAAAATAATAAACTTTGATTCATAACTTTGAAATCGTATAAGAAAGAGCTTATACATGTATTTCTTCGCCAGAATATTGAGAAATCACATCAAGAATGAAACAAATATTACATGGAAACAATATTATACTAGTAGTAGTAGTAAATTTATTAATTAAAGTCTAACACACTAAAGATGTTACATTAAGATACATACATGAATTAAAACAATTCCTGGTTGATTCCGACCTATTAGAGACCATCGCATGTAACTATTTCACGCCTTTTGACTAACATATTTATCATACATTTTCCAAGTGTCCTTTGAACAGTTTTTTTCATTCATTATTATACAATATTTTCCTAGACTTGTATACATGTAAAAGTCACTATAGATATCAGTCATTTAGGCAAACAGACTTAATCGTTCATTTTCAAACATATGACATTCTACTTTAAAGTGAGTTTCTGTCTCCATTGACTGTCCACATGGGCACGATCTCTGGTCTAGGGGAGTTGCGTTATTTTTGTTTATATTTCAATATAAAAACAAACTATCATTGGATGTATTACACTTGTTTGCAGCATCCACAATGATATTAGAGCATTACCACTAACTATGGATGCATTTTTGGTTTATAACAATTATACATTTCAATGAATGCTGACAAACCACTTTTTGAGATTCCAGAGCCAGGGAATGGATTTGGATGTCAAGTGGTTCATATTACTCTTGAGACCATTAAAATGACCAAAAAACCGAAACTTGATATAACAAAAATCCCAAAGTCATTTTGCACATGCAAACGATACAAGGACAAAGCAATATGTTAAACCACTTGCTCATGTGCCACTGCAGGTACAGAATGTTTTGCTGCATGTTCATGCGGCTCAAAGGAAAGTGAGTGTGGACGGGAATAAGTGGATAAACCCAAATATATATGATGACATTTTCACTGCATCAGGTACCTACAACCTAGAATATGACACCAGTCCCCACAGTGACTCTGAATATGGTTCAATAAACTTTAGAATTGTTATGGTTACCTTTTTAAAGGTTATTCTGAAACATTGCAAGTTCAATTAAACTCAATTTATTCATACATTTAATCATTATGTGTACACATATTATTAATAATAGGTGGCACCACAGGTGATGCTTAAATACCCGTACATACAGTATAGTAGTTAAATCATGAAGTATATCATTATGTTGTAAACGAATCAAACCGGAATGTAATCACAAAAGTTAGATTATAACTAGACTTTGGAAATTGAACGAAGTTCAATTTCAGACTCCAGATCTAGACTTTTTTAAGCCCAGTCATCTAAAATAAGCCGAGTCATCCAGAATAAGCTGAGTCATCTAGAATAAGATGGATGGATAAAATAGGAAGGTACGGTAGGATAGGATAGAATAAGAAAGAAGGATAGGATAGAATAGAATAGGAAGAAAGGATATGATAGGAGAGGATAGGAAGGATAGGAAGGAAAGGATACGAAGGAAGGATAGATAGGAAGGATAGGGTAGGATAGGATCAGATAGGAAGGATGGATGAATTTTTCAATATTTTCTTCTCTACTCTTGACTTTCTATCAGGATACCATCAGATCGATTTTCCGAAATTTCAAAACGCCATAACTTCCGAACCGGAAGTCGGATCTAAATTTGATTTAAAGATTCGGATTCCTGATAAAATTATACCCCTAATTCACAACTCATACATTAAATTTGGCGAATTTTTATTTTGACCTACTTTTTGGACACGCCATAACTTCGGAACCGGAAGTCGGATCCAAATTTGGTTTGCAGATTCGGGTTTCTGAGAAAATTCTATCCTTAATTCATAACTCAAATGTTAAATTTGGAGAACTTATATTTTGACCTACTTTTCGGACACCATATCTCAAAAGTGGGTCAAAATACTTTCTGACGGCAAAAGGCTTACGCTATTAGCACACTCTTGGCTACATGTATACACAATTTCGAAGAATATAATTAAAGTGTAGTGTCAGAATCGCAAAAATAAGAAAAAACTTCGAATTTGACCTAGATTTTGACCTAGGCATTTTGGTGTCCAAATTTTGAAGCTATGTGGCTTTTGAGGTCCCCTTCTTTTAAAGGCTTTGATTATATGAAGCTGAACTCAGTCTCAGTTTCGTATTTTTAACTTCAAAAAAATCTTTTTTCCGATTGACTTAACATGGGCACCAAATTTAGCGATTTTTGAGTTTTCAAAACGTCATAACTTCCGAACCGGTAGTCTGATCCAAATTTGGTTTTCAGATTCGGAATCCTTAGAAAATTCCCTATAAGACTGATATCCTGGACATTTGATTTGGAGAACTTTTTTTTGGACCTCGTTTTCGGACACTGATATCTCGAAATCGGTTTGAGATATCAAAAAACTAAATCGACCCTAGCTTTCCTACTTTTTTATAAGGAACACAATGAAAAAAACCCGGATCGAAAATATTGAAGGACGACTGAGAAAATTGAAAAAAGTGACAAAGTACTCGATTTGACCTAGTTCCTGACCTTTGACCTAGATAAAAATTTGACCCAATTTCCCACCAACTAGATACTGAACCTAAATAAACTGTATAATGGTCTTTACTGGATACCTTATAGTTTCTGAAAAAACGGCTACGGAATAATAAGAATAATAACTAGATTTGTGAAATTGAACAAGTTCAATTTAAGACTCCAGATTTATTTGACCTAGATAGATCAGTAAAGAGCTGAGTAAGTAACTGAGTAATTAGCTCAGTAAGTACCTTAGTAGTAGTTGAGTAAGTAGCTGAGTAAGTAACTGAGTAAAAAGCTGAGTAGGTAGCTGAGTAAGTAGCTGAGTAAGTACCTGAGTTAGTAGCTGAGTAAGTTGCTAAGGAAGTAATAACTAATTAAGTAATTGAGTAAGTAGTCAAATAAGTAGCTGAGTAGGTAGAGAGGTAAAGTAGGGTATGCAGGAATTTTTGAAAGTATATTTGATCAATCTGCATCGTGAATACTGGCAAGTGCGAATTTCAAACTTCAAAATGGCGTAGAATCTAAACCGGAGGTCGGATTGCAATTTTAATTTCAGATCCGAAATTCTACCCCTAATTCATAACTCATACTTTAAAATTGGAGAACTTTTTATTTTGACCTACATTTCGGACACCATATCTCAAAAGTGGGTCAAAAAACTTATTGACGGCAAAATGTTAACATTATTAGCACACTCTTTGCTACAAGTTTACACAATTTCGGAGAATATCATTGAAGTGTAGTGTCAGAATCGCAAAATAAAAAAAACTATGAATTTGACCTAGATTTTGAACTAGGTATTTTGGTGTCCAAACTTTGAAGGAAAGTAGCTTTTGAGGTCCCCTTCTTCTATGGGCTTTCATTATGTTTAGCTGTACTCATTCTATATCTCGTATTTTTATACTTCAAAAAATTATTCGGTCCCATTGATTTAACATGGGGCACCAAATTTAGCGATTTTTGAGATTTCAAAACGCCATAACTTCAGAACAAGTAGTCGGATCGAAATTTGGTTTGCAGATCTAGATTTCTGAGAAAATTCTACCCTTAATACATAACTCATACGTTAAATTTGGAAAACTTTTAACTTTGGCCTACTTTTCGGACACCATATCTCAAAAGTGGGTCAAAATACTTTCTGACGTCAAAACGCTAACACTATTAGCATACTCTTTGCTACCTGTATACAAAATTTTAAAGCAAATCATTTAAATATAGTGTCAGAATCGCAAAAATAAGGGAAAACTATAAATTTTACCTAGATTTTGACCTAGGCATTTTGGTGTCCAAATTTTGGAGCTAAGTAGCCTTCGAGGTCCCCTTCTTTAATAGACTTTCATTATATTAAGCTGTACTCAGTCTATATCTCGTATTTTACACTTCAAAAAAATCTTTTTTCCCATTGATATAACATGGGGCAGCAAATTTAGCGATTTTTGAGCTTTCAAAACACCATAACTTCCGAACAGGAGGTCGAATCAAAATTTGATTTGCAGATTCGGATTCCTGATAAAATTCTACCCCTTATTCATAACTCATACGTTACATTTGAAGATTTTTTTATTTTGACCTACTTTTGGGACACCATATCTCAAAAGTGGGTCAAAATACTTTTTGACGGCAAAAGGCTAACACTATAAGCACACTCTTGGCTACATGTATACACAATTTCGAAGAATATAATTAAAGTGTAGTGTCAGAATCGCAAAAATAAGGAAAAGCTTTGAATTTGACCTAGATTTTGACCTAGGCATTTTGTTGTCCACATTTTCAAAATTAGAAGGTTTTGAGGTCCCCTTCTTTTATGGGCTTCCATTATGTTTAGCTGTACTTAGTCTATATCTCGTATTTTACACTTCAAAAAAATATTTTTTCCCATTGACATAACATGGGGCACCAAATTTAGCGATTTTTGAGCTTTCAAAACGCCATAACTTCCGAACCGGAAGTCGGATCGAAATTTGGTTTGCAGATTTGGATTCCAGAGAAAATTCTATCCTTAATTCATAGCTCATACGTTAAATTTGGTAACTTTTTATTTTGACCTACTTTTCGGACACCATATCTCAAAAATGGGGCAAAATACTTTCTGACGGCAAAAGGCTAACACTATTACCAGACTCTTAGCTACATGTATACAAAATTTCGAAGAATATAATTAATCTGTTGTGTCAGAATCGCAAAAATAAGGAAAAACTTTGAATTTGACCTAGATTTTGACCTAGGCATTTTGGTGTCCAAATTTTGAAGCTAGATGGCTTATGAGGTCCTCTTCTTTTAAAAGCTTTTATTATATTTAGCTGAACTCAGTCTATATTTCGTATTTTTCACTTCAAAAAAATCTTTTTTCCCATTGACTTACATGGGCACCAAATTTAGCGATTTTTGAGCTTTCAAAACACCATAACTTCCGAACAGGAGGTCGAATCAAAATTTGATTTGCAGATTCGGATTCCTGATAAAATTCTACCCCTTATTCATAACTCATACGTTACATTTGAAGATTTTTTTATTTTGACCTACTTTTGGGACACCATATCTCAAAAGTGGGTCAAAATACTTTTTGACGGCAAAAGGCTAACACTATAAGCACACTCTTGGCTACATGTATACACAATTTCGAAGAATATAATTAAAGTGTAGTGTCAGAATCGCAAAAATAAGGAAAAGCTTTGAATTTGACCTAGATTTTGACCTAGGCATTTTGTTGTCCACATTTTCAAAATTAGAAGGTTTTGAGGTCCCCTTCTTTTATGGGCTTCCATTATGTTTAGCTGTACTTAGTCTATATCTCGTATTTTACACTTCAAAAAAATATTTTTTCCCATTGACATAACATGGGGCACCAAATTTAGCGATTTTTGAGCTTTCAAAACGCCATAACTTCCGAACCGGAAGTCGGATCGAAATTTGGTTTGCAGATTTGGATTCCAGAGAAAATTCTATCCTTAATTCATAGCTCATACGTTAAGTTTGGTAACTTTTTATTTTGACCTACTTTTCGGACACCATATCTCAAAAATGGGGCAAAATACTTTCTGACGGCAAAAGGCTAACACTATTAGCAGACTCTTAGCTACATGTATACAAAATTTCGAAGAATATAATTAATCTGTTGTGTCAGAATCGCAAAAATAAGGAAAAACTTTGAATTTGACCTAGATTTTGACCTAGGCATTTTGGTGTCCAAATTTTGAAGCTAGATGGCTTATGAGGTCCTCTTCTTTTAAAAGCTTTTATTATATTTAGCTGAACTCAGTCTATATTTCGTATTTTTCACTTCAAAAAAATCTTTTTTCCCATTGACTTACATGGGCACCAAATTTAGCGATTTTTGAGCTTTCAAAACGCCATAACTTCCGAACGGGAAGTCGGATCAAAATTTGGTTTGCAGATTCGAATTCCTGAGAAAATTCTACCCTTATTTCATAGCTCATATGTTAAATTTGGAGAACTTTTTGGTTTTGACCTACTTTCAGGACGCCATATCTCAAAATCGCTAAGAGTAATCAAAAAACGGATGGCATACTCTCGATTTGTTTTTTTCTAAGCTACAAGTAGAAAGTAAGATGAAGTAGTTACGACAAACAACAACGAAGATAATTGACAGAATGTTGATTTGACCTTGATTTGACCTAGTTCTTGACCCTTGACCTAGATAAAAATTTGACCTAATTTCCCATCATCCCAGGTACTGCCCCTAGTTGATCATGTAAGCAGCTTAAAGTAAATTCTTTTAGTTGGTGAGAAATCTGGGAAGGAGGAAGATTCTGAAAGAATAATAATAACTAGATTTGTGAAATTGAACAAGTTCAATTTAAGACTCCAGATTTATTTGACCTAGATAGATCAGTAAAGAGCTGAGTAAGTAACTGAGTAATTAGCTGAGTAAGTACCTTAGTAGTAGTTGAGTAAGTAGCTGAGTAAGTAACTGAGTAAAAAGCTGAGTAGGTAGCTGAGTAAGTAGCTGAGTAAGTACCTGAGTTAGTAGCTGAGTAAGTTGCTAAGTAAGTAATAACTAATTAAGTAATTGAGTAAGTAGTCAAATAAGTAGCTGAGTAGGTAGATAGGTAAAGTAGGGTATGCAGGAATTTTTGAAAGTATATTGAATAGGTGAATACTGGCAAGTGCGAATTTCAAACTTCAAAATGGCGTAGAATCTAAACCGGAGGTCGGATTGCAATTTTAATTTCAGATCCGGATTCCTGAGGAAATTCTACCCCTAATTCATAACTCATACTTTAAAATTGGAGATTTTTTATTTTGACCTACATTTCGGACACCATATCTCAAAAGTGGGTCAAAAACTTATTGACGGCAAAATGTTACATTATTAGCACACCCTTTGCTACAAGTATACAAAATTTCGGAGAATATCATTGATATGTAGTGTCAGAATCGCAAAATAAAAAAAAACTATGAATTTGACCTAGATTTTGAACTAGGTATTTTGGTGTCCAAACTTTGAAGGAAAGTAGCTTTTGAGGTCCCCTTCTTCTATGGGCTTTCATTATGTTTAGCTGTACTCATTCTTTATCTCGTATTTTTACACTTCAAAAAATTATTCGGTCCCATTGATTTAACATGGGGCACCAAATTTAGCGATTTTTGAGATCTCAAAACGCCTAAACTTCAGAACAAGTAGTCGGATCGAAATTTGGTTTACAGATCTAGATTTCTGAGAAAATTCTACCCTTAATTCATAACTCATACGTTAAATTTGGAAAACTTTTTACTTTGGCCTACTTTTTGGACACCATATCTCAAAAGTGGGTCAAAATACTTTCTGACGGCAAAACGCTAACACTATAAGCATACTCTTTGCTACCTGTATACAAAATTTTAAAGCAAATCATTTAAATATAGTGTCAGAATCGCAAAAATAAGGGAAAACTATAAATTTGACCTAGATTTTGACCTAGGCATTTTGGTGTCCAAATTTTGGAGCTAAGTAGCCTTCGAGGTCCCCTTCTTTAATAGGCTTTCAGAATATTAAGCTGTACTCAGTCTATATCTTGTATTTTACACTTCAAAACATCTTTTTTCCCATTGCCATAACATGGGGCACCAAATTTAGCGATTTTTGAGCTATCAAAATCACATAAATTCCAAACCAAAAGTCGGATTGAAATTTGGTTTGCAGATTTGGATTCCTGAGAAAATTCTACCCTTAATTCATAACTCATACGTTAAATTTGGAGAACTTTTTAGTTTGACCTACTTTTCGGACACCATATCTCAAAAGTGGGTCAAAATACCTCCTGACGGCAAAAGGCTAACACTATTAGCACACTCTTGGCTACATGTATACAAATTTTCGAAGAATATAATTAATCTGTAGTGTCAGAATCGCAAAAATAAGGAAAAACTTTGAATTTGACCTAGATTTTGACCTAGGCATTTTGGTGTCCAAATTTTTATGAAAAGAAGGTCTTGTGGTCCCTTTCTTTTATGGGCTTCCATTATGTTTAGCTGTGCTTAGTCTATATCTCGTATTTTACACTTCAAAAAAATATTTTTTCCCATTGAATTAACATGGGGCACCAAATTTAGCGATTTTTGAATTTTCAAAACGCAATAACTTCTGAACCGGAAGTCAGATCGAAATTTGGTTTTCAGATTCGGAATCCTGAGAAAATTTCCTATAAGACTGATATCCTGGACATTGGATTCGGTGAAATATTTTTTGGACCTCGTTTTCGGACACTGATATCTCGAAATCGGTTTGAGATACCAAAAAACTAAATCGACCCTAGGTTTTCTACTTTTTTATGAGGAACACAATGAAAAAAACCAGGATCAAAAATATTGAAGGACGACCGAGATAATGGGAAAAAGTGACAAAGTACTGGATTTGACCTAGTTCTTGACCTTCGACCTAGATAAAAATTTGACCTAATTTCCCATCATCCCAGATACATTCCCTAGTTAATCATGTAAGCAGCTTAAAGTAAGCTCTTCTAGTTGGTGAGAAATCTGGGAAGGAGGAAGATTCTGAAAGAATAATAATAAAGAAAACTGGCAAAAGCAATAGACTCCAGATTTTCATCTGGAGTCTAATAACTAGACATGTAAATTGAACAAGTTCAATTTAAGACTCCAGATTTAAAACTTTTTTTAAGCTGAGTCATCCAAAATACTGTAAGCTGAGCCATTCAGAATAAGCTGAGTCATCTAGAATACAGACATTTAGACAACTCTTAAGTAAGTTATCTTCGTCTCCATTGGCTTAACATGGGGATATCATAATATCGACTTTTCGAGACTTCAAACAACTATAACTATCTAACCAGAATTTGGGTCGAAATTTGGTTTGCAGATTCGAATTTCTGAGAAAATTCTACGTTTGTGTCATAACTCATACATTAAATTTTGAGAACTTTTTGTGTTGACCTACTTTCCGGACGCCATTCCTCAAAATCGGTAAGAGTAATCAAAAAAGACAGTTACAATAATGAAAGGACTGTCTTTAAGCTACATGATGAAAGAAAGATAAAGGAATAACGACGAATAGTGACAAAGATAATTGACATAACATGGGATATCAAAATACCAATTTTTTAATTTTTCAAAACGCCATTACTTCCAAACCGAGTGTCGGATTGAAATTTGATTTGCAGATTCAGATTCCTGAGAAAATTCTACCCTTAATTCATAACTCATACGTTAAATTTGGAAACTTTCATGTTGACCTACTTTTCGGACACACTATATCTCAAAAGTGGGTCAAAATACTTTATGACGGTCAAAGGCTAACACTATTAGCACACTCTTTGCTACCTGTATCCAAAATTTTGAAGCAAATAATTAAAGTGTAGTGTCAGAATCGCAAAAATAAGTTAAAACTATAAATTTGACCTAGATTTTGACCTAGGCATTTTGGTGTCCAAATTGTGAAGCTAGCTAGCTTTTGAGGTCCCTTTCTTTTATAGGCTTTCATTATGTAAAGCTGTACTTAGTCTATATCTCGTATTTTACACTTCAAAAAAATCTTTTTCCCATTGCCATAACATGGGGCACCGAATTTAGCGATTTTTGAGCTTTCAAAACGACATAACTTCCGAACCAAAAGTCGGATTGAAATTTGGATTGCAGATTTGGATTCCTGAGAAAATTCTACCCTTAATTCATAACTCATACGTAAAATTTGGAGAACTTTTTAGTTTGACCTACTTTTCGGACACCATATCTCAAAAGTGGGTCAAAATACTTTCTGACGGCAAAAGGCTAACACTATTAGCACACTCTTGGCTACATGTATAAAAAATTTCGAAGAATATAATTAATCTGTAGTGTCAGAATCGCAAAAATAAGGAAAAACTTTGAATTTGACCTAGATTTTGACCTAGGCATTTTGGTGTCCAAATTTTTATGAAAAGAAGGTCTTGTGGTCCCTTTCTTTTATGGGCTTCCATTATGTTTAGCTGTGCTTAGTCTATATCTCGTATTTTACACTTCAAAAAAATATTTTTTCCCATTGAATTAACATGGGGCACCAAATTTAGCGATTTTTGAATTTTCAAAACGCCATAACTTTCGAACCGGAAGTCGGATCGAAATTTGGTTTGCAGATTTGGATTCCTGACAAAATTCTACCCCTAATTTATAACTCATACGTTAAATTTGGAAATTTGTTATTTTGACCTACTTTTTTGACACGCCATAACTTCTGAACCGGAAGTCGGATCGAAATTTAGTTTGCAGATTCGGATTCCTGAGAAAATTCTACCCTTAATTCATAACTCATACGTTGGATCTTGAGAACTTTTTATTTTGACCTACTTTTCGGACACCATATCTCAAAAGTGGGTCAAAATACTTTCTAACGGCAAAAGGCTAACACTATTAGCACACTCTTTGCTACCTGTATACAAAATTTGGAAGTAAATTATTAAAGTGTAGTGTCAGAATCGTAAAAATAAGGAAACACTATGAATTTGACCTAGATTTTGACCTAGGCATTTTGGTGTCCAAATTTTGAAACTATGAAGCTTTTGAGGTCCCCTTCTTTTATAAGCATTCATTATGTTAAGCTGTACTCAGTCTATATCCTGTATTTTACACTTCGAAAAAGTATTTTTTCCCATTGACTTAACATAGGCACCAAATTTAGCGATTTTTGAGCTTTCAGAACGCCATAACTTCCGAACCGGAAGTCCGATCCAAATTTTGTTTGCAGATTTGGATTCCTGAGATAATTCTACATATTTTTCATAGCTCAAACATTCGATGTGGAGCATGTTTAGGCGTGACCTACATTTCGGACGCCATATCTCAAAATCGGTAAGAGTAATCAAAATTCTGATGTCATATCTTTGATTCGCATTTTTCTAAGCTACACGATGAAAAAAAGATGAAGGAGTTACGAAGAATATTGACGAAGATATGATGAAGAATGTTGAAAATGTAAGATTTGACCTAGTTCTTGACCTTTGACCTAGATAAAAATTTGACCTAATTTCCGAGAAAGCCGGGTACAGTCTTTAGTTAACCATGTACGTTGGATTAAGTAAGCTGTTATAGTTGACGAGAAATTTGGTGAGGAGGAAGAAAAAAGAATAATAATAATAACTAGATTGGTAAATTGAACAAAGTTCAATTTAAGACTCCAGATTGATTTACTTGAGTAAAGAGCTGAGTAGGAAGCTGAGTACGTAGATGATTAAGTAATTGAGTAAGTAGCTGAGTAGGTAGCTGAGTAGGTAGCTGAGTAAGTAGCTGAGTAGGTAGCTGAGTAAGTAGCTGAGTAGGTAGCTGAGAAGTAGGTAGCTAAGTAGGTAACCGAGTAGGTATGTAGGTAAGTAGGTAAGTAGGAATTGTTGAAAGTATATTTGATGGATCTGCATTGTGGATACTGGCAAATGTGAATTTTAAACAAATGTGAATTTTAAACAAATGTGAATTTTAAAATGGCGTAGAATCTAAACCGGGAGTCGGATTGAAAGTTGCTTTGCAGATTTGGATTCCTGAGAAAATTCTACCCTTAATTCATAACTCATAAGTTAAATTTGGAGAACTTTTTATATTGACCCATATTTCGGACACCATATCTTAAAAGTGGGTCAAAATACTTTCTGACGGCAAAAGGCTTACACTATAAGCACACTCTTTGCTACATGTATACAAAATTTTGAAGCAAATTATTAAAGTGTAATGTCAGAATCGCAAAAATAAGGAAAAACTATGAATTTGACCTAGATTTTGACCTTGGCATTTTGTTGTCCACATTTTAAAGCTAGGTCGCCTTTGAGGTCGCCTTTGAGGTCCCCTTCTTTTATAGGCTTTCATTATGTTGAGCTGTACTCAGTCTATTTCTGGTATTTTACACTTCAAAAAAAAACTTTTTCCCTATTGACATAACATGGGGCACCAAATTTAGCAATTTTTGAGCTTTCAAAATGCCATTACTTCCGACCTGGAAGTCGAATCAAAATTTGGTTTGCAGATTCGGATTCCTGAGAAAATTCTACCCTTATTTCATAGCTCATATGTTAAATTTGGAGAACTTTTTATTTTAACCTACTTTTCGGACAGCATATCTCAAAAGTGGGTCAAAATACTTTCTGACGGCAAAAGGCTAACATTATTAGCACACTCTTTGCTACCTGTATACAAAATTTAGAAGCAAATCATTTAAGTGTAGTGTCAGAATCGTAAAAATTAGGAAAAACTATCAATTTGACCTAGATTTTGACCTTGCGATTTTGGTGTCCAAATTTTAAAGCTAGATAGCCTTCGAGGTCCCCTTCTTTTATAGGCTTTCATTATGTTAAGCTGTACTCAGTCTATATCTCGTATTTTACACTTCGAAGAAGTCTTTTTCCCCATTGACTTAACATGGGGCACCAAATTTAGCGATTTTGAGATTTCAAAATGCTATAACTTCTGAACCGGTAGTCGGATCGAAATTTTGTTTGCAGATTCGGATTCCTGAGATAATTCTACACTTATTTGATAATTCACACGTTGAATTTGGAGAACTTTTTATGTTCTGACCTACTTTTCGGACGTCATTTCTCAAAATCGGTAAGAGTAATCAAAAAACGATTTGCCTTACGGAATTAGCTTTTTTTCTAAGGAACATTATGAAAAAAAACCGGAGCAAAAATACCGAAGGACGACTGAGAAAACTTGTAAAATAGTGAAAACCCACGATTTGACCTAGTTCTTGACCTTTGACCTAGATAAAAAGTTGACCTAATTTCCCAGAAACTAGGTTTCATTACCTAGTTGACTATGTTAGCAGATTTAAGTAAGTTCTTCTAGTTGCTGAGAAAAAGTGTTCGGAAAGAAAGAAAGAAAGAAAGAAAGAAAGAAGGAAAGAAAGAATAATAGGAAAACTGGCAAAAGCAATAGACTCCAGATTTTCATCTGGAGTCTAATAAGAAAACAGGCAAAAACAATAGACTCCAGATTTTCAATCTGGAGTCTAATAATAATAATAATAAAGAAAACTGACGAAAGCAATAGACTCCAGATTTTCATCTGGAGTCTAATAATAAGAATACTGGCAAAAACAATAGACTCCAGATTTTCAATCTGGAGTCTAATAAATAAAGGTATGGGGGATCCATGATGCTTGTTTCATTTGAAGCCAAGAAGGTGCCATATGCCATGGGGAAATTTTATGAATGTGTAGCTTCATTAATTATTATTTAAAGATACCAGGCTACCGCATTGACGCAAATAATCGTTAAAAGTGTGATTCTTATAAAATATTAGTTATTATTTTACCTTCCCCAAGGTTGGTATGGTCAGAATTATTATTTTAGATCTTAAGTAGTTTGGAGCAGCCCCCAGGTTGGCCCATGTACCTCCCTTGAGAGCCTACCCTTCTTACCGAAGAAACAAGAAATGATATAGTCAACTAATGATTAATAAGCTAAGAGAATATGCTTCTTCAGTTTTGATTTTGGAAGGGTGAAGTTTGATTTGCCTCTAGTATTATATCTATGAAAATCTCCATGGGCATTGAAATAGTTGGGAAAAATAGCTTCATAATTGTTGATATCATTTTTCCATTTAAATGCTAGTATTAAGAAAGGATATATTGTCAAAGTCCTTACTTCATGTGAAGTCAATTTCAGTATAGAACCACTTTGCCTTATAATGATTCTCATGACTGTTTGAAGCTTAAATTATGCAAATTAGTTGAAACATAGTATTGTCCCCATGTAATATTTGTTTCATTATTGATGTGATTTCTCAATTTTCAGCGAAGAAATATAAGCTCTTTCTTAAATTATTTCAAAGTTATGAGTTAAAGTCTATTATTTTCTTTACCCCCCCCCCCCCGAGCCCTCATAATTATTAAGGTAGGGTCTAAGATTCTTTTCACACTCATTATATAAAATAACCTCTTTATATTGTGCATATCTGTTGTAAATTTTTTCTCGAAGTTATAACTTCATAAGAAGTCAATTAAAGTAAATGCCATATTTTATCACTTCGTCATTTAACGTCATTTAATTATGCAAATTAGCTTCATTGAATATCAAAAAATATTTTTTCTGAATTACTGATGATATAACATAAATATTGGTGAAAAATTAAGTTTGTACCTCATATACTTCCAAAGTTATGAATTAAAGTCCATTTTCATTTTGACCCCCCCCCCCCCCTCAAATATCTGGGTAGGGGGAGAATCTTTTTCACAGTCGTTATGTAAGATACACTTTTAATATTTTGCACATCTGTTATACATATATAAATGCAACTATATGAATTATTTCATAAGTTATAACTTCATGAGAGGTCGATTAAAATAAATGTCGTATTTTATTGTTTTGTCATTTATAAATTAAAGTCCATTTTCAGTTGACCCCCCTGAAATATCTGGGTAGGGGGAGAAATCTTTTCACAATCTATATATAAGATGCACTTTTAATATTTTTCACATCTATTATACATATATAGATGCATTTTTAGAAATTATTTCATCAGTTATAACTTCATATGAAGGTAATTACAGTAAATGTCGTATATTATCATTTTGTCATTTAATAGTTTTTATGGCGGTTTAAGGGTTAAATTATGCAAATCAGCTTAGTTTTGTTCAAAATATTTTTTTGTCCATTACTGATATTATTTTGTAATTTTTGGTGAAAAAATTAAGTTTGTATCTTATATACTTCCAAAGTTATGAATTAAAGTTTATTTTCTTTTGACCCCCTCCCTTCAATTTTAGGGTAAGGGGAGAAATATTTTTCACAGTCGTTATGTAAGATACACTTTTAATATTTTGCACATCTAATAAACATATATAGATGCATTTTTAGGAATTATTTCATAAGTTATAACTTCATATGAAGGCAATTACAGTAAAAGTTGTTTATTATCATTCCGTTATTTAATAGTTTTTATGGTGGTTTAAGGGTTAAATTATGCAAATTAGCTTATTTTCGTTTGATATATTTTTTTCTGCATTACTGATGTTATTCTATAAATTATGGTGAAAAAATTAAGTTTGTATCTCATTTACTTCCAAAGTTATGAATTATAGTTTATTTTCTTCTGACCCCCCTGAAATTATAGGGTGGGGGGTATAAAGATGAGGATATCTTATTTTCGCAAGCCTCAAACTCTAGATATCACCCCACATCATAAAATAAATATATTTTCCAACAAGAAAATGAAAAAATCTCGCGTAATACTCTCCAATATTCATAAACAAAAATATTCAGGCTGGGTCCCCAAGTAATACTAGGAACAATACACTCGTTTAATACATGCGCTACTTGTGTATTCAAAATAATTCTACAATTTATCCTTAATTTTCTGTTCTTAATTTTCAGAAGAATAACTGTAAAGACATGTTAAAACTGTTCAAGCTCTGACCTATGAACATTATGAGCATTATATAAACAATTTAAGACGAGAAGAGACATCTCATCCATTTACCATGAGTTAAGTATATGATAAATCTTACTAATTACATATTCTGCAAGTGTCTGTTACTGCTGGTTAGCATCTAAATTATTCAGGGTAAATTGTTGCATTTATACCAAATAGATAGGCTTATGCACCCCATCTACTGTTTTTTTTTATTTATATACATGTATGTATTCAGATCATGAAAGAACAAGAAGGTCACACCTAAATTTGCATTTAATGTATTAAATAATCATTCAAGGGTCTATCTTGCAGCCATAGCTTCAATTAATTTGGAGATAATATATCTGTTTTAAGAGAATTTTGGTATGTGAACGTGTAATATTGAGACCTCGAATGATAAATGCCCCCTTTTTTACCTTTACTTAATAAGACAATCAAGAAAATACAACTAATTCCGACAGGACGATAATTCGTCATGTCCATGTACAAGTTCTCTCAGAAACGTTCTCCTTAATATCAATCTGGACAGGTTAACTGGGTCGTCGTTGAAGCCTTCAAAGAAAATACATTCATATGACAAGGCTGTCATTAACATGGCTTTCTGGCTTTCTCCTTAATATCAAACTGGACAAGTTAAATGGGTCGTCATTGAAGCCCCCAAAGATAATGAATTCATATGATGAGGCTGCCAATAACATGGATCTGGCGTTCTTCTTAATATCAAACTGGACAAGTTAACTGGGACGTCGTTGAAGCCCCCAAAGATAATGAATGCGTATGATTAGGTTGCCAATAACATGGCCTGGCTACGACTTGAAGTCGAGAGTACTGGTTTTCCTCATATAGAAACAATCAATCAATCTTCAATGGACAACTGTCTTCAACAGCCTGCATGTCTATTATGAATTAATTAGACTGGCGATGACGATAACTATAATTGGTGGTCAATAGGGGTATGGATTGTACAGCTTGTCCGTCGCCATATTTTACCAAGGGGATGGGGCTTTTATCCAGGGGGAAGCTTTTTGACAGTTTTGGCTAAAAGATCAGACGAAGTGCTCAGAATGGTAAACGGATTTCTGGCCAGGGGAAGTGGGGTCTTTCCTCGCTGCGGGCCTGAAGGGGACATAACGTTGTCTCAAAACAAGGGTTTGGGATCCAACGAATATCAAAATTACGTTGTTATCATTACTGGCAACACTCATATGTTGCCAATCAATATATCCTTGGTTGACGTTTGTAGAGTAGAGGGTAATTTTCGTGAAATTTCCGTCATTGAATTATATATTTATATTTTTCGCCTACACTTTACACGTCATGCTTATTTTCGTGCTAAGTTACCAATTGTTGGATTTACACTAGCGCGCTAAGACGTCTTAGCTAAAACGTTTTAGCGTTAAAACGTTTTACAAACGTAATGTAAATCCAGATTTACTCAAGAGCTCTCGGCTAAAAGCGCTTAGCTAAAACGTTTTAGGACCCTAGTCATAGCCAAGACGTCTTAGCGTTAAAACGTTTTACGAGCGAGTGTAAATCCATCGGTTTTAGCTAAGCGCTCTTAGCCCGGTTTTTTGCGTTGCGCCTAACGAAACATTTGAAGCTTTCCATTTACATATGTCGCATGGTCCTTTATTTTGTCTTCCCCTTGTTCCGAATATCATCTCAAAATTATTGAGAAGAACTTATTTGCCTGGCGATTTATCATAATCCTAATTTATGCATAAAATCTTCCTGCTCTCTTTCATGCTTTTAACAATGCTGTCTTTAGGACATATGTTTCTGAAACCGATGAATTCTTTAGTACAAAGTCGGGTACAAAGTATAGAAGCAGGAGAGGACCTTCAACCAGTACTGATCTGCTTTTTCATTTTACATGTAAACCTACATATCTCTAAGACGTTTTAGGAAAACAGGTGTAAAGTCGATCTTATTTCCTAAGACGTCTTGAAAATGGTAATGTAAACTCAACTTAATTTTTCTAAAACGTTTTAGCCAAAACGTCTTGGAATGCTGCGTGTAGTGTAAATTGGGCTAATAGTTCAAACTTTATTTAATGATGATCTCGCGAGGTTTATCAAGCAAAGTCACAAAGTCGCTCTTTTTTCAATTCTAATTTGGACATTTCTACATCTTTAATATATTTAACATAACGATTTTACGCACAAGACGATTAAGTAAATGGCGTGTCGAACTGATCAACGTCGAAAAGGATGCGTCTTTGATGTCCTCTACGGCCCTTGATGTACATTTGAATCTTGTTGTCTACAGAAAACTGCATATTGCTTATTGTGTTAACATACATGTAACAACGCGGACTTCTAAGAAATTACTTAAAAACACGCACAACTTGTAAACTAAGAATAATATATAAACATCGCTTACCTTCTTCAGGTTCGGCTTTACTTTGCGGCATGGCGTTAATTAACACTTATTGTACACAAACTGAGTACGAAATGCCGAATATTGAAGTCTAATATTTCGAAGTATATTGGACGCTGTCGAAGATATTTAGTCTTCAAATATTAAACGTGCAAAACATCATCTAGAATTCATCTCGAAGGAGTCATTTTCGCTTCCAGTTTTGATAAATCGATCTGACCTAATTTTATATCATGTATCGCATATCTAATTAAAGCCTTTTTTAACCACAAATCAATCGTTTGTCATTTAAGAACTTTTAAGAACATTTAATCTTTTGGAACCCCCCCCCCCCTTCCCCTGTACAATACTAGTATGTAATTCCGCAAAAAAACTCCATTTTAAAACTTAGATTGGACAGGCGGCATCTTTATCAAGTTTTCCCCGCCTTATAACCTTGTTGAGCCGTCTGATTTACTAATTTGTCTACCCTTCAATTTCAGTAACGACCTCATTATTAATCGGACCAGAGCTTAAAATGTCAGAACGTCCTTGTTGGTACGCGATTTCCTGGGCTAACATCTAAAATAATCAATTTTCTAGGGATTAGTTGCAATATAAGGTTAGAATACTCCCCTTCATAAGTTTGGCAACCGTAGCTCCCTCACTGAAGTACGTGTTAAAGATTCTTTATGTTTGAATTTTTATTTACATAACATGTAAAGAAAATTAATTAATGGGAATGTAACTTGACTTTATTTCCAATGCCTCCAAATATTTCAATTTTTTCTCAATTACAATAGGTCGAAAATTGATGATAAATCTGATGAATTTTCGAAAATCGACATTCCCATGTAAACCAATGGGAAATGGTAGATTTGCTGCAAGTCATATGACAGAATATTCATCAATCCGAATTCTTGCAAAAAATACAAGTAAGGTAGTCAATTTAATTTACTAACTTTATCTTTTAAAAAATTGATACGTTTCATCGGGTAGGTCTTCAAAGTCAATTTTTTCAAAAAACTCTTCCAATTGAAATAACACAGGAGGCGAAAAATGATTTTCAAAAATGACTTTGAAGCTCTGTAACTTAAGTACTCATAAAGTAAACTGAACACTTACCGTACAAAAAAATGTTAGACAATTCAATTTTCTATATAAACATATTTTCGGTGAATCTTTTACTGGATAGATATCCTGAAATAAGATTTGCCCCGAACCCACCATTTCCTATTGGTTTACATGGGAATGACTATTTTCAAAAATTCATCAAAATCATCAATTTCCAACCTATTGTTATTGAGAAAAAACATTGGGAAAATTTGGAGGCATTGGAAGTGGAGTCAAGTTACATTCCCATTAATTAATTTTCTTCACAGGTTATGTAAATACAAATTCGAACGTAAAGAGGCTTTAACACGTAGTTCAATGGGGGAGCTAAGGTTGCCAAACTTATGGAGGGGAGTGTACCATGAATGTGTATCTGTTACATCCCCTCCTTATTTTTACTCTCGTATAAAATAAATCCGTGGAATCTTTATTCCATCAAACGCTTTGGTGGAACATTTTAGCTATTACTTAAACATATTTAGTTAATATTGCCAGAATTAATGTATACAGCTTCGATGTTCTTAATTCATATAGCGCTCTTAAGGTATTATACTATTTATTTGTGCAAGTTGTTCGAATATTCTTACAATGTGAGATGTACCAAGTGTGATGTAGTGGAGTAAATAAATTCAATATTATCAAAACAATTATTGAAAATGGGGAAGGTTGTAAGAAATCATTTCTTAAAGCGTTAGATGAAGGTTTTTGATGTCGGGGATATGATTTTTTCAGAATGACGACGACGGTGTCGTGTTTTATGCATACTGTGATTTGTAAAATCAATACTTTCGGCATTTGTGATTGTTTACACGGGCGTAGCCAGGAGGGGGTGGGAATGCGAATAATAACAGTTTTAATTGTTAAAAACATCAACAAATTATAGTTTGAGATGCTTAGATTGCACCAAATACAATATAAATCAAAACAATATCCGGAGAGTGAAACAAAATATTGAAAAAGTAGGTATTGGCTGCATTATTTTGAAAATGGTAAAGGTATATCCCTTTGGGGGAATCCACTGGCACAAATGGCGTCGGGAATCCATCATGGCTCACTCGGTTTTCCTCGTGATGATAATACACGTTATTACCCTGAGTGACAGGCAGTCATTATTTGTATAATCAATGAAAGCTCATCAAAGAATATCTATTATTCTGTTCGACTTTTCAAACGCTATATAATTTCAAACCTTTATCGATGTACTATATTACACCTTACTATTCTGTTTACCTTTAAAACACGGAGAATGACAATGCTATCAGTCCCTGCTGTAAAAATAAAACTATTTTAAAATAAGTTCAACATGCTAGAGATTTCGTCAGCGAAAACACAGTGTCAACTTAACGCATTGGTTTCGACCGTAATGAGGATACTGTTGTATTGATTACCCTAAACATTCAGAGATGTAATGGAATATTATATTGAATTGAACATATCATTTATTAGGAAACTCTCTGAAATAGCCCTCATATAGCTTTCCTATAGCTTTTCTTATTAAATTTTTATCATCATATCATTTCTTTATTATTCTAAAGCATTGTTTTCCTTTTTCCGGCTCTGTAATAATAATGAACTATATGCGCCTATTTGGGACCCTACCCAAAATAGGGGAATCTATTTTTTGTCAAGGTCAGGTTTCTACCGCAATCTTGACACCACTCCCTTACATTTAGCCTGACTTTTGCATACAGGTATTGGTATTCGATTAGTGTTTGCATTTTGCTGTTTGGATACATTTTCCTTGATTTTGAGATATTTGAGGTAAGAAAGGTCAAAGATTATCTTTCAACACTTCAAATTTACTAATATTAAAAATATCTACAAGTTCTCAAGAGTTTTTATCTGACTCTGACAAATGGATAGTTTGAATCAGTTATTTGGAATCAAATTAAAGTTTAATAGGTCGAAATACTCGAGGTCTGTGATTAGTTACTCAGGTTTTTAGGGGCTTAGCAAAATTAGCAAACATGACCGGATCTTGGTCAAATTTCATACTTATGATGTATGGAAGATTTGACGCCGGGGGTCATTTCCAAAAATTTCTAGCTTGCTTATTGATCAGTGGTATAAAATAAGACCCAAAAGTACAAAAACTTGAGTAACTAATCGCAGACCTATAGTATCTATTGAGGTTTCAAAAGGCAAATGTGTCAATGTCAAAGGTCAATGTCATCAGAGTAGGTCACAGACAGTGTAGTTTAACTAAATTTTGCACTAATTTTGATCGAGATATTAGGGACCGAAAGCTGTAAAAAAAGTTTTCTAAAAAAGACATCTTTTTGAACATCATCTAAACGTTTGCAGGAATTCAAAGCTGACCTTGAATTGAAAAGTTAACTTTTGATGACTTTCTAAAAAGCAGAAGATGTGATTTTTCACATCAGTTTTCGGATTCAAATGAGGGTCAAATGGATAAAAAGTCCGACTGAAATCTGAATAAAGTGAAATTATATGATGTAACTCTAAATCGAAACATGTACCGTTTGTACATGAGTGCCATCTTTATTATAATTGTGCTCGTTTTTGTGAATATAGCACTGTTATAATTATCTAATAATCGTATAGCTTGTATTCGCGAATGGAACGTTCGGCTATCGGCTACCGAATTAACCTACTATTCCATAGGCAACTCATTTAACTATGTAAATATGAAAAGTACCTGCAAATATTCCATTAATATTTAAATGAATTGGAACAGTCGAAAATTTCATTCGCGAATACAAACCTAGTATTCATTTCATAAAGAAAATATGAATCAAATTTCAGTTGCTTCAATCAGATATTAATTCTCGCAATATTTTGACTGCTCGTTATGCGGTTCTACTAAAACACACAAATAAAGAGAGAATAAAAACGTTGTGCATGTCTACCCCGTAACAAATTCCACGACCGTATTTGCTTGACTCGAATTCCACCTCCAGTGTCTTAACCTCAGTAAATTCGCCTTTGTAGAACTTTTGAGGGTGAACACCAAGCGCTCGCATCGTCATAATATGTGGATCATCTTCAAAGTCACGATCTTTGCTGTCGATCACACAGTTTTGTTCAAAAATTATCGATTTCTTTTTCATAATTTCAGACCATTCTCCTTGAATATTAGGAACAGTTTAATGTAAAGCCCACCTCCTTTTAAGCTATGCACTCCAATGAATCTTAATATTTTGATTCCATTTCAAGGGCCTATTGTCCAGTCTCCCTCAACTGAATTGTAAGAATTGCAACGTGCGGAATTTGGTAAATATTCCTTTCAGGTTCATTTACCCTAATGCGGGCAACGTATTTTTCATATTACTAACGGGCAGAGGGGGTCCGATTTCCTGTAGCTATAGCTACTACGATTACAAACAAATAATTTTTCATGGCAGAAAAGTACAGGGGAAAATCCGGAGAGGGACCCCCTCGCCCCCCTGACCACATTAGGGTTAAAGTAGAGGTCTAAATGGGGGTTTATCTGGTAAATCTTGGGCTTTGTACAGAAAGTTTTTATGTCAAGACACTTCATTGTATTTTTCTGTTTATCTACATGATAATGACACAAATAACAAAATACAATACATGTGATTTTATTCTCTTATTGTAGTTTAACACCCAAGTCAATGTTACCCTTATTATTTGGCTTTATTGAGCCATTACTTTGTGTTGTTTTAATTTATACTTTAATTTCCAAAATTTGTTTTTCTTTTTTCATTATTTTGCTTAGAGATAGAAATTTCACTAGAAATAGATTTGTAGTGGAATCGCAAGATTCAAGATTTTTTCAAGATTTTGAAGTGAAATCGCATCTTTATTAGTTACCAAGACTTTGTTGTACAGCACAAATGAACGAAACCTTCCATTTTGCTTAAAACTGTTTCTTATATGTTGATCCTGTGTAAAAATTAGTGTATTTAATATGTATGTTTTATATGCATAATCTGAAAAGCATCGTTTAATGAAACATATGTTCAATTGCAATTTTGACGGAATGACAATTAATAAGCGAGGCTTCATTACAGCAGATATGAAAAGAACTTTATATTTTATTTTGTTAAATTATTTTTCTAATCTTGTTTTTTATCCCTCCTCTGTAAAAGTTATGTATTTAATAATGTATATCATATCTGCAACATAACATAAAATGCAACGTTTAATAAAACATATGTTCAATTGCAATTTTGATGGAATGACAATTAATAAGCGAGGCTTCATTACAGCGGATATGAAAAGAACTTTATATTTTATTTTGTTAAATTATTTTTCGAATCTTGTTTTTATCTTTCCTGTTTAAAGTTGTGTATCTAATAATGTATATCATATCTGCAGCATAATCTAAAATCCAACGTTTAATAAAACATATGTTCAATTGCAATATCCGCAAAATGACATAATAAAAGGGGGTTATTGAGAATCATCGCGATCGTCATCAACCAATGATTGGTACATGTATCACGTACAAAACTAACTATTGGTATTTGGTATGAGGCAGTAGATAATTACAAAATACATGGTGGGCCAAAAATACCTCCCCTCATAGCAAATATCCTTGATCAGTAACAATGCTATATATCATTTTAAAGGTATTTTAATTTGCAATGAGTGTGATAAACAGTTTTCTGAAAAATAGCACATGGATCTCCACAATATTATAAATATCACTGGGTGTTATTATTCAAACAACATATTTAAGCCTCGGATAGATTTAATATGGTGCAAAGTTTCAAATATCTGATGTTCTATAATATCTGTTTGTGTTGATGGCAATATCGTTGAATACAACAGAGTTTATCATAACCATAATTTTTAAAATATTGCATTTTCTTTAAAATAACTAGAAAGGCGGGATCTTAGACAAAATTTTAGAATTTTAGGCTCACATGAACCTCGACTTCTCAGTTTCTAAAGTATGAATACAATGTTTATGTGACCTGTTCCCTAGACACTGGGACTAAACTCTTTATACCGAGTTACCGAAAGATCTAACTAAATGTCAGAAGATCCAAGTTACGATTTTTCCTTTTCCTTATTTCACGAGTTGTAGGTGGAGTTTCCACGTTGTGCTTATCACAGACGTATGTCAGTATCATATATTAAAGAACATTTAGATGTTTGCGAAAAAATAGTTCAGAAAGCGATAGAATCATCTATATAAAACCCACTTTCAGTGATAATAAGCATTGGAGTTTACTTTGGAAAAAATTGACGCATTAAAAACATCAACCTTATGACGAGGTTTAAAAAAATAGTTAGCAAATATTTTGCTCATTTTGAAAAAAAGCGTTGCCTTTCAGAGTATGTTCTTTGGTAAAGTTAGTAAAGCATTTTCATCTCTCTCAATAAAATGAAGCCCTGATTATGACAGAGATAAAAATGCTGTTCAGCAAATGAGCTTACCTTCAGACAACAATTTAGAAATACCAATAGGCATAATGGCCAAACCCATGCAGAGTTTACTCTAGGGTAAGATCAACTTTTTGACGAGGGTCGCGTTTCTAACAACAAATGACAAAACTTACAGAATCTCAAAGGACCTTTGCTTATAGAACAATTAAAAAATATGTCAAGTTTCATATTATAACTTATTTAGATGAACACTTGGAACATTAAGTCAAGAAAGCTGCCATCCTGTCTGATGATTATGCTCACACGTACAAATGTAGTTTTGTTAAGTTGAGGTCCAACTTTAGACTGAGGTTATCGGAGAAAAATGTTATATGGTCCTAAGTCTAATCAATTCAAATCATCAAGTCCTGGTTCAAAGATGGATTCATAAAAGTATTAAGGTCCGAATTCAAACGTCATTTGTAAATACTGTCAGAAACCTGGTCACTTTATTTTCAAAATGAAATTGATTAGCAATTACAAATTTGCAATTTCTTTAGTGTCTCATGATAAAGGAGCTATCGAGATAGTGATACTACTAAATAATGACCTGGCCGGAACATGTGCCTAGCCCTAATGTTGGGTACGTATTTTGTAAAACTAGAGGGCAAATGACACATTTTTCGGGGAAGGTGTATCTAAATCTCAAAAAAGGTTACGTCAAATTGGGTCAAAAGTAGGTCAAAGTAACATGGGAGTGGGCTTTTTTGGCAAGCAATTTTTAAAATAAAAACCCAAGTTCCCACCATCCTAACTTAGGCATTATACTCCCTATCACCTCGATTTTCGCACCAAAAGTTGTATTCTATCTGTAGCTACAGCTACTTTGATTACAAAACATAATAATATTTTTTGGCAGAAAAGTCATCTTATTTAAAAAATAAGTGAATAACATTTAAATATTTCAATCAGATATTTATTTTTGCAGTATTTTGACTTCTCTTTATGATTCTACAAAAACACGCAAGTAAATGAAAAAACAAAGACGTCGTGAATATCTGCGCCGTAGAGCAATCCATGACCGTATTTGCTTGACTCGATTTCCGCCTCGATTGTTCTGACCTTAGTAAATTCTCCCTTGTAGAACTTTGGGGGATGAACATCAAGCGAACGCAGCGATATAAAGTGTGGATCATCATCAAAGTCACACTCTTTGCTGTCTATCACACAGTTGTCCTCAAAAATTATCGAATCCTTTTTCATCATTCCTGTCCATTCTCCTTAAACATGAAAACACAAGGTAAGTTATCCAAAGTGAATAAAAGCGGAGACGATGATCGTACGATTGCCGATTAATATTTTAAAATAGAGAAATTTGTAATACATTTTGACCGTGCGATGTCACCACTTGTTAAACAGAAAGAACAATTTTAAATGCCCTTCGCGAGGATTAAATAACTTGCCACCAACTTGAACTTACCTCCGTCGAGAAAAGTATCCTCGGTAGCAGTAATACCATATCCGATGCAATCAAAGAATGTATTTCGATAATAAGTCGTACGATAGGTGGGGTTTGTTTCAGTTACGACTCTGAGATCAGACGCGAAGATGTAACCCATGAACGTTAGATTCGATGACGTTGTTGGCGAACCCATTAGCAGTTGCGTGTCAGTTAGGTCACTCATATCGACATTGTACCTTCTTTTGAGATATGCAAGAAAGTTTCTCCCTAAAAGTGTAATGGATTATTAATGTATATAATAATAATGTATATAATAGACACACCTTAAAAAGCAAATTCAACCATTGGACAAAGATCAAAGTCGTTATTTCAATGAGTGTCCCCCTATATCTATGAAAACTACCCATTCACGATGTCACTTAAAAAACTTCGGATTTAGAAATTATTTTGACGTTCATTTTATGATGTTAAATAAATTACTTTTTTAAGACAACTGATATTTTGTCAATGTGTCTGTTAAGCATTCTCCTTAGCTCACATGGTGAGCTTTTGCAATCACTCACTTGTCCGTCTGTATGTCTGTCCGTCCGTCTGTCTGTCTGTCCGTCCGTCAACAATAGTGGCACGTTTGAAAACCTCTGTCAATAGGATTCCTGTTTTAAGTTATTTCTGTTCAACATCAATACAGAAAACACTCCTATGACTCCTGGTTCAAAAGCTCGCCTATTTTCAAAATGGCCGTCACTTTTGTTTCGCGAAATTCACTCTTGACCCATTTCCTAGCTTTACAAATAATTTCACGTGTCCTACATTGTAAAAATTCATGCCAATGTAAAGGGTAGATATATGAAATAATTTTGTTACAAAAAATCAGCGAAAAATTATATCAATTTTTTTTTATTTTCAGCCATTTTAGTTAACATTGATTTGTCTATTTGACTCGCGAAATCCACTTTCCGTCAATAACAGTGGCACGTTTTAAAACCTCTGTCAATAGGATTCCTGTTTTAAGTTATTTCTGTTCAACATCAATACAGAAAACTCCCCTATGGCTCCTGGTTCAAAAGCTCGCCTATTTTCAAAATGGCCGCCATTTTTATCTCGCGAAATTCTCTTTTGACCCATTTCCTAGCTTTACAAATAATTTCAAGTGTCCTACATTGTAAAAAGGATTCCCGTTTTAAGTTAATTTTGTTCAACATCAATACAAAAAACTCTTCTATGACTCTTGATTCAAAAGCTCGCCTATTTTCAAAATGGTCGCCATTCTTGTTTAGCGAAATTCACTTTTTGCCCATTTCCTAGCTTTACAAATACTTTCAGCTGTCCTGCATTGTAAAAAGCCCTGTCACTGTAAAGAGTAGTTGTATGAAATAATTTTGTTACAAAAAATCGGCAAAATATTATATCCGTTCTTTTATTTTCAGCCTTTTTAGTTAACATTGATTTGTCCATCTGTCTCGCGAAATCCTCTTTAGGACCATTTGCTTAAAACCTCTGTTGATAGGATTCCAGTTTCAAGTTATTTTTGTTCAACATCAATACAAAAACCTCCCCTATGACTCCTGGTTCAAAAGCTTGCCTGATTTCAAAATGGTCGCCATTTTTGTCTCGCGAAATTCAAGTTTGGCCCATTTCCTAGATTTACAAATAATTTCAGATGTCTCGCATTGCAAAAAACCATGTCATTGTAAAGAGTAGTTGTATGAAATAATTTTGTTACAAATAATTGGCAAAAAATTATATCCGTTTTTTTTCAGTCATTTTACTAACATCGATTTGTCCATCCGTCTCTCAGTCAGTCCAAAATAGTGGCAAGTGGCTTGAAATAATTTTGTTACAAAAAATCAGCAAAAAATCATATCCCTTTTTTTCTGTCACCATGTGAGTCCAGTACCCACGGTACTAATTTATTTTACATTATTCTTACCTTTCTGAATGACGTCTTTGTCTGTCTTCACATCGGGATTAATTGACTTCCATGCTTTTGTTAAGCCCCCTTGTGGCGAAACAGTAACCGGGGGTATCTTTGAATCCACAATCGCCGAAAAGGTCACCAATCCATCTCCGCTATTAGTCGTTTTCCCATCGGCCGTTGTTGTTTCACAACCGCCGCACTTCTTAGCATTTCCGCCCTCGAACACATGCGGAAAACATGATATCGAAATCACAATAAATATTAAATGGTTGAATATTGTTGTACGAATCATCATCGGTATTGGTTCTGAGAGGTGCTCACACGCATACAAAGGATTATATACGAACTTGGCAAACATATACAGGGTGTCCAAAACATACATGTTCTTGGGATTTTCAGATCTAAAACACATACATGCTGATAGTGTACTATACTAAAACAAAACAGCATCAGACATAGACTTGGCCATAACTTGAAACTTAGTACAGATTTTCTTCAAGCACTACTGGATTAATTTCTCAAGAATAAAGCTTTTATTTTTGATTGGTACATTTCAATTCAAGACAAATAAACCCATTTCCCAGGTAACTAACTAAATGAATATCAATTATCTTTCAATTGATGATCTATTTGTTTCATATAACCATGAACAGAATCAATTGGGGTATCATACATGAATGCCACATACGTCACCCACTGCTAAGTCAATTGTTTTATTTCCTGTGTTCAACCAAGCATCGAAATAGCAAATACACTATCACATCCAGAACAGCCTTCCCAGAGGCAATGTCCCAGCACACGAGATCATTCTGACAACCAGTAAAGTGGATAGAGTTTGACTTCATCAATTTCAGCATGCCCAATTACCCCCCCCCCCTCATATGGCCCCGTGTGATGTTTATTTACACAGTGAACTCAAACCAATTATCAAAATTCATTAAGAAGTTGTGTTGTCACGAAATGTGTTTTAAAAGTCATCTGTGTGTCGATAAAAACAGAGTGGGCATTGCTAATGGTGGCAGTTATATAGAGTTATATGTATACAATAATTGTACAATGAATTCGAAATGTTCATGATTTTGATAAAATAAAATATTTTATATTGATCAGAATGTTGTCTTTTTGAATAAATAATAATTATTTGTCCCGGATGACGTCCAATTAGTTTTCCACGGTGACTATGAAATCAACGAATACAACATAGTACAAGCCTGATTCTTAATATACTAACCGATTAAATGATATTTGTTTTGCATTAATTTGTTTAACATCTTTTCAAAATTACACTCTAAGGGATTTGCTTTTTAAATAGGAATCAGAAAGAAATATCAATATCAAAGGTTCCAAATAATTAAAATTATTGTTCTTCAACAGGATATGATTCTGGATGTTCTTGAAGTTTGGTTACTTGTAGAATTGCATACAACTCTCATCAAATATGTCATCAAATAACCTTGGTGCCATTTTAGAGAGAAAACGAATGCAATTTTTTATTATTAGAACTTTATTTGTGAAGTACTTGACTGCTCATCGTGGTTCCACTAAAACACACATATCAAAGTGGCAACAAAAACATCGTGTATATCTACGGCGTAGAGCAATCCAAGACCGTATTTGCTTGACTCGACCTCTGCCTCCAATGTTCTGACTTTAGTAAATTCGCCTTTGCTGAACTTCGGAGGGTGAACATCTAGCGTCCGCATCCTCAAAATGTGTGGATCATCATCAAAGTCACACTCTTTGCTGTCTATCACACAGTTGTCCTCATAAATTACCGAATCCTTTTTCATCATTCCCGTCCATTCTCCTTAAACACGAGAACGCAATGTAAGTAATTCAAATTGATGGATATAGTTGCAAAAACTATGGGGGGAGGGTACCATCTTATATACCATGTACAGATCATTTATACTTTTAAGCTACACATTCTAAGAATCTTGAACGTAAAATTTAAAATTATGATTGCATGACCTACTCCCGGCTCATCTCAATTGTTTTTTCCAGGGACCTTAGTTTTTATATTCTCAATAAGAAGAAATGTCAGGATAACGAGCGGTAAGTAAATACTACAAAGGGAATATGTACTTCCCTCCATAAGTTGGGCACCTAATCCCCCCCCCCCATTGGAATCAATGTTAAAGCCTCAAATTTAATGATATTTTGGACTCCTAGTGACCCTTTTTAAGGAAGGGGATAAGAACCCCATAGAAGGACACAAGTATGCAGTGGCGTAGCCAGCAAATGGTGACCAGGGGTTCGATTTTCTATGTATCCACAAATCTTCCCCTTCATCGGTGTACCTCACAAAAAAAGCATTTTTTGTATTTGTCATACATACAATGTACACCCCTCCAAAAGTTTGGCAACAATTTATGTTGAAATAGTTTTTGGTGAATCTTTTACTGAAAAGATATTGAAATCTGGTAGCAAAATCATACATTTAAATTTTACTGCACTTGTTTAATTGTTCAATGGAATCCAAATCAAGGGTTAGCATACATTGAGCCAACTTTTGTTAAGGGGAAATTATAACATATCTCTAAGGAACATGTTTTTGACGAGCTACCATTGATAAATCGTCATTCCCAATTCATGCTTTAGAGTTCATTCAAAGATATTCAGACACATGCTATTTTCCCACACTTTTAGATGATTTTTGAAAAGAATCCAAATCCAAAGAATTTTATTTATATTTCATTTTGTAAGACCTCATGAACTTACAGTTATTTACTGAAAACTAGTATATTCATAGCAAATATTTTTGAAGAATGTAATACTTATCTAAATCATGGCGCACAATAAAAGTCGTAATGGCTGCACGAATACTCTCAATTGGTACTGACGATAAAAGTGACAGATGACAAATATTATTGTATTACATATGAAACGAAACATTATATCACCGTTCCGCTGTTTTTATCATTAATGACGAGAATCATGAATGTTTTGAGAAATGAAAACATTTTAGATGAACTTGTGAATCATTATAGACTTTGATTTGTTTTTGAGAAATTAACGTTTTATTATTTTATTCAAGAATGCTGCCAAATCTTTTTAGACACACGATTTGAAACTTGTGGTAGGCCAATCCTCTGTCTTTCTGGCAAGTACACTCCCCTCCAAAAGTTTGGCAACCTAAGCTCCCTGCCTCCTCTTTATATTTGAATTTTTATTTACATAACCTGCGGGGAAAATACTTATAATATTGATTAAAATGTAATTTGATTTCACTTCCAATGCCTCCAAATTTTCCCATTTTTTTTACCTCTTTTGTTGATTTTTTTAATCCGCTGGTGATTATCAGTGGATCAGTTTTTTAGAAAATAAAAAGTGATTATCAGGAAGCAATGCATATTGGTACACCATGTGATTTTTTAATATTTTTTATTATGAACTTTTTCCCTTAACTGTATGGCATTATTTTGCATCTTTATTCATTAAATTCAAATATATTCGATTTATGAAATATTAATATTCGCTAAATCATTTTCCATTCGGTAAAAACGTTTATATGTTTGTTACAGCAAATTAAGTTTTCAAAATAGCCAATAACTTAATACCACGTTCATTAAATTACATATTTCATTCGCTAAATTATATGTTTTTTTGCGTAAATTGTTAAGGTATTTCTTAAGAGTAACACATTATATGCACACTTTTGGATTTCTATTTGAACCCTACCAAAATAAGTTTGCCTATATTTACCGAATGGATTATTTTTCTATGACATAGTTAATGCATTTTACCGAAAGCTAATTTGCTATTTACCGAATGCAATAAAGTAATATTCGATAACTTTCGTTGTTGTTCGATATTTTGTCACGTGACCTCGAGATTTGCAAAATGGCCGCGCAGCTATTCTACATCGTTCAAATATATCACGTGACTGAAAGTCTCGTAAAGTATCGAAAAATAATGAAATATATCGAATGTGGCATTCGGTATTTACCGAATATAAATAATTTAAATACCGAATGTACAAATAATTAATTGAATTATACGTGCGTTAAGGAAAACAAACAGATTCGCTGCATCACACAAATACATGTACACTGTGTATAAATATCAAATGTGAATGCCAACACAAAGAACAAGTGAAACTATTTAGCGAATATAAATTGTATAGATTATTACATTCGATAAAATAAAAAACATTCGATAGATTTGGTAAAGGTTTGGTAAATTGTTTGTTTTATTTGGTATTCATGGAATATTTAATGTACCGAATAAAGAAGCAGTTTAAACACCATATAACTGTGAGAATGTAATACTCACTTGAAATAATAAATCTAGACTTATTTGATATAATCCTCCTTACGCCTTTGCTTTCCTCAGCAAAAGATGACTGCATCTGACCTTTTTATTGGACAGAAATTTCCACTGCACGTAATGTGTGTACCTTTTACACTTGTATCTAGTAACACAGACATACTCACCTAATTGCCTCCCTTAATCCATTTATTTGCTAAACATATTATAATTAATGTCATAAACGCGATCCACTAAAGTTTGATATTCTTGAAAATAGAGTAAATACTTAATACACTGAAACAGCAGCATTTTAATCTTAAAATGATCTCCGAGATGAAAGTGCATCTGAAAAAGCAAAACTGATTTTTTCGCAATCGATTTATTTTTCCTTAAAAAGTGATGGATAATAAATACCCATTCGATCAAATACTTGTGTTTATAAATGATACATATGCTTTTAATAATAACTCATTTCAAAATGTTTCTATTATTTAATATTTGCTTTTGAGGACTTGTCAGACCCGGGGACTTAGCAAGAATTTTTTTGTTTGAAATAAAACAAAACGGAGGGGCACAAATTTGAAAGAAAATGTGTTTTCATCAGTATTAAGACAATTTGTTTATTTCACTGTAGATGGAGCAGCTTTTTATTGATATTTTTTCTTTGCATAATGTCATAATGCTCCGGGGTCTTCTCAAAATTAAACAATCCCACCCCGTGCCTGAGGTTGCCAATCTTTTGGAGAGAAGTGTAAATTTACTATTTTTATCTACTAGTCATATAAATTGAATATATGTTATTGGTTATTGCAATGAATTTTCCACAAATATTTTTGGGGGGAATCTCGACCGGGGGTTCGTCCGAACCCATCGAACCCCCGGTCCCTACGGCTATGATAGGGATATAACCCTCATGACAATTCTGCAGATAGTTTGATAAGGTTTCCGGACAACTCGGACCCAGGACAAGTCGGACCCTGGACAACTCGGACCCAAGACATCTCGGACCCAAGACATCTCGGACCCAAGACATCTCGGACCCAAGACAACTCGGACCCAAGACAACTCGGACTACTTTTTAAAATAATGATTTTTATCATTGTTTAGGGTTTTTATGTCACCACCAAAAGTGGTGACATATTGTTATGGTCTCCGTTTTTTTGTGACGGCGGTTGGTGGTTGGCGTCCGGCGTCCGGCGTCTGGCGTCCGGCGTCTGTAACAATTTCTTACAACTTCCTATAACTTAACAAATACTGTTTAGACTGACTTCAATTTTTTTCTAAATCATCTACATGTTCTCAGAAGTTCAAATCTGACTTTAGATTTGACATTTGACCTTCAATGACCTTCTCAAGGTCAAAAAGGTCTTTTTTCAACTTGCTTCACATTGACTAAGTTTTTTTTCAAAATCATCTACATGTTCTCAGAAATTCAAATCTGACTTTAGATTTGACATTTGACCTTCAAATCTGACTTTAGATTTGACCTTCAATGACCTTCTCAAGGTCAAAAAAGGTAAAAAAGGTCTGTTTTCAACTTGCTTTAAATTGACTAAAATTTTTTTTCAAAATCATCTACGTGTTCTCAGAAATTCAAATCTGACTTAAGATTTGACTTAAGATTTGACATTTGACCTTCAATGACCTTCTCAATGTCAAAAAAGGTCTATTTTCAACTTGCTTCAAATTGAATAAAAAAAATTTTCAAAATCATCTACGTGTTCTCACAAATTCAAATCTGACTTTAGATTTGACTTAAGATTTGACATTTGACCTTCAATGACCTTCTCAAAGTCAAAAAAGGTCAAAAAGGTCTTTTTTCAACTTGCTTCAAATTGACTAATTTTTTTTTTCAAAATCATCTACATGTTCTCAGAAATTCAAATCTGACTTTAGATTTGACATTTGACCTTCAATGACCTTCTCAATGTCAAAAAAGGTCAAAAAGGTATTTTTTCATCTTTCTTCAAATTGACTAATTTTTTTTTTCAAAATCATCTACATGTTCTCAGAAATTCAAATATGACTTTAGATTTGACTTTAGATTTGACAGTTGACCTTCAATGACCTTCTCAAGGTCAAAAAAGGTAAAAAAGGTCTTTTTTCAACTTGCTTCAAATTGACTAATTTTTTTTTCAAAATCATATACATGTTCTCAGAAATTCAAATCTGACTTTAGATTTGACATTTGACCTTTAATGACCTTCTCAAGGTCAAAAAAGGTATGTTTTCAACTTGCTTCAAATTGACCTAATTTTTTTTTCAAAATCATCTACATCTTTTCAGAAGTTCAAATTTGACTTTACAAGTTCTCAGAAGTTCAAATCTGACTTTAGATTTGACCTTTGACCTTCAATGACCTTCTCAAGGTCAAAAAGGTCTTTTTTCAACTTGCTTCAAATTAACTAATTTTTTTTTCAAAATCATCTACATGTTCTCAGAAGTTCTTCTTAAGGTCAAAAGGTATTTTCCAACTTGCTTTAAATTGACCAAATTGTTTTAGGTGGTGACATTTTGTCATGTTAATGCCTTGTTAGTCCTTGTTGTATGCTTATTAAATATATTATACATTGTGAATACATATTTTGCACTAATTTGATTAAAATGTTTTAATATGACTTATTTGATAAAGATTAAGTAGAAGCTACTGAAGCTATAAACCCATGACAACACAGACCACTTTCTGAAATGTTAGTTTTTGTTTGGTACTTTTTTGTTTTCATAATATGGGATTATTTATAAATGTTTAGCGTGACACGGTTTAGATATATTGTGAATCTATATTTTGTGTTTACATGTAAAGATGAACAAGATGTTTCAATTAACATATTTGATGAGAGTTGAGAATACAACTTGTTATATAGAGGTGTCAATGAGTCTTTTCATACAGTTAATACCAACTCATTTGGAAAATCACTAAGGAATTGAAACAATAATAATTTTAATCCTAATCTCATTCTCTCATTTACACTCACCACCGTGCGGTCTTATTAATCTTATTAATCTCACTGAAAGACCTATGTCACATAGAGATCAATGGAAACTTAAAATTCTGTAAATCCTCAATTTTTTGATCATTCAATCTTAATCTCACTGAAAGATTGATGCCGTATTGAGATCAATGAAAGAGTTTGTATTCTGTTAATCCTTAAGTTTTTTGATAATTTAATCTTAATCTCACTGAAAGATTGAGGAATGTGTTTGTATTCTGTAAATCCTCATTTTTATCATTTAATTAAGAAATATAGACTGAACATCAGTCGTTATATGGACGAATAAACCCCGCAGGGCTAGGCATGAACACGTTCTGTACCCAAACTGGCCAAAGGGAGTAAGGGGTCCGAAAGCTTTTGTGCCTAGCCCTAAAGGGTTTATGCGTCGATATAACACCTGATCTGATATTACGATACGAACATGAAAACTCACCAAAATATTAAATTGATTTAAAACAATTACATCAAATTAACACAATATTTGAATTCACAATATGTACGAGGGGGATTCATAAGTAGTGGGACAAATGCTATAACTTCACTTTTATCAACCAGATTTTATTCAAAATTGGAACACAGAACCACAAACATGTGACCATCATTGGGTGAAAATTTCAACAAGTTACACCCAATTTCAGTAAAGTGAGAGTTCCAAACATGACGTCACAACAGGGTCCACGGAGCACATAGTTTGTCACTAATTGCTAGTTAAATATACAAGTTTCAACTGATATTCAGGACGTGATCTAATCCGTAACTTCTAGTGAGTCCTATTGTTGAGCACATCAATTCTGTGCAAGACTATTGATTCCTTATACTTCTGGTGCAATCTCACTCTTTCTCAAAGTATTCCCCATGCATTTTTGGTATCTCCTTAACAATTCTAGGTATGCACCCTCAAAACCATTTTTCCAAGAATGGTCATCTGGGCTCTCACAGCATATTCAGAATACATATACAGAATACCGCCTATATACTGTAGATTTTTTTACTTCTTCTTTCCCATAGACTTCCAACAAACCTCTATAGGTCTATAATACTGAAAACTTCTCCAAAGCATTAAATTTAATCACAGGACGGATGTTTATATGCGATTCTTGCTTTTTCATTGCTATTTTAATCAAATTTTGCTCCGTCCAAGAAGGACTGAAAATGGCAGTGTCCTGGTGTCACTGCTTTGTGTGACATCACAATAGCATGATGATGTAATGTATGTTACAGTTGTCATGGCTACAAGGCTTGAGACAATATGAAGCCAAATATTTGAAAATAACTGTCATTTTGAGATATTTATGAGCATATTTATGTTGATCAAGCCCTTCATTTTTTTACTGCTCCGTTAACCCCTACTTTTGGTTACCATAGCAACCGTCGTTGCTAGGGAACAAAATTAATTAAATTGAAATTTCACCAAACAATGCCTTATATCCTAGTCCGTTCATGTGCCAAATTTGGTTGAGATATGTACACAGGAACTTGCTGCCTCAGAAAAGTCCCACTACTTATGAATCCCCCCTCGTATATACGAGTATGTCATACTAAACATAAAATAAATAAAAACCATATAATGATAAAAATCATAATTTCAAAAAGTGGTCCAAGTTGACTTGGGTTTTTAGCTTTAATATTTTCTTCTTAATTCTCACCAATTAAGTTTATTTTAAACAATTACATCAAATTAACACAACATTTGAATTCAAAATATATATAATATGTCATACTAAACATAAAATAAAAACCATATCATGATAAAAATCATAATCTCAAAAAGTGGTCCGAGTTGTCTTGGGTCTTTAGCTTCAATATTTTCTTCTTAACTACCATCAAATAATAAGTTGATTAAAAACAATTTCATCAAATTAACACAATAAATGAATGCACAGTACATAATATATGTCATCTAAACATAAAACAAAAATTAAAACCCCATATTATGATGTAAATATCATCATTTCAAAAAGTGGTCCGAGTTGTCTTGGGTCCGAGTTGTCTTGGGTCCGAGTTGTCTTGGGTCCGAGATGTCCTGGGTCCGAGTTGTCCTGGGTCCGAGTTGTCAAGTTACCTTTGATAACGTGTTGTGAATACGTAGCAAAGATACCTTGTTGAAACATATTCCACAATTGCAGGGCGCCTCAATTAGGAAGTGCTCATCGCTACATAGTTCATTTCTGGTACAAGAGACAATCGCTCATAATATTGACAAAGGGAGGTCTGTCCTGTGCTGTCTATTAGACATCTGTAAAGCCCTCAATACCATGTGGATCGATGGGTTCTTACACAAGCTATATCATTGTGGTATAAATGGCAAATTCTGGCGGACAATATACCAGTCAAATATACCTAATGTTAATAACTTACCACCATCAAGATAAGTATCCTCAGTCGCCATAAAAGCATATCCGATGCAATCAAATAATGTGTTTCGATAATAGGTCGTACGATGGGCAGGAGTTGTTTCCGTCACGACTCGAAGATTAGACCTGTAGACGTAACCCGTGAACGTAAGATTTTCGGCGACCATCGTCGAACCCATTTGCAGTTGCGTATCAGTGATGTCACTCATATCGACATTGTACCTTTGTTTAACATATGCAAGAAATTTCCTGCCTAAAATTGTAATGTATTATATAAGTACTAAATAAATATTATGGATACGATAGACACATAAATCTGAAAAGTGGGTTAAACCATTAAGCGATACGGATACGTTGAAAAACATACAATCGTCCTATCTATATTTTAAAACACCTGAAAGCAACGAATATGCAGAGGTGTCATACATAAAGCGATCAATAATACTACCAAAAAAATACACAATGCATGTCTAAATATTGTATTCTAAGTAAAAAGAATAATGATGTTTTATTCAGCTTTCGTAAATGTAATATAAGTGAAACTGGCAGTTTCTCTTTATCACTCTCGTTTTAAATATTACTACCTTTCTGAATGACGTCTGCGTCTGTCTTCACATCGGGATCAATCGAACTCCATGATTTTGCCATACCCCCTTGTGGCGATACAATAACCGGGGATAAGACTGAATCCATAAACAGTGAAAACGTCACCAATCCTGCTTTACTTTTAGCCGTTGTTCCATTAGTCTTAGTTGTTTCACAACTATCGCACTTCTTGATTTTTCCACACTCGACCACGTGAGGTAAATATGATATCAAAATCACAATGTATATCAAATTGTTGAAGACTGTTGTTCCAATCATGATCGGCCTTTGCTCTGAAGGATTCACAAAATACAATGACTTATATACTAGAAGGGACATACACTCCTCTCCATAAGTTTGCAACCTTAGCTCCCCTTTTGAACTTCGTGTTAAAGCCTTTTTAGGTTTGATTTTTTATTTACTTAACCTGCAATGAAATAACTTATTATTGATGGAAACGTAACCTGACTTTATTTCAAATACCTCCAAATTTTTCCAATTTTTCTCAATTACAATATAGGTCGAAAGTAGATGATAAGTTTGATGAATTTTTGAAAATCGTCATTCCCATGTAAACCAATGGAAATGGTGGGTTTGGGGCAAATCAGAAATTATGATATCTATTCAGTATAAGATTCAGCAAAAATATTTTTATTTAGAAAACTGAATTGTCTCACTATTTTTGTTCACAAAGTGTTTAGTTTACTTGATGAATACTAAAGTTACATAACTTCAAAGTCATCTTTCGCCTCCTGTGTTATTTCAATGGGAGGGTTTTTTTGAAAAACAATTTTGACTTTAAAGACCTATAACTTTGTTGAACCCGAAGAAACGTATGAATGTTTTGTTAAATTAAGTTAACAAATTCAATTGCCTACTAAACTTGTATTTTTGCAAGAACTCGAATGGAGGGATATTCTGTCAAATAACTTGCGGTAAGCCTACCATTTCTTATTGGTTTACATAGGAACTCGAATGGAGGGATATTCTGTCAAATAACTTGCGGTAAGCCTACCATTTCTTATTGGTTTACATAGGAATGACGAATTTCGAAAATTCATCAAAATCATCAATTTTCGACCTATTGTAATTGAAGAAAAAAATTGAGAAAATTTGGAAGTGTTGGGAATGAAGTCAAGTTACGTTTCCATTAATAGTAATATTTTCATCGCGGGTCAAGTAAATAAATATTCAAACGTAAAGAGGTTTTAACACGTAGTTCGATAGGGGAGCTAAGGTTGCCAAACTTATGGAGGGGGGTGTATATATAGGGGTGTAATAACACCATATAAATATGAAAATTAATGTCATGTTATTGCTTTATTGTCCAGAAAATAAAACAAATAATATGAAATCAAACTTAAATTGAAAAGTCTCATATAACACTAATAGAAAGTAATAAATGGAAGCTATGCATTTCATATTCATAACTGATCTGTATGATAACCATTTACTCGACATTATTTAAAGAAGTAAATTTGATTTAGCCATTAAATGCCATCATATATTACCATTATACGGTTCTTACATACCAAAATACCATTAACTTAATGTATTTTGTTTTGGTAACTTCCATGGTACCACATGATAATCTAGAACGAAAATAATTATTGATTATTTTATCTTAAAGTTCTTAAAGATTTAATCATTATTTATTTCTTAAGTTGGTTTATCAATATACAGGGTGATCCAAAAAATTAGAATATGTGAATATTCAATCAGTAACCAGAACAACGGCAACGCCAAAGCGTAGCGAATCCCATCGGACAGCCATGGATGGCATTTTTACAAACAAAGTATATAGCAAAAATGGCAGCCATTTTTCAAAGTGGCCGCCTTCTACCAAAAGTGTCATTAGACCATGTGCCATGCTTATAGTATTCACATACCAAATATGAACAAAATCGCTCCACTACTTTTCAAGTTATAGTAAAATATGTTAAAATGGCGGCCATTTTTCAAAATGGCCACCTTCTACCAAAAGTGCCGTTAGACAGTGTGCCGTGCTTATGGTATTACATACCAAATATAAACAAAATCGCTCCACTACTTTTCGAGTTATAGTAAAATACGTTAAAATGGCGGCCATTTTGAAAAATGTCCGTCTTCTACCAAAAGTGTCATTAGACAGTGTGCCATGCTTACAGTATTCACATACCAAATATGAACAAAATCGCTTCATTACTTTTCGAGTTATAGTAAAATATGTTAAAATGGCGGCCATTTTTCAAAAAAAAATTCAAAATGGCCGCCTTCTACCAAAAGTGTCATAGGACAGTGTGTCATGCTTATAGTATTCACATACCAAATATGAACAAAATCGCTCCACTATATTTTGAGTTTTAGTAAAATACGTTAAAATGGCGGCCATTTTGAAAAATGGCCGCCTTCTACCAAAAGTGTCATTAGACAGTGAGCCATGCTTATAGTATTCACATACCAAATATGAACAAAATCGCTTCACTAATTTTCGAGTTATAGTAAAATACGTGAAAATGGCGGCCATTTTTCAAAAAAAATTCAAAATGGCCACCTTCTACCAAATGTGTCATTGGACAGTGTGTCATGCTTATAATATTCACATACCAAATATGAACAAAATCGCTCCACTACTTTTCGAGTTATAGTAAAATACGTTAAAATGGTGGTCATTTTTCAAAATGGCGGCCTTTTTTCAAAATGGCCGCCTTTTACCAAAAGTGTCTTTAGATAATGTGCAATGTTTATAGTATTCACATACCAAATATGAACAAAATCGCTCCACTACTTTTCGAGTTACAGCAAAAATCGTAAAATAACGAGTAAAGGCCGCCATTTTTCAAGATGGCTGCCATGTGCTTCTTTAATATCTACATTTCTAGCTTTATTAATGTCCTATATAACAGTTTTACATATTGCACCTAAATCACTGTAAATTCGGCACTAAAATGGCCGCCATTTTGAAATGAGCAGCCATTTTGAAAATCCGCTTTCGACCAGAACTTCTACCCCCATAGGGTATATGTGTACAAAATATGAACAAAATCGGGCCAACGGTATTTGAGTTATTGCCCGGACGGACGGACGGAGGCGTTCCCTATATCCCTCCGAACTTCGTTCGATGGGATAATAACCAACAACAAACCGAAATGTATTGTTTGAAACCAATCAGCTGCAATACAAAATTTTGATTATGTCACCAGATTGGACCTTAACGTGCTAGTAACGCAATAAGTAATTAAAATATAAGGTTACACCCATACTTTAACATGGTACAGAGAGTCAGGATTCGTAAGTTTAATTAACAACACTACTCAATACTCAATTTTGATTGGCTAAAGCTTCAGAACTTTTATATCTAAAAAAAATTATTTCTGTTTTTAAGTGGTCTATCACAAAAAAACAAAAGGGCGACGTTAAAAAAACATTGAGAGATACACATAACATAATTGGAAGCAATACATTTTCTCAATTAATAAATTTAACAACATTGAGATGAGGCGAATTCAAAGTTTTTTTTATAAAAATAGCTTTAAGGAAAATCAACAAAATGCAACTTGAACGATTTATTTCAAAACGGGGCCCTGGGATTGTAATTGTCATTCGAGAGAAGAGGGGTCATATTAAATATTGACTTGTTAAACCTACAAACTTTGCATGGTGCATTTATAATATTTACGGCCAATGTACATTAGGATAAACTATGCTTAGTAAAATGTTGGTATATTTTAGTAGAGAATTCTCTTCATATATTCAAGCAATGTTAAATTTTAGGTTAAAAAATATTACTCAGGCTGAACACTTACACAGCGCCTTCTTATTGGCACCTAGGTCCATCATGTGACACTTACATTAACTACCAATGAAGATAATAAGTAATTGTAAACAATAATGATGACAATCGCAAGTGTGTGGTCGAGTTACAATAACTATAGGAATAACTGTTAGCTATCAATCTTACAGTATTTTTTACTTATAGATGAATTATATCACCGAGATTGATTTCAAGGTTTGCATAATATTTTGTTATGAAAGAGCTAAATCCAAGGTTGTATTTTTGTATGACCGCGGAGCAAAAACAATCGTAGTACGAGTATATAATGTGTTAATATGTTATTAAAGAGCTGAAACCCAATTGTTCAACTTTTGTGTAGTACATCTGTATTTTATAAATGTGACTTCCAACTTTACTTCTCGTCCAATTGATCGCGTGACGTATTTCAAGTTAGATGAAACATGGTCTAATGGCTGCTAGTTGCTGCTAAAACTAAAACTGCTATTCGTATTGAGTCAATCCACATTCATTTTATGCATATTCATGGTGCATATTTGACCTGTCATTTTTAGGAAACTTTCTCAAGTCTAAAGTCAATTGAAGTTTTCTTGATTGACAAGTTTCTCAAAGTTTGTCCTTATAATTCATTATTTCTTGTGATGAAATTAATTGTTACTAGATCAAAGCAGTCTATACAAATGACTCAATATGTGTCAGAATACATTTTTACCGTTTTGAGATATTTGAAGTCAAAATTTTTTTCAACTTGCTTCAATCGCACCAATTTCCTTTTTAATCATCTACAAGTTCACTGAAGTTCAAATCTGACCTTAGTCTTGAGATAAGACCTTCAGAGACATTCGAAGGTCAAAACATTGATTTTTCAAATTGATTTTTTGGATTAAAATTTTTGTCCGCTTCATCACAATATACCCACTGAGCTCTGAAAAAGTAAAATGTTCAAGGTCAAGGTCATTAATCTAGGCCACATCTACATTTCTCAAAGTTCGAGAGTAAAAATTAATAATATTGGTTTAAAGTCAGGATGTACATTTCTCTAAGGTCTTGTGTGACCATTCATGAAATTTCAACTGGATTAACTATATCCAATATACATGTACTTTATATATAGTTACCGAGGCTTTGTTGCACAGCAAAAATCAACAAAACCCTCTATTTTACTATATTTTTAATTATTAATCTTTTATTTTTATTTTTATTGTATAAAAGTGGTTATTTAATAGAAACATCATATCTGCAGCAAAATCTTAAAAGCATTGTGAAATAAAACATATGTTCAATATCTTATGGCATCATAATCATAAATAAGCATTATTCAAGGTTATTAAGAACCAATTTAAAGCCGGGAGAAGGAAAGCCATGATGAAGAGGCCATGAGAAAAAAAGCCTTGCTGCAAGTTACCTTTTTATTGTGATAACATGACTAGAATTCACATGATAACAAACATATATTACATGAATTCTAAAGTGTTGTGTCAAACCTGACCCGGATAAAAAGAAATTGATTTCCTTCCAATTTTGGCCAAGGTTTCCTATATATAGGAGCATATAGTTCATTACTATCATATAACTCGAAATAAGAGAAAAACTTGAACAGAATAATAAATAAATGATACTTAATATAAAGAATAAATAAGAACATCTAAGAAAGCGTTATGGGAGGAATATTCCAAAGGGCCTTTGTTTAAATGATATGTAAAGTCCTTCTACATGGTTCGAGCACCCATAAGGTCTTGGAGACACTAAATTGGTAACTTTGTCTGAGAGAAGAAGAAGCCATTTTTGCTCATTTTTATTTAAATGTACAATTAATTTATCAGCTCCATATGTCACTGAAATATTTAATAAATACTTACATGAGCCAAATAGACTCCTAAGGGGTGCCAGAGAGTATAATGTGCCTCTAAATATCCGCATTTCAACCAGAAAAACTAAATATTTTGCTGCCATTAAAGCATGGAACGATTTGCCTAATGATTTAAAAATTGCAATAGAAAATCAACTTTTAAGGGCAAACTCAGAAAGCATTTTAGAAATGAAACATGTTTAAATATCATAACATTACTTGATATCACTAGAAAAACTGAAATTATATTTAACAGGTTAAACGTAGACATATTTTTAAAAAAGTCAATTATTTGCTCGTTATTTTTAATAACATAGACTCACCAGCCTGCAATTGTGGTAATGAAAATGAAACCCTAGTTCATTTTTTCCTCAAATGCCCTCAATTCGAAGATGACGGAATCCAACTGATTATAGATCTCCATATTATTGGTTGTTTAGATTGATTGTTTATATTATTGGTTGTTTGTTCTTAGATGCTAACTCTGTTAACAAGGTCAGCTATAACATGGTTATAAAGAACTTAGTAATGATTGATAATAGATAATAGACTTCATCTGAAAGCTACTTTTAAATTCTTAAAAGCAACCAAGATTGATATGTATTACACGCCACGCCAGAATCTACCCAATACTGTTTTTTGTGAAATATCTAATACCAGCCTGATTATATTTTTTGCCTTTGTTTGAACAGTAATGAATGATTGTAAAAAATTGTATTTGATTTGTATACTAGAATTTGTTGTATTTACAATTCAACGTTAAATTCAATGTTAAATTGATTAACCTTGTTGAATTTTTACAATATGATATTCTTTGTATGATATGGTATGAAATTGAAATAAAATTATTTAAAAAAAGTCTGGATGTTCAATATAATTTCTCAACGACGAAATCTCTAGCAGATTAAAGTTTACAAGCAGAAACTGCCAGTATTTCGAATGTCCAGACATTACAATTTTTGATATGTTCTAGGTTGATATCACTGGATTCATTTCCTGATCCTTTGGGGGCAATTAAATGTGATCTCTTACAAACTGTAATGTTTGAAGAAATAAAGATAGTCCAAAGTCATCAGTGGTTGCAAGTGGGTCAACAAGGTTTTGGAAGGATCTAAAATTTTCAGGAGATATTGGGCATCCAATGTCTGGGACGACTACATGAGGTTGGTCTTCATCTATTCTCTCAACTTCTGACTCAAGATCTGATCTTACAGTAGACGGAGCAAAAATATCCCGCATGGCAACTAAGTTAGAATTCGCTTGTGCCAGAGCTCCTTGAATAAAAAGTTGGGTGGGTGTTGCCATATGTTCTGTGCGGAGGCCCTGGTTATTCCACTGCGCAATAAATTCTTCAATCGTCTTGTTTATCCTTGGAATATATACATACTGTAATGACCATTTGCAGTCATTGTCCATTGTCATCCACAATAAGGTCACCTCTACTTTCAAAGTAATAGAATATGTCATAGAAAACATGTGTAACTCCATTCCACAAATCCACCCAGGATCTTTCAATCCGTTGATTGTGGACTGTCCTTCCACGTATGGCACTTCCTCTATCAGGCCCTCTTTTTTCTTCCATGAAGTTGCATATATTATTGTTTTCTCCTCCTCTGTCAACACGTATCCTAGAGGGACATCCATATCTGAAACAGACAATAACTATTCAATTTAATATGTACATAAATTTGTAAATAAGACAGGGTGAACAGTAGTACAACCTTGAATAGAATATAGATTTTATTTACATAACATTATTTTTTGACAATTTAAGAAAATGTATATATTTTACACTCGCATTGAGTTTCACACTCATGGTAAAATGACTACGATTTGTGTTTCATTGGATCAGAAAAATCAAAGAGATTTGTTTCTACAATAATGGTGCATGCTCACATTATTTTGACCCTGATTGTATTTATAAGAGTCTACTTGCTCTTTCGCTGCATCTTGAAACAGACGAAAAACTGTACTAGACTTGTTGTTGTTGGATGCATGTAGAAAGGTGATGAGTCGGGAGAACCCATCGATACCACCGTGAATCACAATTCCCCACCTGTAGGCAAAGATATAAAAAGCATTTCAAAGTCAACACAAGCCATAAACAATAACACCAATTAACCTACTTCCTGCCTAGTTCAAAGAAGCATTTTCTTCACTTACTTAATTTCAACAACTTCATTTCTATTATTTTCTGCCTACTCATAATCACTTATATTACATTACTTCTTTCAGTTTCGATTAAATTTTAATATCAGTTGTGTTTGTATCTCAATTGTTTTAATGAACTAGACAACAGCAACGCTAAAAGCGTAGCAAATCCTATCGAACTAACATGACTGTAATTTTTACAAAATCAAAATTCAAAGTTCACCATTATACCATTCAAAAATGGTCACTCACTTTTCAAAATGGCCGCCTTCTAGCCAAAGTGTTATAAAACAATACTTGTAGCCAAGATAAAGAAAGGTTTTAAAGAAAATATTGTTCCTACTCTCAGATAAACATAACATTTTTACTTCAAAGGATGTCAAATGATCCCTTGACCAAGTGATCAGTTTAGTCAAGAAAGTCATTGAATTTTATATAGTCAAGTCTAGAGCCCCACAAATGAGTGCACTACGCACCTTATATCATATACGCACTAATATCATATCTCATTTATTGCCATGGTCTTACATACTAGCCCAGGTAAAGGGTAGCACATGACGTCGTGGACTTACTTCCGGCCAGATCATCATGGCCCCAAGGGTCAGCCAGCCCCTACCATTCCGGACTTTACCTGGCTATATAATTAAAATTGTTTCGTTCTCCCTTATCTGTTTACTTTCTCCCCCACCATCATCAAGCAGTCGAGTTCATTCCTCAACAAATATTTCACACATCCATAAATATTATAAAGCTCTAGACCCAAATATATCATTTTAGAAAAATTCTGTAATGTGGACACGCTAACTCGTCAGCTAGGTGCTCCAATTAAAATGATTCCTCTAAAAATGTTTTGCCAAAAGTCATATATTATCGAATAAATAAGTAGACAGGGGTTCCCAAAATCTTTCAATTTTAGTTATGAGAGAGTCTTTGTAAGGCCTTGACTAGGCTTTTAGACTTTAGTCCAGGTCAAAAATAAGAATAAGTTATAGTTGTTTAAAAATGAACCATATGTTCTGTATCCATGTAAAGATAATTTTCCAACATTGTTAACCTTTAACAAATAGCTACAACATCATTTAGCACTGTTCAAAGACTGTAAAAATATGTAATAAATAACACGAGTTTGTTTTGAGTATTCGACCTTTAGCTGAAACTTATATCATATTGGAATCTGAATCACTCGCAGATCACACTTGTGGTACAAAATATCATTTGACTCTGTAGCATTGTCCTTGACATGAAACTCGTTTGTCACATCAAGGTCAAGAGAGGTTGCCAGCCTAGCTCCATCCGCCTTTCTTACGAAATGGATACTACAAGTCTCGTCATCATTTGTATCATTACAAGTGACATATTCATCATCATCGAAATTGTCACTAATTGAATTATCATTGCACATGACATATTCATCATCTACATCATCACTAATTAAATCATCAACGCAGTAACCTTCAAACATTTTATCATACTCATCATTATCAAGTTCACTGTCATATGAGCATAAAGTACACTTATCAAAGCAAGATTCAATACCCACAGTTTCACTGTGCAGTAACATACAATTTATTGACTCAATATCAATTATCAGCTCATTTAACTGTTCAATATCATTTTTCAATTCAACGTCATATTCTAAAGTCACGGACTCATAAATGTATATTGACGCATCAACATCAGTTACTTCATTGTCATCTAATTCGCGCATTGACTCTGCATTTTCAAATTCAATATTCAAAGATTCAGTTTCGCATATACTAAAACTTCTACAAATACTTAACAAAATATTTCCTTACGAAGAGAAGACTTTTCTTTGAAAGCCTTTAAATTGATTGATTTCTAAGTATAAATCTGTAAAGCAATTAAAATAAATTACTTAAAATGACTGAATATCAAATAAAATTATATGCGCAATTTTCATTAAATATGAAAATAAAATAGAGATCTACACTCTTATTTATGGAACACTAGCAATACATTTCCTGCCTTTATTTTGCAAATATTGATGCCATTTGATCATGAACTTTTGAATCCATCCCCAATATCATCCAAGAAAAGTGAAATAAAGATAAGTTATAGCTCTAAAGATATCTGAGAAATGCCAACACAGCTAACCTTTAACGAATAGCTAACCATCCAGGCTGCAACAGAACTAAATATAAGTCAGTCTTCAAGTATGCCAAAGTATAGGCAATACCAAAACTGTTATTCACACTTGTCTGGAAATATTTGTGTCTAGCAACAAGCCCTTGTTTGATTGGATTATTCAACTTATTATTAAATCTTGCAAATACTAGCTATAATACTTCGGTAACAACTAGCAAAATATCTCATTATAACGAGTAGACCTTTCCGAATAGCTTGCAATAGATCTCAATGTTTCAAATATCCAAAAGAAATAGGAGCATTTATGGTCAAACACGCCCATGCACATGTAAAAAGTCTTAAGCTCATGGGGCTATTTCTGGTCCAATAAAGTATAATATCTCTGACATGTTTCATTGGCAATTCACCAAACCAAAGCGATATGTAGAACTTTGAAAGAGTCATGATTGATTAATTTCTAAAACAACATTGATAGACATAAATCTGTAAAGCAATTAAAAAAACTACAATAACTTCAAATGACTGAATTTCATTGACCTTTACATATATATTACCATTGTATCAAAAAATGCCGACCTAACATATCCAAATATGTAATCAGCAGAGTAACCAACAAAGCAATTAATATAACATCTGCAATCTGAACCTGCTCTGGGCATTATTGAAAAACCAAAGAACTGATTGTCTTTGAAAATAACTGCAACTGCGCAAAAGTGTATCCTCCCCTCACACAACAAATTTGGCAACCAGACCCATAGAAAAATTAATGCATTATATCATTGTGACGCCATCTCTTTGTGCTTTAAATGTTTACATATATGCATAAAACCATAAATTGAATGATTGATTGAAAAAAAACATTATGCAAATTTCAAAACCAAAATTGATGTATGCCCAGACAAAATCAAAAATCATATTACCCGCCATATCAGCAAATGTCTTAAGGGTTGATGTCTTAATGCAAATGTCTCTCAGGATGGTGCTTCACTTCTCTCTGGATCAGTTTTGATGCCCTCACTGCATACAATGTGTCCTAGGAAGGCAACTTCTGTCCTCATAAGGAAACACTTCTTTGGGGAGAGCTTGAGGTTAGCAGCTCTGAGACTATCAAACACCTTCTGCAGATTATGTCTGTGTGTCTCGGAGTCTTTGCCAAACACTATTATGTCGTCAAGATATTAAAGACAAACATTCCACAAATTCCCTACAAGGACAGTTTCCATAAGTCTTTGAAAAGTTGCTGGTGCATTACAAAGACCGAATGGCATGTTCTTAAACTGATAGAGACCACTTCCTATACTGAAAGCACTTTTCTTCCGGTCTTCTTCTTGGATTTTTATTTGCCAATATCCTGACATCAGATCCAATGTAGAGAAGTAGGCATTGCCCGACAGTAGATCCAAGGTCTCATCAATCCTTGGTAGAGGATAGGAGTCCTTAATTGTCTTGGAGTTTACCTGACGATAGTCTATACAAAATCTAGTAGATCCATCTTTCTTGTTGACCAAAACTACAGGGCTACACCAACTTGAATTAGAAGGCTCAATTACATCAGCCTGTAACATTCTTTGAACCTCATTAAGGGCCACCTGTCTCTTGGCCAGAGGAAGGCGACGTGGGGGTTGCTTAATCGGTTTAGCATCCCCAGTATCAATGACATGCTCAACTGTATCAGTACAGCCTAGGTCATTTTTGTTTTAGCAAACACATCAGCATTTTGCTTTAAAAGTGATTTGAGCTTAAGTTTTTCACATTCTGGTAGACCTTTTGGTAGATTATCCATGACAACATCAAGATGTACCAACTCAGGACCCTGTTTTGACTCAGAACCCTCAGAACTGGGCCTTTCACTGTCATGCCCTACAAAACTACCTTTTGCAGAATGACCCAAATGCACTGAGGAATCCATATTGTACCCCCTTTGTCAGGCACACTGGAAATAAAAGAGGTAGTGGAAATATTTTCAGGTTCAACCACAGACCCCGAACCAATAACAGTACCCTTAAACAGCTTCTGTGTTGGACCTGTGTTAAGGACACGCACCTGACACAACTTCTGGTCAGATTTAACAATAGTATGAGACACCAATATACCATGCAGTGCCTGATCGTGGAGATCAATGGGTTCAACCTGCACTAAACAACACCTTCCTACTTTTGAAAGTCTCACAATGTCACAATTTTGCTGGAGTTCATCCTTCTTCTGGTTTGTCAGCTCATCATGGTCAGAATACTGATTGATCAGGTCAGCAATACTCCCATCACTAGTTGAAGATGTCATCCTACAATTATTGGGACTGGTGTCTACCAAAGACACCTGAACTACAGATTCAGAAAACTCGGGCAATTCAACATCATGTAATAACCTAACCTCATATAAAATTTCTTCAGGAACACACTGGACACTGTCATCCCCTATGCTCAAAATACCACTATTCATATTCATAACACATTTTTGTCGAGTGAGAAAGTCACACCCTAAAATAGCATCATGTGGCATGTCTGCCACAATTAATTCCTGATGCACAACTAGCTCAGGATTCATTTCCATCGATACCACAATGCGTCCCAATGAATGAACGCTATCACCATTAGCTAATTTCAAAATATCAGATCGATTAATCAACTCGATATGACCTTCAGAACACAGTTTATCATACCTCGTTTTAGAAATTATAGATCTACTTGCACCTGTGTCCACTAAAAATTGAACACTTTGAGAACCTATTTTGGCAAGTAACATATACCCAGTTATATATTCTGTATCATTATCAGTATCATTTTTCTCATGTCCCAATTCATTTATATTTATGTTCAGATCCTGATCTGCCTTGTGGTACCGCTTAACCTGTCAATTCATATTTGGTCTGTAATTAGGGTTTCTTCTTGGTTGATTTCCATTGAAATTTTCTCTCGGTCCAAACTGCTGCAATCTTCTTGGGTTCTCAGATGGAACTTGATAATTTGAATTCCAACCAACGGGTTTTTGGCACCCCCAAGACATGTGTCCTACCTCATTACATCTCCAACAAATGATGGGCTCCCTACCAGGGGTATAGCCTTCATTAGACTGCCTTGGAACAGCAGTCACTGCTCTGGTCCAGGTATTTCTACTGGGACCAGGCGATCGGGGATCAGCTCTCACTAGTTTCCTGTGGTCAGTAAACTTCTCTAAACAGCCCATCCTATCTGTCAGGTCATCCAGCTTTTTGAGGACTTCCTCCATACCATGCTTTTTAGGCCGATTGTTGTTATTATTTTTCCGTTGAAAAGGCTCTTCAAATGGAGGGGTTGGTGGTTCCTTCTCCCTGAATTGGACCACCTTCAGACTATGTGTCGAAGCATTTGAGGTATCACCCTTTTTGAAGGCTTCCAATTCCAAAGCTAATTGGACAGCTTCCTCAATGGACTGTGGATGACTTCTTTTTATTTCCCATCTGAAGTCCTGATCAGGAATCGCCTTTATGAAATGGTCAAGGGCTAACTGGTCTCTCGTCTGGCTGTTTGCAGATACCCAGGCTTTGGAGACGAGGCGTTTGACATCAGCACATAATTCGGATAGTGATTCACCTTGTTTCCTCGTTCTCCCTGAGAGTTCAGCTTTATATATGTCTCCCTGATTAGAAGGAGAAAACCGCTCAGCTAATGCCTGCATCACCAGATCGTAGTTTCGCCGATGTTCAGTTGGCATATCAGTCAACACACAGAGAGCCGCCCCTCTAAGGTTTGAACACAAGTGGAGACAGCACTGCTCCTTTGTCCACCCATTAATTCATGACACGAATTCCAGATGGGTGACAAAGTCAAGCCACTCCATTGTCCCATCAAAATGGCAAAGCTTTTGATGTTTACCATAGCTTGTACCATTGGGTTTCTTGGTTGACTTCGATGAAGAGGCTGGTGTGGACATATGTATAGGCCTGAAGGCACTTGATGAACCAGGAGTGGACGTCGGATTATTACCATCCTCACCTTCAGAATCAGAATCACTTGTGTCAACAAATGCATTTGAGTGACCATAAATAGGTGGCACATACCTGGTTCTTCCCTTGGCCTTTCGAGAACGAGGCATGCTGGTACTAAACAACCCAGTGGCTGGTATAGATTGTGTTGCGACTGTTGTAAAGGCTGCTGCTGTATTAAAAGGAACATGCAACGGCGATGTAGTCACTACTGATGGCAATGTTATTGCAGGTGGTAAGGAAAAAGACACAGAACCAGCTGTAGTAGGGTTAGACTTTATAACATCCCGAAGGGACATTACCTCAGCCGCCAGCTCCTCTTTTTACCTAATCACATCCTGCAATTCTTCCCTGTAGCGTTCAGCTTTCTGCAGGCGCACCTCAAACTGATTTATCAGAGAATTATATTGGGATGTCATCCTCTTGTTGTTTTCCTCCCAGCTCTGCGTCATTTGCTTATGATGGTTTGTGAGGAAAACGACCTCCTCTTTCAGTCGCTGGACCAACTGATGTTGTTCTTGGAGGTCCACATCATTATCTCCGGTGACATACTCAGGGGGAGCAGAAGGACTCCTGCTGAAAATGGCTTCAGCCCCCCTAGCTAACCCAGCATGTTTCTCATCATCGAACCCCTCCTGTGATTTCGACAGATCCTTTAAAATTTTCGAAATATCACTCATTGATGCTCTGGACAGATCCCGTTCTGATTGTGCCATGATTTCCAAAAATGCTTATTAAAGTGACCAAAATACAAAATTAACATACAAAATTACTGATGCTCTTTCAATACAGCTTGGCTTTGATTCGGCTTGGCCCCCAATGTTACGCTTCGCGGGGTTCTCGTTGGTATGTGGTCCCTTCTCTTGTCTAGGGGTATGATAATGTAACTACAATAGCTTGATGTAAATTCCTTTATTATTCTACACTAAGAAGCATCTAATTCAAAGGCTTGAATCTCCTAACTGCAACCCAAGATTAGTAGATGTTAGCTAGAGATGTTGCCTCTTGAGTTACAGCTAGTAGACTGAAGAAACTGTTTAAAACACATAAGCAATAGGCATAACACTAGGTCGTCCGATGAGCGGGGGTTGTTTCCGTTACGACTCTGAGATTAGCCTCGTAGATGTAACCAATGAACGTTAGATTAGTTGAGGCTATTGTCGAACCCATTTGAAGTTGCGTATCAGTAAGGCCAGTCATATCGACATTGTACCTTTGTTTAACATATGCAAGAAATGACCTCCCTAAAAGTGTAAAAACATGTGTTTGTTGGCAATTCAGTTTGAAATTTTCTCTTGAAAAAATAAAACTTCCAAATTTGTTGAGTTTTCTTGCAGAAATCGCCTAATCCCCCCTCTCCATCCATGTTGTACGATTACCTGGCGTATATCCATGTTGTGACGTCATTTATGCATTTTCATTATTTAATTTACCAAATAAATCAAAGTTGGTATTTCGAATTACCCTTTACATATTCGAAATTTAAACTACCAACTTATGCTTTTTATTGAAAACCATTGATCGTAAAAGTAAACTGATAGCTTTTCGTTGTGTCAGTTTATCACTCTCTTTTGTTACAATAGCATTTACCTCTCTGAATGACGTCTGCGTCTGTCTTCACAGCGGGATCAATCGAATTCCATGATTTTGTTAAGCCGTCTTTTGGCGAAATAATAAACGGACGTTTGTTTGAATCCCCAAACACTGAAAAAGTCACCAGTCCTTCTCCGCTTTTAGATTTTTTCCCATTAGTCTTAGTCGTTTCACAACTGTCGCACTTCTTATTTTTTCCACACTCGAACACGTGAGGAAAGTATGATATCAAAATCAAAATAAATATCGAATTGTTGAAGAATGTCGTTCCCATCATGGTCTGTATTCATTCTGATGGATGCTCGGAATGCAATGGGTTATATAATTGTAACCAAACAATTACAGGGTGTACAAAAATAAACATTTGACTAGGATTTTCAGATCTAAAATACAAACGAACTAACGACAGCATCAAACATAGACTTGTGCGATGAAGTAAGTCAGATTTTGATGAAAAATACAGTTTAAACACTCATCTTGGAAAATAAATGCAATGAAGAGTACAGTTAATGAATGCAAGCGATAAATGTTAAAATAGTTGTTTTCATAAAAGTTCCTAAGTGTACGTTGAAATTTAAAATATATATGAATAGTTATTTAAAAATCTGATCAAATATGGACGTTTTGAAAAGTTAAATGGATAGGCATGTTACGGAATATCGCAGGGAAAAACAAGTTTAACTTTCAATCCAACGCATTGCTTGTCTCTCCTTTGAATCAAACCATCTCATGATATCACAACGATTGAAACTGCTAAAAATGATAACATGTATTATTCATCTTTGAATGTTTGAACTTTGGTTAATTTCTTTATTATTGATTTATTTAATGGCGGAAAATTTAAAAATTTAAAGAAAATGAAATTGTGTTTCAAAATTGATTAAACTATTTTTGTTGATTGTAATAGATTCATTTGTAACACACAGCGTTGTGCAAATTAATAGTCGCAAATATCAGGATATCTCTAATTAAATGTGATATTAGCTTATTTTGTTGATTGCAATGGATAAGGCGTCAGAAGAAATATTAATTTTATTAGATTATACCAATTGCAAGTTTAGTTAAAATAATTAACATTGATAAAACTCTCAATCGAAAAATGAATGGACAAGTGAGCCTTTCTCATCTTATTTCAAAACAAATGTCCTATCAATTACTTTAATCAGATATTTATTTTCTCAGCATTATGTCTGCTCATCATGGTTACACTAAAACACGCAAATAAATGAGAAAACTAAAACGTCGTGTAAATCTACGGCGTCAAGCAATCCATGACCGTATTTCCTTGACTCGATTTCTGCCTCCATTGTTCAAACCTAAGTGAACTCGCCTTTGTAGAACTTTGGAGGATGAACATCAAGCGAACATAGCAGCTTTATGATATAATTTATCCAGGCATTTTAGGATCAAGGAGTTTGCACAGCAATATAGTAAATCATAAAAGTCAAAATGTGGCAAAATTAAACATGAGTTGAAGATGTTTACCACTGAGTTTCGTCGATAAACTTTTCAAGTGGTTTGGTAGCTTGTTCGAGGCCTGAAAAATATGCTGTTCAAATGACATATTTTGGTCAAAAGCCAAAAGCCAAGGTGCTTATGTTCATTGACTTCAGGAATCTCATCACCACCAATGACATATGGGACTATATTCAATATTCATGCCTTTTGCGCGTTTTCATTAGTGAAGCATAACTTTAGATATAAAACGTGGCGGAAAAAACTAATAAAAGCTATTTCAATTAACATTTTAAATCATATATATGCTGTAAGAATTTTCCTATTGATTGTTGTTTTTACGTTATTTCACTGTTATCAGCTGCAGTTTAATATCAAACGTTGACAAGATAAGACAATTCGTTACGCTCTACATCAGATCTAGATCAATTGGTCTTACGTGCTAATTTTCGTTAAAAGCCATGCAATCGTATATCGTTAATGATCAACAAACCATAAAGATACAAAATTTGTGATGTTCATGAATGCTCGACTAATGGAAATATGCAATTCTTTTGATCATATCTCAATATGTTTCTACTTATACAATGAATGTTAAGTATATCCCTGTATATCAAAGAAGATAAACAAACGTCTTCAGTTATTTACCCCTGAGTCGGACAAAAATGGGTCAAAAATTAAACCTACATAACAGTCCAATACATTTTTTACCAATTGCAAAGAGAGATTTCGCAACTCATTTGTAGCATGTCTATAATTCCCTTATGACGTATAGTCCATGGTATGAAATTCCCAGGACGCCTATTATTTTTTGACCTAATATTTACATACCAACACAATCATGTCCAGTATTGTTTATATTATAGCCGTAAGAAATTCTTCAGGGTTTTGGGCTGAATTATGCTTGTCATTAGCAGGGGTCAAAAAATATTAGTAAAAACGAAATTCACCTTTTTACAATTTGGAGTATATACTGCTACAGAAAATTATACGAAATAAATTTAAGTGTATATTTTGAGTTTCTATATAACTATAAATTTGAAACAAATTACGTAATCAGCACATCAACATTTTGAATTGTTTCTTCAATATTGGAGATCAATGAATCGTTTTTATAGATTAATGGAAAATGCTAAAATTGTTGTAGTTTTTTAATAATGGGTCTTAATACGTTTTGAGATATGGACTGTCATCATCAGTGGTCACCTATCAATAAAGGAGGACGATTTGCTCTTCATTGACTTACTGTGGCTTCGGCTTAAATTATTTTGCGATGATAACCAGTAGTTATGTCTAAGAATATATCACCATCAGAAAATGTAATGATATGCAACAGTAACGTTATAAACTATCAGGCATGCCCTCTGAAAATGTATATTCTTATACCTCTTTAACAATCAAACAGATATATATTTTACATCAGTCATTGTTTTATGTTTTATAAAACATAGACAATTATTTCTTGTTTGACGCCTGGCAATGATAGGAATAAATTCTTTAAATCAAACTTTGAAATGGAAAACCCTAATTTATTTGAAATTATGAATATTTTAATAATCCACACACTTAAGTTGAATTTGCTCGACCAATATATGAAAAATAAACAAAATATAATAAGCACATTTATGTAATTACACTAATTAACCACATTGAAATCAAATTTATCTTGGCATAATGATAATCAAATTTATTGTGGATATGCTTACATTAACGTCCTGAGTCTTATAATTATGTAAAAATTCAAATGAAAATATTTTCGTTTTTCGACCCCTTGTAATAAGAGGCATATTTCAACCAAAAGGTCAGACGTTTTTCAGCAAACTGTATTTGAAAAGAATCAAGACCTCCTTAAATCTGGTTCGAATGTTGCTGTATAAATATTGTGTCACGGGTTCTTCATATTCCAGACCATGGCGTTGTATAACTTATGAAGCTTTTGATTACGTCATCATTTATTGCGTAGCTCTAAACGACTATACGTGTGATTATTCTGCAATTTACAAGGAAATCACACTTATGGACGAATAGAGTTATAGAGCAAAATAAATGATGACGTAATCAAACGCTTCATAAATTATACGTTATACGGGAATAATAAACATCAATGAGTTGCGAAATCTCCCTAGGCAAAAGCCAAGTCGTATTGATGACTTTGAATACTACTCAAACATTTCTTTGTACGCCAAATGTATCGACAAAATAAACAAGTTTTTACCATATTGGCATCTCTAGTGATTTGTATATTAATTCATGTCTTGTGTTAAAGTTTTATTCCCAAATTCTTTGAAAAACTTGTCCCGCCCAACCAACCCACGAGTAACAATAGTAATCGCACAGGGTGACACAAAGATGCTATCTCGGATCCACAAAATAGTTTGCAGAACATTTTTGTCTCCATCATATCTAATTTGTTCTTTAGCATAGAAACTACTAAATGGGGCAATCCAACAAAAGTCTCATAAGACTTGCGCATCTAGATAAACCTTTATGAGCGTTAAAAGATGTGAAAACTATTCCTTTGCTGTCACATCTGAATTCTGCACAAAAAAACATCAACGTTTTGAAACATAATTTTATGTTTTATGTATAATAAATGAGCCTCGCCATAGGAAAACCGGTCTTATCACAAAAATTTAAATTGTGCTACAGAGCCAAAAATGTGCCCAAGATTAAGAGGAACATGTGCTAAATTCAAATCAGTCATTTTGGTCTATATCTGCTAGGAAAAATTGTTAAGACACAAGCCATGGCTCATTTGAAAGGTCTCTTTGTGCTTTTTAAGAAAAACAAAAAAATCAAAACATTGATAAAATCTGTGATAAGACCCCTTTTCATGTGGCCTGGCTCAAATATGTTAGTTGCCTTTTTTTGTAGATTCCAGATGTGGCTGATTAGTGCATCTTGTTGAGTTAGTCATCTGAAACTCATTGTGAAGTTACTCCATGGAACCTTTATGTTTTAATGAGCTAAAGAAAAATTTAGATGTTATGCAGACAAAAAAGTTATATAAGATATCAAACAAATGGTATATGGTACAACCCTCAATCAAAAAAAACTATGAACAAGTCTGTTATCTATCTACCGAATAACACATGACATTCAGTTACTTCAATTAAATATTTATTTTCGAAGTATTTTGACTGCTCATGGAACTAGAAGACGCAAATAAATGAGAAAACTAAAACATCGTGTATATCTACGGCGTAAAGCAATCCATGACCGTATTTGCTTGACTCGATTTCTGCTTCCAGGGTTCTGACCTTAGTAAATTCTCCATTGTGGAACTTTGGAGGATGAACATCACGGGAACGAAGCCTCATAATATGTGGATCTTCATCAACGTCACACTCTTTGCTATCTATCACACAATTTTCTTCATAAATCATCGAATACTTTTTCATCATTCCAGTCCATTCTCCTTAAAAATTAAAAGGCCATGTAACTTATTCAAAGGGGCACTTACGGTTGCTAAAATTATGAAGGGGAGTGTAATCGATATCGCCTCCACTTTCATAATTATTTCATCTTTAAATGCATGTTTGATGTTGTGCATTTTTGTTCACATGTCTATTCACAATAACATGACTCCAACAGTTGCCCTCTATTCCTAGATACGATTCATCTTCCACCCAAACGTTTCACCCAAACGATTTCAATAGTAGCCTCAGTTAAAGGCATTGTTATGTAAATTTTGGACAGAACATTTTGGGAAACGGAGAACAATTACATAAATCAACGAGCCTGACTAACAGACAGACAAACTGTTTTTGTGACTGCAACCAATTGACAGATGATATCACCCGAAAGCAAGTAAACGCAATAGGTCTCATTGCGCACCTCTGATATTGGATTTTTTGACATGTCTTTCTGTTTTGTCAGTTCTCACATAATATGTAACCAATCATTTCCATATCTGTAGAACAATTGCATGTAATACCATTAGGCTACGTTATAGAAATTTTCAATAGTTTGAGTTATCAATTGCTGAAAAAATACGTGTCAAAGACTCAAAGAGCGATTCATTTTTTGGGTCGCCCGATATATATATTTCAGACGGTAAAACTGTAGAGAAGTTCGAAAGTATTTCTATACTGCTTGCTTAAGTCGAACGTATCTCTCGCCTTTCATTTTTTGCCTCACCTAATGATCTTGGATACGTCCTTATTTAAAACAAAGCAGGTACATATAAAACACACATATTCTAAAACAATCAACACAATTGTACATAGGGTAATTGATTAATTATGAGTAACAAGAACTCCGATAGACAAAATCAGAAATGCTAGCACTTATTCTACCATACGCGTTAGAATAGAATCACGCAATTTAACATCATAATTGTCGTTAAAATTATTACACCATATAGTAGATAATTGAATGAAGTATATTTGAGGGAGGTTTCAACATCCTAGTTTTACTTATAAAGATTTAACAAGTATGGGGGGGGCTTTTTAACCCCCCCCCCCAGGCGTTCGTGTGACTTTTTACCTTCGGGCTTCTAGGATTAAAAAACAAGTTTCAAATATATGTGATGATGTAATGACTAACCACCATCAAGGTAAGTATCCTCAGTCGCAGTAATGACGTAACCGATACAATCAAATAATGTGTTTCGATAATAGGTCGTGCGATGGGCAGGGGTTGTTTCCGTTACGACTCTGAGATCAGCATCGAAGAGATAACCCATGAACGTCAGATTCCCCGAGGCTTTTTCCGAACCCATTAGCAGTTGCGTGTCAGTTAGGTCACTCATATCGACATTGTACCTTTGTTTAACATATGCAAGAAATTTCCTCCCTAAAAGTGTAATAAATTACTAGCAAACTAAACAACATTATTTTGTATATGATAGACACATAAATATGATCAGCGAATTCAACCATTGGACAATACATACCTTATAATGGGTAATTTTGCTTATAATTTGATTTGCCTATTGGTAAATTTTTGCCATGTTCGAAAAATTAAATATTGTATTCATAATGTCATCCAATGGAAAGTTTTCTTTTGTCATTAGGGAAATTAAAATTGAAAATGGTGAAATTTGACCATTCGGCTAGTTAAGTACTCTGATTTTTTTTTAGGTTATTGTTATTTATTTCTATATAATTCAACATAATTATTTACATATACTGTGAGGGACCGAGGCTACATAGCATTATTGGCCCCCCTCGGAATAAATACCACTAATACCACACTTCCATTCCATTACAAATATCAATCATGGATTTTCCATTATGATTTTGAAAACTATCCATTTATGCTATTCCTTAAAAACTTTAAATGCAAGAATCTTAATTAACATTTTCATGATATTGAATAAATAACTATTTTATAATTCGTAATAGTACGAGAACAGCTGAAAGCTTGTCATTGTGTCTGTTTACATTATTGTTTTACAATATTACTACCTCTCTGAATGACGTCTTTGTCTGTTTTCACATCGGGATTAATCGAATTCCATGGTTTTGTAAAGCCCCCTTTTGGCGAAGCAGAGATCAGAGGTGTATGAGAATCCGCCATTACTGAAAACGTCACCAGTCCTTCTTCGCTTTTCGTCGTTTTCCCATTTGCCCTTGTTTTTTCACAATTGTCACACTTCTTAGCTTTTCTGCACTCGAACGCGTGTGGAAAACATGATATTAAAATTACAATGAATATTAAATGGTTTACGACTGCTGTTCCTTTCATGTTTGGTACTTGATCTGACTGTAACTCGGAATGCATGGGTTATATATGAGTAGACAAACATAAACAGTATACAGGGTGTCCAAAATTAACTTTCCGTTCGTGGTTATGCTGCGAAAGACATTGCCAGCTTAAGGTATCCATTGTAAGCTTGTAATAATTTCGTAATATCACAACAGTTGAAATTTATATTGCTCTTATAACATATTACATATAGTCTCAGATAATATGGTCGATATCCTTATTTCTAATCTATTTAACTTTGTGTTCAAATGACCAGAAATTCAAATATTTAAAAAAGAGAAATACAATTGTTTTAAAATCGATTTTTGTTGATAACATTAAATATAGTTCTCAATCACAACTGTGGTCATGTGCGGTTGGTTGTTGGTCGAATACACATACGTATATAACACAAGTATGGTTTTGATGACATACATTTATGTAGTTTATCATACCTGTGACGTGTATGTATATTAGTGCGTAACAAAAACGGTAACAGGACTGTATCCCATAAAAAGATCAAACAAATGCTCATCCAACCTAGTTGACAATAGTAGACACATGTCCACTCCGTGCACTGCTTGTCTTCCAATATACAGTATACTAATGGTGTGGATCCTTGACCAATATGTGTTATGCTCACAAGTATGGAGCCTTACACTCATAACCCTGGATGAAGTCTTACTCTAGTATGGGTCCCTAGACTGGATGTCGTCTTAAGTCTAGTACAGATCCATCACCTTTTAAACATTTGAAATTTTGTTCAAACGATTGAAGCGCCACCTGCGTTCTTCTTGAGAACTAAAACTAGGGACCTGTCATTATTACGTACTAAACCTAGGGACCTGTTACGTTACATAGCAATGTGGCATGTCACTTTGCCACATTAATATAATGCAACACATCTTACTTTGTATCATTTTATTCCGACTTTTTAACATTTTGGGGATTTTTTTCAACTAAAAATTTGTGTTTGAAGTATGATTAAGAATTGAATCGATGGCTTCACAGTCGTTGAATACCGAGAGTTCCATATCGAAGCATACATTACTTTAACAAAGACTGAAAGTTTGAATAGAAAATTGCAAAATATATATGTCAGGTATAAAATTGAAGATTCAATAAACACGCAAATAAGATGCCTCTACACAATATTTCATCTAACTTGTGCCACTTCACCCGATTGATTTTCGACTATATAATTATATTTTATCATTTTAATTTTGCACGTCATTGATCTATGGATAATGATGTAACAATAAAACTCTTCCAGCTACTTCAAGATATATCGATGATTTATTTAATTCTAGATTAACATGAACGTTACACGAATAAAATGCATTAAGCAAATGGTATTTTGATATAAAAATTGGATAAGGGAAATATATGATGACATTCAGATTTCAAAACAGATTTCAAAGAATAATGTTTATATCCATGATTACCATACAGATCAAATATTAAAAATCATCGCCGTGCTTTCACTAAAACCAAACCACCTGTCTGATTTTTTGGTGTAAATCGGATCTTTTTAGTAACTATAGTTACTATGGCTTTGTTGCACAGCATTAAGCAACAAAATCATCTACTTCCTACTTGGTCATCTTTTTTTTATTTTTGTTTTTATTAAGTTTATTAAATGGTTATTCAATATTTGTATAATATCTTCAGCACAATCTTAAAAGCATTGTTTAATAAAACATTTTTAAATAGCCATTTCTGCAGAATAGCATCATAAATAAGCTGGTGTACGTGTTATTTTAAATTTTTAAGATCATCATTAATCAATGACTGGTACCATAAACAAAACTAATAATATCTGTTATGAGGCTTCGGGGAATTAAAGCATATCTATAATGACTTTATCAAAAAAACCAAGATGAACAATTATCTCATTCGGTGTAATATATGTGGTAACATTTTATCCGTATACCTTGTCATTGGAGAGGTTAAGCTTTGCATTATATAATCGAAACTGAACCTGTACGTATCACTCGACCATATGCAAATTCATGTAGCCTTCTCATATAAATAGCCGTTCAAATCCAGTGTTTGTTTAGACTACACCATAGCGTGTAATGATTCTATAGTATGTCATTGATGCGGTTTTATAGCTGGTTTTCTAATACATAATTAAACGAGCTCGTTTCGTAAGATTTTTGGCGCTAAATCATGCATGACATACATCATCGTGTTCAGCAAGAATTCAACTGTGCATCGAAATCAAAATTGACAGCATAGTGTTCAATAGACACGAGTAAAATGGTTCCCGTTGACCCAACGTCAAATTTCAAATCTCCCGTTCTAAACCCGAAACTCTGAAGCTGAAAGAGTATCTGAAGTAGACTAAGCGCGCATAAAACTATGAGCGCTCGATACATTCCTTTGTTAATTTTTGTACTTTGCGTTCACGGTTACGTTGTGAAAAACATCGTTAGCTTAACCTCTCCATTGTCACAAAGACCGACAGAAGATAGTAAATACAAATTATTTTTTCTCGATATAAACGAAACTGGCTTTATATGTTAACACTAACGTGGATGAATATATTTTTATAACACTAATGAATAAAGGTGGTCAGATGCCCCCCTCCCCCTCCCTTTGCGTTTCTAAAGTTAAAAAGGTATAGTAAAAACTAAGGCACCATATTATAGGTCATTTAAACCTCTCGAGGAACGTGTATTAAAATCTCAAAAGTAGGTCAAATTAGGTCAAAAGTAGGTCAAAGTAACACAAGGGGAGTCTTTTTGGTGTATTTTTACCTTTCAATAAAAATTGAAAAAAAAATTGTCAAAAAGTTGCAGCATTGACCAATTTTCATGACTTCTTTTGCTATTAATCACAGATGTTTGTTTGTTTGTTTGTTTATTTGTTTGTTTGTTTGGTTCTAAATATTGTACACATCAAATATATCTCTATATTCACTGATTTATGTAAAATATTTCAAATAAATAAAGCCATCCGAGATGAGATAACATTTTTAGCGATTGTATTGCAATTTACTGCTAGCCACTTGTTTTCCAAATACTTCAGATTTTTCTGTAATATTTTGATGCATAAATTATATTTGAAGTAATCCAAGTTCATAGGTTTAACATTTCCTTGGTCATTCGTTGAAGCGTTTCCTTGTTCAAAGATCATGTTCTAATACAAGTAGAGCAGTCAGGTCTCTCTGTCTTTCTCACATGTACTGCTATCGCCTGAAGTAAAATATATAAGTGATTTTTATAGATGCTTCACCTTCGGGAGACTCGGAATTATGTTTTGCTTTTGAGGTGTGCATTAATATATTTGTATTTTTGGAAAATAATGAACAATACTTGGTATGTAATAAAATGTACTTCAACTTCGTGTCGTTGTTTGTTTTCTGTACCAAATGCAATTTGACCCTGAGTTCTAAGGACGATTCCTGCTCAATTTTAGAGTGACAATGAGACCCGTCATGGGCGTAACAATGGTTATTCTAATAAATGCTAATGTCTGCTATATGTAATGTTTATAAAAATATGCCACCTTGTAATAAACCTGTTTACATATATTCTCTTTCACATGGAAACAACTGGAAATCAATGTTGTTATCTTACATTTTCTTATTTTTGGTGAAACGCATTCGCATCTAGAGCAACCATCCTCAGCTGTGAAAAATTCTCCTCGCAAATATGTCAAACCATTCGCCTTGCACTTATTACAGAAGCGTCTATATTCACACATAACCTTCCCTGTTTTCGGGTGACATTTGCAACGTGTACAATTGTCTATAGGGTCCTTAAATGCTCCGCCATCTATAATTATTCCGTGAAATTTACACGTTTCTGTAAAATCAAAAAAACGTCGATTCATTATAATATTGAATTGTGTATGCTAATACGTATATCACATTCCCTTTTTTCTAGTGAAATTTAAAGGAGGGTACAATCGTACATGAAAATCTCAAGTGTTTCACCATCTATAATAACCAATCCATGAAACACACAGATCAAATTCTTACTAAAATCCTCTTAGTAGACATCGTTCACTTTGTACTCCGCAGTTGCGTATACACACTTCATATTCGAAACCATTGTCTAAAATCAATACACTCACTTTTTGGACAGCAAACGGACCATCGGTTTTTAACATCGACCTTGCATTTATAAAACGGAACACCTTCACACGACTCGCCATCTATCAGACACTCGACATATCGTCCATCAGAGTCCGTCAATGGGTTCTCACATGGGAGTGACTTGTGGAGACAACAGTACCCATCAGGTACACACTTATGACCATTCGGGCAATTTTTGTTCCTAATGCATGGTTGTCGTGTGTTTGCGACAATGAATGGCTCACCGACGGCACATGTGTGGTAATTTGGACATGCAGTGCTGTTACCTTTTTGCAAAACGCATTTCATTTGTAATTTTTGTGAAGTTCAAGAATTTGGAGAAGATAAATTGTTTTTTAATAAAATATTCATTTTTTCCAGCCAATTCTGGCAAACCTTTTTTCCCAAGTAGGCATTACTTAATCGTAAAGGAAGAGGCTTCTGGATGTTATATTAAATGTGATACAGGCGTAGTATGAGTACCTGTACAAGATCATTCATTCTTGATGCGCTTTCTGATGTTATATTACCTTAACCACCTTTCGTAACAATATAATGCAAAAATATTTACATGTCTGTAGTTTAGGAGAAATGCATGTGCACTTCGTACATCCATCCTTGCGCATAAAGGAGTCCCCGCGCATATACGTGGTACCATCAACCGGACATTCATGACACGTTGTTGGAGTAGGTCTGCACTCCACAACTTCTCTCTTTTTGCATTTACACGGTGTGCAATCATCAAGTGGATCAAAGAATCGTCCTATCACGAAGATCTGGTCCCTGTATACGCACGATGCTAAAGAAAATACAACGATTTAATTCACCCTGTTTAAGTTATGCGCTCTTTGTTTTTTGACACACAACAATCTTTTTACAATGCAGTCCGTTTAGTAATGTGTTCCTAACTATCAAAACTAATAAATTGTCCGAATTCAACAAGATAACCAGCATTGAAATAGATTTAGATGTCAGAACTTTGGCTCTGGTCATGAACACAAAACTGTGTAATGAAAATGCAAAGTACAATATTGCTGAGGTTACCTCCATTTTTTATGGAAATGATGTCAGAACTTTTGGCTCTGGTCATGAACAAAAAACTGTGTAATAAAAATGCAAAGTACAATATTGCTGAGGTTACCTCCATTTTTTATGGAAATGATGTCAGAACTTTTGGCTCTGGTCATGGACACAAAACTGATAAAAATGCAAAGTACAATATTGCTGAGGTCGCCTCTATTTTTATGGCGCCATAGGATCGCTTACTTACGTTGTGAGCAGCACATTGACCACCTCCCCATTACGTCTAGTTTACAAACTGACGTTTTCGTCCCCTTACAAATAGTGTTGTGTTTCCTGCATTCCATAAGTCCTCCTGTAGTATCATCTCGTATAGGTTTGGCGCATGCCCATTGGTGACTGCAACACATACCGTCGCTGCAATAGAACCCATTTGGACAACTTTTCTTGTCGAGGGGATCACACACAACATTTTTATTCCTCACCGTGAGTGTTTTGCTATTTTCTGGGCATTTAGCTACAATTGGCTGCTGACGTTTTACTCGATTTCCACGGCCACATTCACTCCTATCACCTAAGAACACGAGTGGTAATGATGGTAACAATAATGACATAATATAAGATGATATGAATGGTTCTATTGGATGCTTTAAATAAATGTCCATTTGACACCAACATTACACAGGCGAAGAAACAAATACAACTTTAAATTAACACCGTGACTAAAAGAAGTCAAATGTACCTTAAATTGTCCCAAAGCAGGAAAGGTTATTTAGAAATCTAGGATCCCAATTTCTGTCATGCTGCTGGACTTAATATGTATTGGGACCAACACCAGGTAACATTGTATTCTAGTTCCTACTTATGTCCCATCACAGTATACACCGTCACAAGCCAAAACAAACATCAGATTCTCCAGCAACATAAATGCCCAAATTGCAACTAGTGTCCCTTCACGTAAGGGACAACACTTAACTGGAGAAAGCATAAGCGCAGCACTTGATCCCACATGGCATGTATGCTACTACAAGCATTTTCAAAGTTGTCCTCACAATGCATATATGCTACTATAAGCATTTCCACAGTTGCTCCCACAATGCATATATGCTACTTCAAGCATTTCCAAAGTTGTCCTCACAATGCATATATGCTACTACAAGAATTTCTTACGTCACAAATATATACACGATGTAATAATCACGATACATCTAACAAATTATGTATAGGATATAGTCCTGAGTAAGGACATTAGCGGTTACCGTTAGTGATTTGGTTTTCTGAATAAAAAGTCATTTTCTCCTTCCCTACCCCATTGGAGCGCCATCTAGCGTTTGGGAAGTGAATCGGGACTAAATATTTATAGGGTAGGTCCTAATTTATCTGAAAACATGTCAGAGTTCAGTGGGAAATCTCATTTTAAGCTGGCGGCGGAGTGATTTTGACCTTGGTGATTTTACCAGAATTCTCTGAGAAATCTGACGATAGAGGGGGTTAGTGTCTTCAAGTTTATTTATTTCAAAAATTCGGTGGACAACCCATGGTAAGATTGTTATAGCAGGCTAGGCGAGTCTCTCCCGAACACTGTGGTATGTTGCACTAGGCTTGGATACTAATCGTTAATAAGATACAGGGTAAAATGTTATAATGGCCACCTATGGGAAACTCTACTGTGGTCTTCAACCTAATAGAAGGCGCTTTTTGGGGGCATTTTGAAGGTTTTATCCCTTTTTGAGGTTTTTTAGTTCATTGAGAAGCCTAATAGCGCATATCATATTAAAGGGCTGTATCTTAGCTGAACAATGCTATCAAAATCGTGACATTTTGAAGCAATTTTGGTGCTTTGGGGGCGAGGCCACTGTGCCAAGTACCCCGAATTCCATTCTCCCGTGCCATTCAATTGTTTTCGGGGCAGTTTTGAATGAACCTTTGTTTCTTCCTACCAATATGACGTCATAAGATGCAATCGAACGCCTTGGCATGGATATCACTTGAAAGATAGTAGAAATCGCTTTCCCACGATACCCCATATGGCCATGTTCACCTCAGTTGGGTGTACTCAATCTGTGATGCAATCTGTAAGGTGTACCCCTACCCCAAAGAAATTTCAAGAAATCTCAAAATCAAATTTCCTGAATTTTGCTAAAAGGACCTGTGTCTATAAGGATTGAATTTTCCTCCGTGCATTTTCTCAAATATAGGACTGTTATCTACCATTGTGATCGGGATAATGCCTACAATGCTAATATAACCATGTTGGAAGAAAACAAACTAATTCAGTTTACTATTAGAAGGCGCTTTTTGGGGGCATTTTGAAGGTTTTATCCCTTTTTGAGTTTTTTTAGTTCATTGAGAAGCCTAATAGCGCATTTCATATTAAAGGGCTGTATCTTAGCTGAACAATGCTATCAAAATCGTGACATTTTGAAGCAATTTTGGTGCTTTGGGGGCGAGGCCACTGTGCCAAGTACCCCGAATTCCATTCTCCCGTGCCATTCAATTGTTTTCGGGGCAGTTTTGAATGAACCTTTGTTTCTTCCTACCAATATGACGTCATAAGATGCAATCGAACGCCTTGGCATGGATATCACTTGAAAGATAGTAGAAATCGCTTTCCCACGATACCCCATATGGCCATGTTCACCTCAGTTGGGTGTACTCAATCTGTGATGCAATCTGTAAGGTGTACCCCTACCCCAAAGAAATTTCAAGAAATCTCAAAATCAAATTTCCTGAATTTTGCTAAAAGGACCTGTGTCTATAAGGATTGAATTTTCCTCCGTGCATTTTCTCAAATATAGGACTGTTATCTACCATTGTGATCGGGATAATGCCTACAATGCTAATATAACCATGTTGGAAGAAAACAAACTAATTCAGTTTACTATTAGAAGGCGCTTTTTGGGGGCATTTTGAAGGTTTTATCCCTTTTTGAGTTTTTTTAGTTCAATGAGAAGCCTAATAGCGCATATCATATTAAAGGGCTGTATCTTAGCTGAACAATGCTATCAAAATCGTGACATTTTGAAGCAATTTTGGTGCTTTGGGGGCGAGGCCACTGTGCCAAGTACCCCGAATTCCATTCTCCCGTGCCATTCAATTGTTTTCGGGGCAGTTTTGAATGAACCTTTGTTTCTTCCTACCAATATGACGTCATAAGATGCAATCGAACGCCTTGGCATGGATATCACTTGAAAGATAGTAGAAATCGCTTTCCCACGATACCCCATATGGCCATGTTCACCTCAGTTGGGTGTACTCAATCTGTGATGCAATCTGTAAGGTGTACCCCTACCCCAAAGAAATTTCAAGAAATCTCAAAATCAAATTTCCTGAATTTTGCTAAAAGGACCTGTGTCTATAAGGATTGAATTTTCCTCCGTGCATTTTCTCAAATATAGGACTGTTATATACCATTGTGATCGGGATAATGCCTACAATGCTAATATAACCATGTTGGAAGAAAACAAACTAATTCAGTTTACTATTAGGATATAGTCCTGAGTAAGGACATTAGCGGTTACCGTTAGTGATTTGGTTTTCTGAATAAAAAGTCATTTTCTCCTTCCCTACCCCATTGGAGCGCCATCTAGCGTTTGGGAAGTGAATCGGGACTAAATATTTATAGGGTAGGTCCTAATTTATCTGAAAACATGTCAGAGTTCAGTGGGAAATCTCATTTTAAGCTGGCGGCGGAGTGATTTTGACCTTGGTGATTTTACCAGAATTCTCTGAGAAATCTGACGATAGAGGGGGTTAGTGTCTTCAAGTTTATTTATTTCAAAAATTCGGTGGACAACCCATGGTAAGATTGTTATAGCAGGCTAGGCGAGTCTCTCCCGAACACTGTGGTATGTTGCACTAGGCTTGGATACTAATCGTTAATAAGATACAGGGTAAAATGTTATAATGGCCACCTATGGGAAACTCTACTGTGGTCTTCAACCATATTAGTTGTATAGTGTCCAAGCAACAAGCACCATTTTTCAACCAGAAAACACTAGTGTACGCCATGATAAGAAGCATGGGTAAATCAAATTTAAATAAGCATCATTTATCAAAAATACACGATTTTACTTTCCTGGTTTCATGAAATTACATATTTCATTTTCGTGTTTTGTATTCATGGAAATGACGTGTTCTACTTTTAAACATTTGAAATTATACAAGAGTAAGCCCATCGGTATTTTGCGATCGGTTTACTACTACGATTCACGAGTCAATACTACTTGGGATACAAAAAAGTAATCAATCCGATTTCACTTTTTTAATATTTTTATTGCCTATGAATAGTTACATTTTACTTGATAGTTTCCTCATTGAAATATCACGATGTTCGTTACTTTATATTTATTGTTATAAAATTTGATTTGTAATTGTGACATATCTATCCGATATTACAATAATCATTATTACATATATTGTTCGTAGGTGAGTCACATTCGCAGATACTACAGCCATCGACATCAGTGTATATCTCCCCTTTGTTATAATAAACATCGCCTACTTTGCAAACCTACATATAGAAAGTCAATTGTTGTAATATGCACCATCTTTATTAACATACATAGTCAATAGTTTGCATATGGACTACCTATGTTGAACACACGGTGCATTAGCTTGGTCATACTCTCAAATCACGAGACAACGGAACATATTAATAATTTGATAAGTACTTTCAATAATCATTTAGAGAAGAATAAATTAGAAGAGAATATAATAATAAAGATTTTTATGGCCTGTAAAAATCGCATTAGTTACACGCTGGACATATATACGAAACGTATTCCTATAATAAAAATTAAATAACTCATTCGTGCTTACTTTACAATATTGTGGCAGTTGATGACACGTGACTACATTTCGCTTCTTACACTTGCAAGGTGTACAATTATCTTCAGGATCTCTGAAATGTCCAAGGACGAATGTGTCGCCTTTGAACGTACACGTGTCCGTCTTACAGCACAAGGACCATCTGTTGTAAATGTCGATCTTACAAACATACTGAAATATATGTCGAAGTACAATGGATAACTTAAGGTATCGTATCAAAGATAGACATACTACATGAGATATTGATTCATGACAATGCAAACCATTTTATTTCAAATGAGGTTCATCAGTACCCTAATAAATGTGCTGTTACCTTAAGTTTGTGTGGCTGTTTTTTCTTCATTGGATAACAGTGTAATTATTTTGTCACAAAAATGATATAAAAACTTAATAATGTATATATTATATTTTTTTATCCTTTATCAATTCCCTGAAGCTGTTTATCAGGAACCTGATGCAAAACTTAAAGTGAGTAAATGTCACTTTGACATACCAAACCAAAACAACGACAAAGGCACAGAGAAACCTACGTTTTTAGTACCAGGACATATAGCATTGTGTGTGTTGCACGTCTTGAAGAATCCAGTCTTTCTATCAATTAGTTTCTTTTTACACGGCATTTGTACAGGACAGCATACGTTATTGTTGCATAGATATCTGCAATAGTATGAAGTATTATGATATGTTAAAAATGTTATGGGCACTTCGAAATATTTATCATAATAAGATAAAAACAGTCAACTCCCCATTTAAATATAATACTTATACATTAATTATATTCAATTTGATAAGTTATTTCTTAGGCATTAAACTTGCTTTTAAAGTATACCCATTTGGACAATCCTTATTGGTGTTGCATTCAACTCGCCATCTTCCATTCTTGAGGGGTCTTCCATAAACGCACACTCCTTTATCACTTACAGCTTTGGTAGGTTTTGGTTTTGGTGTTGTACTGGTTATTTGAGGTTTCTTCGTTCCCTTTTTACGTTTCTTGGTTCTTTTCGTGGCTGTGATTGTCTGTGGTGCTTTTGTCGGTACCGTTGTTGGAGATGGTGTTGTTGCTGGTGTTGTCGTCGTTGAGGTTGTCGTCGTTGGTGTTGTCGTCGTTGAGGTTGTCGTCCTTGGTGTTGTCGTCGTTGAGGTTGTCGTCGTTGGTGTTGTCGTCGTTGAGGTTGTCGTCCTTGGTGTTGTCGTCGTTGAGGTTGTCGTCGTTGGTGTTGGTGTTGTTGAGGTTGTCGTCGTTGGTGTTGGTGTTGTTGAGGTTGTCGTCGTTGGTGTTGTCGTCTTTGGTGTTGTCGTCCTTGGTGTTGTTGTCTGTGGTGCTTTTGTTGTCTTGGGCCTTCTGGTTGATTTTACTCTTCTTCGGGTTGACTTTTCATTTATCGTATTTGATGTTGGTGTTGTCGTCTTTTGTTCTGTTGTAGGTTTCTTTGAGGTTGTAGTGGGTTTTTGTGTTATTGTTGTTGTAGTAGGTTTTTGTGTTGTTGTTGTAGGTTTTGGTGTTGTAGTTGTTGTAGTGACACGCTCATTGCAAATCTTGCCTATGAAGCCATCGTCACATTCACATGTTGCTTCTCTGTCACCTTTATGAAACATAATCAAAAAGTCGTTTCACTTTAATATACGCTCTGGTAGTTTATTGCATCGAATACGGAACGAGCCATTATGAATCCACCTATTTCAATATATATATTAAAATTTTAAAATTAATGTAAAAAATTCATTTATGACATCGAAATATCTAAGATATGTCTTTCATAAATATTTTTCAAATAGGGTATAGAATTCAGTACATGTACGCTCGACAATTTCTTATTGACATGGAGTCCTATTTTAGATATTTAATTTAAACATTTGGCAACGTAAATGGAACTGAATAACATACAGGACACCTGAATATGATATCGTTTTGTTGTTAGTACAAAGTCCGACAATGATACACAATACATTAATATTGTACACTACAATACGCTTACCTGTTTTCAAAACACATTTGCCATTTTCACAACTAGGGCATTCTTTACTACAATCGGTTCCGATAAAACCTGAATCACACTCGCAGTCGTTTAAGCCTGGAGTGAGACAAGTACAGATGACAGTGAGGTAATCCGGTTGTAAAATAATGCGTGTTTAAGTATAATGAAATAATGAACTAAATATATATGAAAATACAGGGTGGGCCAAAAAACGGCACTTCTTTTCAAGACACTAAAACACTAAAAGTGTACATTCTTAATCCATGGCTAGATAGAATCCTCTGGTTTCATTTGGTATGCAAATTATGATTTTGTTGCAAAAATTAAAAAGGTTATAGCATTTTGAAAAAAGAGGCGTTTTTTGGCCCACCCTGAACATACTCTAGATATTGTCTTAGGCAATTGCCAGTCTATAAATGTAATGTAATTCTGTTTGTTAGTAATGTGATGTGATGTGGTGAGGTGAGGTGATGAGGTGTGGTGTGGTGTGATGTGGCGTGGTGTGGTGTGATGTGATATGGTGTAGTTTGTCAGAAATTTAATGTGATGTAATGTAAAATAAAGTAATGTAATGATAGTTTAATAGAAAGGTTATATGCAATGTAACCGTTTGTTTAAAATACCATATAATTTACTGCTAATTGATTCATTTAAATGTAGTATAATGATAAACTGCGAGAAATGCCATGTCATGTTCTGTAATAGTATGTTAGTAGTAATGAAATGTCAAGCACAGTAAACAGTTTATTACCTTTGCATTTTCCATTATTGGAGCATTCATTGATATCTTTACATAATGACACTGTACAATCTTCCCCAGTGAAACCTTGACTGCATCCGCATACGTTTGGAGATATACATATACCTAAACCAAATCGCCACATTGGCATTAACAGTGTGACGGGACTTTTTCATCATGATATATATATTATCATTTTTACTTTTAAATTTACAATTTACAATACATCGTAATTCTGTGACGGGACACTAAATCCCCAGCACTTCGAGGTAGCGGTTAATGTTTGGCAACGCTTACAATGTAATGTGTAACGCCAAATAGTAAAGACTCTATAAGAACACATAAAATATTTCTAAATCAAAATTGTTTAATGCTAGAGGGGCTGCAGTTATACCTTGCCCATTACAATCGTTCACACTTGAGCAATCTGGCTGGGAGCAATCGGGGACAATATTGTAGCCAGCATTACACACACAAACTTCATCAGCTATGCATTCGCCATTTCCACTACATTCTGAAGTCCCTGGACACCTAGGTTCATCTGAATACAAATTTGCTAATCATTCGTTCTCTTTTTATGTGGCAAATGAGATAATTATATGACGTTAATATCAAACATGTTATGCATATGCACTGGCACGTAAAGAACCATAGCAATATGTTTTTAAGATACTTTTGAGCCTGTAATAAAATTCTGTTCCTTCACAATTGTTATTAGGGACTGAATTATCCCTACCTATCTAAACTTCCACACAGATTATGGTAAATGAATGCCTCGAAGAGAAACTATTCTTAGGTAAATATAATTATGCTCGTTGATGTACATGTTCTCTCAAAACATGTAGCTTAAACACCCTATTATCGGTGCACTCAATTAAAAAATTATCACAGGCAATTTAACTTTATTTTTCTGTATAACAGAATGGCTGATTGATGTACTGACTTTGATATACTAGTAGTCTGCTATATTTTCACGATATATGTTTATGCTAATATGCTACGCGAGTACTTACCTATAGTAAATTTCCAGAATGTCTGATCTAGGGAACTTGACTGAAGTCTGCACCCAGCTTTGCCGGACAATCCCTCAAACATACCTATAACATAGATCACAATATCATGATGATAATTAACATTGTCATAAAATAATCCCTTTTGGTATTTCGAATGTACTTATTTTGAAGTTTGTTAGCGTAACATTGTACTCGCAATAATATTTCGATAACCCTTCTGTAGGTGCGTTCTGTAATGCAATTAAATAAAGGTACACAACATACCACCTGAGGTCAGTATATTTCGTTCTCTACTACTTACTATACTATAATGAGGGGTTTAAATTCACACATTATATGAATAATGCATACTTTTTCTGTAAAACGGAGAGAAAATTAAAAAACCAACATAAAACATTCCAGCTTAGTGTAATATTATAAAACGACAGTACCTTCATCAAACCGAATTTCATAGGATTCATCTTCTAGAAAATCATAAGTTGAATAGAACGTCGCGTAGTTATCGCCATCTATACTGTAGGTATTCGTGAAGTCAACTTGTACGCCACTAGCCGAGTGTATAAAACGAATGAGTTTGTCACCTCTGTATGCTGGTTGAGCCTGTGATAAACAAGGTATGATATGAGAACTTGTACAGGAACGTTAATCATGATGGTCATCTGGGAACAGTAACCTTGTATATGCTTGCAGGGGCAGTTTAATCCCTGGGGATATACAATTACACGTAGAAGTAGGCCACCTACAAGTTCTCTTAAATTCGTAAAGATTGAATAAGGTAACAGCAAACAATGGTCCATCGCAAGAATGAACCGTGTCTAACACCCTCACCTCTAGCTTTCATTATTGGGCATATTTCTACAGGGTGTCAAATAAATATGTTCTCCCCTTAATTTCAAAGGGATTTTGTATAAAATTGCATCTAGTTGAGCTAGTGATCTGAAACTTCTTGTAGAGTTGCTCCATGAACCCTAGTGTCAATGTGCTAAAGAGAAAGTTATGCAACATTAAGTGGATGTTAAAACTAGTGGGGGAGAACATATTTATTTGACACCCTGTATATTATATTACGTACACAAAGCAAATTAGAAGCTTTGATACGAGCTTACCTTAGTCAATTGAGACAAAAAGTAATCATTATGGCTTTTTAAAGGTTAATATTTTGGTATGAAATTTCAATTTTACACCTGTAACACTGAAATAAAAATATTTAAACTTATTATACAAATATTCTTTAAAGATTTACCCTTCGAGTCAGTTGCACTTTCCATGTGTTCACACCAAGTCTTAATCGTTCGTCGTTCGGTATTCTAGTGTTTGGAAGCAATTCAGGTGGTTCTACAAGCAGAGAAGTATATTAAATTAAAATACAAGCAAGAGCTTTACTATGTATAATGTAAGTTTAAATATAATTTGTCTCTACAAACCTCAGTCTCAGTTTAATATTTACCTGTCACTAGATTTTTAGTACTGTACATATACAGAAACGTTGACAAGTAGCATATTAGTGACTCAAAGTCTTAAAATTCGGTAAGTTTATATTATATAGAATCAAATTTTACACTAGAGTCAAAGTGCAGTATGATTAGGAATAATTTGAAGAATTATAAGGTATTTAATCCTCGTGATTAATTTGCCAAATAAAGAAAACAAGTTTTGACATTTAATTTTCCGAACCTGACAAAAATAGGCAATGGGCAAAGTAATTGATCTGGCAATATTACCACTTATACATGTGTATGTACAATATGCAATTTCTTTATTGTATATCGTAGAGTAGACGACGTCAAGATTGAACGATACTATTTTCGGAAATATGTTTGTGTCAATATTTATGAATGAGTCAAATAAGTTACTTACCTCCGATGTTTAGAAGATAGCAGCGATATGGAGACTGCAACCTTAAAATTGAAAATATAGTTACGTCATTACAAATGGTCACAATACCACGATTAATGACAGTGCTCATGGGCCGTTACGAAAAACGGCATTTATTGACAACACATGAGATGCAAAGACTATTTTTCAATTGTTCCTGAAATGGAATAAATGAATCATTGGTGGTTTCTGAAAAAGAAAGGTTTACAGCACTAATTAAAACTATCTAGCCGTCGGAGAAACATTCAAAGCAAGAATTTCACACAGATATTGATCATACCTCAAATATTAGTAACAGATTGACATCTTATGAAGTCAGAAATGTAAGCTGTGCTTATGCATACACCATCAGTATTTAAAAGGTGTAACGAAAGGATACGCAACGATCTTTGAAGGGCATTATTCTAATTTTCCTGTTCTTCAACAGAGGTTGTAATATATTCAGTGTGTAGTAAAGTCCCGGATTGGAATGATGACCTCTTACGATGTCCAATTTACGTGGGTAATTCGACCAACCATATATGTACTTTTTAGCTTTATTAGGTTGAAGTGCTGGGGTATTTCAAATAACTAATTAATATGCTTTTCAACAAACATTTGAGATTTTACAAAACTAATTCCCTTTGCCCCCCTCCCCCCTCCTTCCCCATCTGCTTACTGCTTACAAATTTTGATTGCCTTCTCACCTTTGTTCATCTATAGCTTGAACGCAGAACCACTTATATCCCTCATCTAAGCGAGTGGGGCTCCATTCATATGTGGCTGTCTTTATCATTGAGTCCAACGGTGAAACGCTCACTTGGTCTGGCTTTTTCATCATTCCACCTATTACTGGCCTCAATGTTGATATGGCTACTACCCTATATGATTGCACTGAACAATTAGTCATTAAACTTAACAAAACCGAAGCAAGACGTTTTGATGTATATTTTTGTGGTATTACAGGCACAAAAGCTGCTAGCCTTTGATCGTTCCACTAAAATATATTCATCCGTTATAATCGAGTGTCATAAATATAATTCTCGTATGTTACTTACTCTCTGTTTGTATTATCAGTTTTTGCAGCTACCGTAAGTGAGAATTTTCGACCTATTGGGAGTTGAAAGCACGTGTCCTCGGGAGGAGTTGGGTTTACCCAGTAAGGCGCCATATTACAAGGTATAGGACTAGCACTAGTTAGTTTATATGGCATGGATAGGAGCAGATATGCAAGGGGAACCTGGCTTAACGGCCGTTCAAAGTTAGTATCCGAAGGGGCAAAATCTTCTACAACAATTTGCACACCATACCACTGGCGTTTTCCGATTGCTTCAAATGTAATTGTGCAAGTTGCCTGGAATAATGAAACACAGTCTTCAAAATGGGTGGATCCGTCACCTATGTTCGACCGAACCCCATTTAGGTATGTAATAATAATATAATATGAGATAGTCTAGTCTCCATTCGGTATGTACGATACTTTAATGATATACTTAGATATTTTTGAAAGCCTCAAATGTCCATAGTAAGGGTGTTCCGTGGATAAACATACATAATAGGAACGCAGCTATTGTTAGACTCGCGGAAAAATTGCAAAGAAATCTAATTTCTGGCATAAGGACTGATTGCGAAGGACTTTTATTCACACCTTTGTCATTAAAAGAAGATCCCATAACAATAATTTTATCACGTTCATATAATGTACAATGATGCGTCTATACACTGAATCAACTAATGCAAGTATTACATATAAATAATTCTATAAAACTAATGTACCGGATCCATGACTGCATCTTTCCCATTCTCGATATCTCTGAACCCATCACATATTCCACCGCAATAATCTTGTTTGCTAGCTGATGCCAGTCTGCATCGCACAACGTCACCATCCGCATCGGCAACTGCAGTAGAGTTTACATATTACAGTTTACAGTTTGCATAGTATTTTAAGGTAGCTATTTTAATATATAATTTTAATATTCAGTTTATAGGTTACTGACACCATTACGGGTATTTTTCCAACTGAGTCGAATTTCAGACGATTTCTTTATTGGACGTTTTGATACAAATCAATGTATCTTTATCAGTTGAAATTCACAATAATAAGTAAAACAACATACAGAGTGATAAAAATAGTAGTCAATGGTCATAGTACGGTCAAAGTGTCAAATGGCTCTAATGCCAGTATGCGAATTGAGACCAATTGTTTCATTTTGTATCTGTTGTTTTCTTTTATTTGTTCCAGTTTGGACTTCAAAGGTGGTTAGCCAACTGATGTCTGTTGTTTCAACTCATCTATTCTTGTTTAAACGTGTCCGGTCTTGTCCAAATGTGTCTGGTCTTGTCTTGTCATTTCACACTTGATTTATGTCATTACAAACAAACCTGGAATCCTGATGGTATGATCGCATGGTGATAGATATTTAACCGTAGGGAACATCATTGTGATTGGCGAGGTGTTGATCCGTCCTATATCCGTGCGAACCGAAGTGTTCAAAAACAATGACAGCTCGTATGATTGCCCCCCTCCCACCGCAAGAGATGTCCTCCACGCCAGCGCTCTATAACTCGCTCTATAGGTCTCTCCCTATAAAGATTTTTGAGTACAGTGTACGTTATATCCGTGGTTTTGATACGCAAAAGGAAATCAGAACGGAGATTTTACATACTTGAATGAGTGGTGCATTTTATGTTCTGCAGATAATACAAAAATTATTTTTTTCAAAATGTTCCCAAACATCCAAAGGGAAATTAATGGGGAACAAAGTGTCTTGAGCTCTCAGCCGTTAATCTACATATGGCATTGAATTTGACATTGGGTCACAGGTATTCGAGGAAAGACTATGCTGAAATGAACTGTATTTCTCATATTGATATCACACTCAAATGAACTGCTTTATATCGGTTTACATAACTTATTCGATGTTGTTTAATACCGAATGTGTGTTCTTTTCCGTGATTTACTAATATGATATATAATATGTTTTACCTCATATAATGTCACGCGACTTGTCTTTATTCCACTGGACCAGTTGTTAAGGGGATCATAGTCGGTGCAGTTGAATTTCACATCTGTCCAAGCATTGTTCACACGAGCACAGTTGTCACGACATACTTTAGGGTACAAATGAATTGTATGTGATTACGCTGTACGTGATAACGTTGTATTATACAGTAGAAAGACAATGCATAAAATGGGCTGGTACGGTTAATGCAAAACACATATTTTAAAAAGTGACAACCCCTAACATATATTCCATTTCAGGCCATGTATATTTTAGATATGTATGTTTACATCATCTCATGCAAAGCTAGCCTTAATTCAATATCGGTGCACCTTCAAGGGGATTTCAAGTTTGCCATAATGCTTTAATTAATATTAATATTCGAATTTATAAAATACAAAATTATATTAATTAATTAAACTAAAAGCGCAATTTACGTACAGAGATTCCCATTTTCACCAGTTGTCCGCATACTTTCAATGGCGGACTTATCACACCGCGTTCTTGTACTTCCCGAGCTGGTCCACGATATCCTCATATGAATAAGCATCTATGAAGTGAGATTTTCGTTTTAATTAACCTTTATGTATTTTAACCACAATGCGGATAACGTGTCTTGATAGCACTAATCGATAAAGGGTCAGATAAACCCCCCTCCCATGGCGTTTCCAAAGTTGAAGATTTGAATCCGTGCGTAGTAGTAAATGAATTTAACATTATCAAGGAATCTTTAGTCTATGTGTTTCTTACATCAATTTGTGCTCCAGGCGCCACTGGTGATTTGTCCTGTGGCTCATACCAGAAAATGGCACTCTGGAAATGTGACCCGGATGTGCTTCGCCATAACAATCCCAATACAACCAATAGAAGCCTCATACTACAAAAATACAGACATCATATAGCATTTATTGTACCAGTTATTCTTTTATTTTAACTTGATAATGTTAAACACGTTTCAAAATATAAGACAACGATTTCATTTTTGAAATAGACTAGAACACTCTTCCTGACTTGCAATATTTTCCTTACCATCGGTTTCAATTTGTAGTTTACGTTTAATATTGTATCCGTTTTCGTTTTAATCATACATGTAGGTCGAGATACAGACTTACATGTACATGGACTTACAGGAGTGTCGAACAATAATTGATAAAGGGAGTGCATTTTCCAGAAAATAGAGCTTGCACAGCTGCAAGTGTTTGCAAAGCCAAAGGCCGCGCTTCTCTGGGAATCGGGGCATTCTCGCCCAAGAAACGTTTGTCATCGAAGACGTATTTCAATCTTAGCGTTTTTAAGGACTATAAATAGTTGGATCTTGATAAAAAATCATATTTTTGAAGTTTCACAGATATCTTATCAAAAACATTTTTTAGGCAGTTTATGTCGCCTATGAATTAGAATCACCCATCATCGACTGAATGACTCCGATAGTGGAACATTTATACTCTCCCTTGATTTAGAAACTCAGTGATCGTTTGTTCATGCATGCAAAACCTGTTAAATCCTAAATGGCTTGAAATATGGTAATTTTTTTATTGCGAGGTTGCAAAACCAATAACCATGAAATGGTAAAAACTCTCATCATCTCATAACGTGTTAACGGGCACAGTTCTAGTAGCTTGATGAAACAGTTTTAAGTGTCCATAAGCGTCGTACTTAGCTTGCCATAACTAATTTTTAGATAAATGAACCATGGAAAAGGCTATCTGTTTCAGAAAATTATTCTGCTCCCGTCTAATCCCTCCACACTCTCTAGAAATTCTGTGTCTAACCAAATTTGGACAAGTTTCCTGAGAGATTAGTAGTTACCCTATCGAGAATATACCTCGATTGATTTATCAAACACTAGATGGCGCTGTGCTAGGCCAGATATTGGTAAAATGCTTTCTTACAGGAAACCAAATTACCACGTTTCCTCTAATATACCTACTCCGGACTATATTCTAAGCTATTGGCATCTATAATGTCCGGTTATCGTGTATTTTGTTAGACAACTATTCAGTTCCAATTCTATAGTACGTTTTAGATTTATAAGACCGAGTTTACATATATGATACATAAGTATTGTATGATACCATTTTTCTGATTAAAAGAATATATTTCCATTGGTATATCAGACCACATTTCTATTTTGCAGACGCCATAAAGGAAGATATTTAAAATTACAATGCAAACTTGCTATGTACTATTTGCTTTTCTATTATATTTTTAGACATATGCAAAATAATAAACATATACTTACTTATTATGGGATCAAACAATGTACATGTACTCCTATCTTTTATCTTGTTGATTATATGCATATTGAAAATAACATGCAATTTCCCCTTCAAAAAACAATGTTCACAATTTGAAAGGTTCGTATATAGGTACGTTTGATTTGGTTCAGCGAAGTCCGAAATAAATTTAGTAAAGGGACCTGCAGAACACACTCTTAACTGTTCCAAGAGTCAATTGGTATTTTGAACTTTTTAGATTTTTAACAAGGAAAAACATGAAATGGGCTATTAGATCATTATGGTTATTTTCATAGGCATTCAGCTCATAATGGGGAAATAATTGGTTTGCAGATAAAAGTTGACGCATTGAAATTAAATTGATAAAATTTATATGCCGAGAGAAGAATCAAATTAAACAAATATTGGATTTGTTTTAATCAATCTCATCCTGTGTACAGTAAAGCCTTTGTAAGTGGATCACCATTGGTTCTACTAAAACATGTTCCATTTTAGATTTATAGAGCCTTGAGATTTTCTGCCTCTAATTTCTTAATAAACTAGTATCGCCAATTGAATCCAAATAAGGCAATGTTTGATGTTTAGTCATGAAGTTGTATTGGTGTATTATTGAAATTATGATTCACCTATTATTCCAACCAAGTTGTATTGTTTTTTGTCCTACTAACAAATTTACAAATGCTCAATTTTCAGGTATCGGAAAAACCGCATAACACATTTAGAAATTCCCCAGTTAACCGGTTTAACTGTCATTTAGGACAGTGAAGAATCAACTAAGCATAAAGCAGAACGTAACTACATTGGATTTCATGTATGTTTAATAAAAAAACAGACTGCGCTGTTGATAAGCAGATCTGGTTTCTGTAACAAAATATGGGTCAAGAACAGACGAACAACGTACTTATAGATTAAAACTTGAGTATAACAAAACAAAGCAACTTGAAGAAACGTCATATAATACAAAAATACTTGTATTCATAGCGTAAACAGATATGTACAGACCATAGGTTTATTTAACCATACGTACTAATAGATTAAAACTTGAGTATAACAAAACAAAGCAAGTTAAAGAAACGTCATAGAATACAAAAATACTTATATTCATAGCGTAAACAGATATGTACAGACCATAGGTTTATTTAACCATACGTACTAATAGATTAAAACTTGAGTATAACAAAACAAAGCAAGTTAAAAAAAACGTCATAGATTACAAAAATACTTGTATTCATAGCGTAAACAGATATGTACAGACCATAAGTTTATTTAACCATACGTACTAATAGATTAAAACTTGAGTATAACAAAACAAAGCAAGTTAAAAAAACGTCATAGATTACAAAAATACTTGTATTCATAGCGTAAACAGATATGTTTTTATATATTCATTTTTACACAGTTATGCTTCTCTTGTTGCAGAACCTGTCTCTCTTGGGGTATATGGGGTTTATTTTTCTTGACTGGTATGCACTTAGAGTTTGCTTTTTCTTGCTAAGTTCCATTACAACTTTTGGTCCTTTCCCTTTGGCACAAGTGCTTATATATTGTGATCACAAAACAATTATACCAATGTTCCTTTTTTAATTTCATACTGTGTTCTACTGCTGGGACATAACTAAATGCTTCAAGTGCCAATCCAACCTTAATTATGATCAAATTACTACATGCAAAGAACATTCAAAGCTGCCTTGCTGCTACTCTTTACAAAACGTTTATTTAACCTGGAACGTTTGTGATATTAAATATGTGCAATATTATCAACCAAAGTCATAATTACTGTAATCTCATTTATTGCATCTTAAAATCACATGTTTATATTGTATGTTAACTCTAGTCATATTCTCTGTGAATCGTTCACACTCTGCAAACTTACTTTACATCCTCTGTGATATTATTCGACATACCGATGCTATATTTTTCTATTGATTATCTTTGTATATTTATATGGTGTCTCGTAAGCCGATGTCGGCTGTTGGGTTTTTTAACACATGTATTTTACTTGTAATATTTTAGTAAACCTGTGACACAGAAATAAACTATTATTAAACTAAAAAACTAACTAAACTAATTGTAACGTCATATACTACACAGAAATCAGAAGTTTGCATTCAAAACATTATTGGTATTGATTACATATTATTCAATTGCTGCAGCCAAAGCAAAAAATCATTATTATTGCATTATTGTCCACCCTATCGGTCAAGTTTCAATAGTTATAATGTTCATTATTGACATAAATTATTTCATACAATTTCAAAGTTTCCGCTATTTACCATTAAGTGTGTAGTTTTAATTAAGCTTGTCATTTGGGAGAAAATTTGTTTGCTTAAACTGGCTTCCTAATGCTTATCATCTAGTACTACTCTAATTGTTAACAATCAATGTCATATAATGTGTTTTTATAAACTCACCAATATCCAATGTTGTTATAAATAAACTATCGTTGTGAATATGAGCTGATATCCTAGAATCACTCATTGAAGAGGATAATGTGAAGGGGAACCTACGAAATGTTCTTGCAGCAGTTTAAAGGTATACATTTTTATGTTTTTCCACATGGTGTGCTAATCTTTATTTGAAAAGTGTTGAATATTCGAATAGATGGCGGAAAAGCGGTCAGATCTATTGATTTTGGTGGTTCTTTGTTCAAGAGACATTTCGAGTTCCAAGGCGGACATATGGAGCTATAACGTGGTAAATATGGTTTGGTAACTGAAAGTTTTTTCATAATTGATCCGAAGATTTGCATGTTTTTCAATTGAATTGTATGCGGCCATTTAATAGTGGAGTTATCCCAAACAGAAGTAAGGTTAAGCAATAGGTTCAAAGAGACAACTTGATCAACATGCAGAATCATGGCCCCTGAAAATACTGTAAGATCTAGAACTCCACTCGTTATATTTACTTGTCCGATTAAGTACAGTTATAGGAAAATAGTTGTCCTTGACTCCTTAGACTATTCCAAATAATAGAGAGGGGATAGTAATCCACGGGGCCCGTATAATTGCATGTTCACACGTAGCGTAACCTTCCTATTGTTTTGTAAAAGATTCTTGACAGTGGAATATTTGGAAACGCACATTTCAGCTGTTTGAACACAATGTATGAAATGAACAAATACTCTGGATTGCATAGAAATAAGTCATATCGAAGTGAGAGGATTTATTCATTTCTTAAAAAGATGGCCATCATGCCCTAGATCACTGGTACATGCGTATCAACTATATGTTATGGTATCGCATCAGTCACGGGTTCTGTACAAATACATTGTTGTCTGTCAAACTCCAATTGTACACCATCAACCCTGTAACAAAGTATGGTATGTGTTACATAGCTGTTTACACAATAGACTAGATGCCAGCAGAAACAATCTTGATTTTCTTCATTAAAAATTCAGTCAGAGGTAGACCATATTTGAATATAGAATATTACAACATTTAACATGTACAGATTCAATAAATGTCCATGTATTTTCTCGAGTTCAAGACTGGGTGTCTAAATGTATCTTTTCTGCCATAAAGAAATGTGTAGAGATAAATCAACTCAAAGCTTTTACCGAACAAGCACTGGACCTTTCTACAAAATAAAAAAAAATTAAGGAAAATACATACTCTGGACAGCATTGTATCGTCATGAATGTCGCTCCAGGTCCATCTGTCCTCATATACATTGTCAAGTCCGCAGAGAAGTACATCAAAGTTTGTCCTGCGATGCAACATGTATCTAAAAATCGGAAGGGTGTTCAACTGATAAAAGCAACGGATAAATCTCTTATTTGTGACACGTGTGCTTGTAAAGTCTTACAAAAATTCGTTCCTCAGCACATTCGATGATTATTAAGTTGGCAACGTGCACATGAACTAAAAACGGGAAAACATTTGTCTTTTTTCTTCGACTCTATTCGTGCACACTATCTCGGCTATTTCAACTTGCTTGTCCAATTTTGGATCATTGCTACGACTTGACAGACACTGTTTTGAAAAGCAATTTAATTCTTACCCGGTGGGAGATCATTTTCGTCGGGACAGGGAGGGTCTGTAGTTTCATCTGAAACAAGAAATCGTATTAAAATGCGCTATTATGGCGTTAAAAATTTGAGCAGAATGGAGATTGAAACGGGCAAAAGATTACTTTTGGTAAATAATTGTGCTTTATGGACTTTTGAATGGTTGCAGTGTTGTAGTTTTAGATTGTGATAATGGATTATGAAGTGTAGGGGAGGGCAATTTGAATACTTGGTATGCAAGGTGTTTCATTTTGTATAACCGGTTTTACTTACTCGAGTCTCTAGCTTACAGCTAGACGAAACTTCATTGATTTCGTATGTAATGTGCTGCACGCACCTACACGCACCTAGAACTCATTTTTAATAAATTTTATAAATATTTTTAAGAATATTAATCATATTTAGGATGAAGCGTTGCTTGTCTGGATTTAGATATTTCAAAATTTCATTTCGGAGTTTCAACACATGGTGAAATTTTCTCGCTGTAGCTAAAAATGGCTTCCGGTTCTGGACGTGAATAACATTTGAAATTATTCTCGCTTAAAGAAATCAAATATAACAATAGATTCAGACGGGGATGTGAGCTGGTGTTCTTCAAATCTATACATAAAGGTATATTTCATATTATTATGCCATATTTACTGTGCGTGTGACACAATGATTTACAATATTTATAATACTAAGGCAGCTCAATCTTCCTCCTCAAAGCCGGAATATAGAGAAGGCTTTGGACCGAAGTAAGGTTTTACATATTCACTATCGCTCTAACGGCACCTGTGCTTGAATATTTATTTGAAATCAAACCATTGGAGATTGGGCATGGCAGGGTCATTATGGCTTACGGGGTGTAACTATACCAAGTGGTGTGTACTCCAACTCCCTTTTATGCATACAGCGTCGCACGCTTCTTACATGATTTCACATACCTCCACAGAATATCCCCATACATTCTGGCACGTTAAACACATTGTCACATGACTTGACCTTATCATTCCAGACACTCGGTGGCATACAAGGTGTCAACGTGTAACCAGTTCTAAATAACAACGTCAAAGAAAGAATGAAAATACCAACGACTTAAAGTGATTGTGGCAGATTCATTTGCAATACTATAAAACACTTTAAATTTGCTGCACCATTATTTCGCTAGAATGCCTCTCTCTGGTTATTAGCTGTATTAGTTGTTATTATTCTGCATTATATTGTGTTTCAATTGACAATAGGAGGAGGAAATACACCAGAAATCACAAATAAACCATCTTTATGTTAAGAGGTTTATATGAAGATAGGTTCATCAAGAAATGCTGGCTTATTCCCCTCTTGTTAACACACAGGCTGGTATCGAAAAATTTGTCCGCTGTGACGGAGCGTGCTATTTTGCATAGAATCACTAGGAAATCCACACAATTTATTTTTTTACTCATATGTTTTGCTATATCAAAGAAAATTACTGACTCCATGCAATGAATATATCATTTGCGAGTAACTTTAAATTCTGTTTGAAGTCCAACAACGTTATGAGTAAAAGCTATTGAAAACGGCGTTGGAGTATCATACTCCAAAATGTACCATTTCTTTTATTTCTTTTTAATGGTACAATATAGCGACACGATAATATTTACATATGTTTTCAGCATAACTCTGAAGGTATTAATGAGATCTTTATGTATTGGGTATTTTGAATTTTTTTGATAAAAAATAATAATTAATTTTTTTGTCCGCTGTGACGGAGCAGTTTCAAATCTGAAATGCGTTAAGAATTTAGATTCATAATATATTTCTTTACAACTAAACTTTAGAGGAGCGAGCGTGTCAAATCTCTTTCGTAAAGTATTTTGAAAAATGAAACGTAATAAAAGTACACAATTCAAATTCTGAGATGTATATACGACCACTCTTTAAGCTTCTTTTCTCAGTTTGTACTGCAATCCAACTTATGCATGGTAACTCATGAAAATGATAGTCAACTTCCATTTCAGTAAAGGGTATTTGCCTTTCGTAGTGCCCTCTGTGGATCCATCGGCCTGACATGGTCATTTTTACGGTAACCTATTAATTATTTGAAGTAAAATGATTTGCTGAAGATGAAGCTAAATATAATGGCATGGACTGTGGATTGTTCTACCCGCTTTAGTCGTTCCAAAAGGTAAGTTTAATGTATCTTGAAATACTTGATTTTAAGATCGTTCTTTATTTGACTGAGAGTTATGGCTACTACAGTAAAATATGTGTACAGTGAACACATATGGAGCCCAAAAATGTGTTCCCAGTTGGTATAGATGTTCACTCCATAGAGGCAATTTCATACAGAAGTCGGAGGAATATTTGATAAGAAGAGGTGTTCACTAGAGAAAGATATTCATTGATACAGGTTTTACAGTGCAGCACGTTTACAAAGACTTTTTTTATAATTTTAGTCTATGCAAAACGATGCATTTCATGAATTTCAAATAATTGCAAATTAAATCTGTATTGGGATCATCTTATACAGTAATATAATATTATATGGTAAAAGGTTATACATCTGTCGGCATGCATGATGTCTGCGCGCTATTTCGAATACGTTAATTCATATTTGCACTACACGTGACATTTCAAGACGTCTAGGCGAAAACGTATTAGAAATATTATGTTGATTTTACATCATGTTGATTCATGTTGATTTCAGTACAAACCTCCGAAAAATACTAAGAGTGGTCGTTTTTATATCTCAGATTTACATTACCCCATATCTCCAAGAGGCTGCTTGTCATTATTTAGGAAAGTGATTTGTGATGTTCTCTCTTCTAAGGGTACTTTTAAAAGATATAATTTGAATCTTAAATTCTTAACGTAGTTCACAGTTAAAACTGCTCCGTCACAGCTGACAAAAAATGTAAACATTATTTTTTATAAAAAATATTAAAAATACCCAATACATCAAGATATTATTAATACCTTCAGAGTTATGCTGAAAACATATGTAAATATTATCGTGTCACTATATTGTACCATTAAAAAGAAATAAAAACAAATGGTACATTTTGGAGTATGATACCCTGGCGCCGTTTTCAATAGCTTTTACTCTTAGCGTTGTTGGACTTCAAACAAAGGTTAAAATTACCCGCAAATGATATACCCATTGCATGGAGTAAGAAATTTTCTTTGGTATAGCGAAACATATGAGTAAAAAAATAAATTGTGTGGGTTTCTTAGTGTTTCTATGCAAAAAAGCACGCTCCGTCACAGCGGACAAATTTTTCGATACCAGCCTGTGTAACAGTATATACCTGTTCAGAAAGCAACTTGCGAACGAGCAACACGTCCTCATGGCGTCATTTGGCACCCCGGGTTCATCCGGCAGGGTGTGATAAAAAGATGATAAGTCATTACAGGGCGCCGGGAGATCCTCATCTAAATTATATACACGTGTACACAACTCTAAGCGATCTTAGTTTTGCTTAATTAAATTAATTAAAATTAATTAAAATTTGGGATGGAAGGCTTGATAGCTTTAAGGTTTTTAAAATAATTATAATTAACATAGAGTAGTGATAATAGTATAGGAACCGGTGAGTCAATACTTGTTCCACACAGTTGAAAAGATTTATGTATATATTATAAACAAACTACCGCAAAGTATATACAGTACGTATATGTATATTTCAAACATTCGTCCATTTCTAGACCTCTAGATTTCATTTACAATTGTCCATATGACAGTTCAATAATATACATGTACAGAAGAAAATACTAAATAAAATATTTATTCTATAAAATAGGCTTAATTTTAAAATAGGCTTCATTTTTATGATTTTTAAATGTGAATACTTTTTTAGAGTAAATTAAATAGAAGGTGAATGCTTCTTTTATTCAACTTACATACTCTTTCACAGCAACACGAATTGATGTCAAACACCTCGTTTGGAGGGCATTCGTTGAATTTGTTAGGACTTATCGAATCGATTCGGTAGCGTGTCTCGGACAACCTTGTATAAATGGGCTGTCTTCCCCCAACACAGCACTGCTCTGCAATAAATTTAAAGCGGAATGTGTAGGCAAAACTCTTATACTGTAAGGACAATATTGTGTCGGTATTTCAATAATCACAGATGGAAAAATATTTGAGGATTATTAACATCTGTGATATAAAAATGTCAGATGCGTGCACCTATCATAATAATTAGCTATTGGTAAACTATACATGCTTTTTATTCGATAAGTGATATAATTGATATTTCAAACAATGTCTGACCCCTTTTAATAATCCAAGATATGATCGCTTGATTAATGAGGCTTTTCGTTGCAGATGGCAGCAATTTCTTTTCATAAAATAAGTTTTTTGAAAGTAACCAAAAAGTAAATCCTATTTCTGTCCTGAACGAATACACCCTTGGTATACGCAGCTAACGAAAATTGACCGGTACGGGTCAAAAGCTGGACCGGTATGGGTTAACGGTTTTATTTGAATTTAAAATAGCCATAACTTGCTCAATATTGACTTCCTCGTGTCTAATTTGAAATATATGATGCCTCCCGATGCTTTTAAGTACCCCAATTTTTTACAGATTTTTAAACGGACCAAAACTCTCTAAATGCGCATTTATGCTCTTTTCTCTCGAGAACGACTGTCTCATTTTCACGATAACTTTTATTTAGTACTTCTAACATATAAGATCTATTTTTCCCCATCAAGGTATGATGTAAGTGACATGCTATTTACATCTTGTGAGTTTCAATGACGCGCGTTTGATTTTATAAAAAATGCCAAACTTTGTGCCAAAGAATTTCATCAGCTATTGCCCCGAACCGGTCCGTCTTCTCGCTGCAAGCTGTCGTCATCACTAAATTCTATTCCTGGAAGATACCCTTGATTTTCAGGTAATATATCTATAAATACAGCACTAAAAATAACAGTACACATGAAGTACATGTATGATTGTGTCCAGAAATGTTTGAAACCCTTACAGAAAATTCTGTCTGCATTTTGTCACCATTGCTCTTTCTTCCTGCATTCTAGTGCTGTTTGAATGAATATATTAATTAATGTATTTCTAACTAAAATTTATCACATTTTTTATAAACCACAAACATTTAGATCATAAAAAAATTATTCAATACTTGAGTGAGCACGATATACAAGGGTTACTAAGCTGATACAGTAAATGACCACTGATATTGTGTTAGTCCATGCACACAGCGTATTCTGCTAATACACGTTTGCTAAACACCCCCACTTTCATAGTGAAGTGACTAATTGGTTTATGTTTACGTTTTAATGTGTTTTGGGTTCCTTGTTACAGCAAGGGGGGCCAGTAAAGTAGACTAACATGTTCGCATGGCAAATTTTGATCGAATATGTGAGACACTTTAAGTTAAGTTATAAAGGATAATCTCTGTTAGATTCCCTCTCGGCTGTTACTTTTATAAAAATGTATATAACCACCATGTATATTAATATATCAAGTCGACCAATTTTACCGAACTTTATTGAGTTTGATAATTGCACCATTAAAATGAGGCCTGTGGCTATACGGATATTTGCACTGTGATAGAAATCTATAATGTTGAGGAGGATGACGACGCCATCATTTACACGAGCATTTACATAATGTTACCTGGATATGCGAATGATAACTAAATGTACCATCTGCTAACTCTCTGGTATATATTCATCAAATTAATATTCAATTTTATTTACCGATTGACCGCATGGTGAAATGGAAAGAACAAGAAAAAGGATGTGTTACATTAAAAGAAAACTTGCCATTATCATAGCGATAACCATAATTGTGAACATTTTAGCATCATTACACTTTAAACAACCATTATGCTATGAACAACAGGACCAAAAAAGGATCATCCAGTCAAAGAAGCAGTTTCTTTACTTGGTTCAAACAAAAGAGTGTTTGCCAGATAATTTACTCCAGACGCCTGTGTTAGGAGATGCAAATACTGCTGACGTTCTTGTACTCAGCTTTAAGAGAGAGTGTAAATATAACAAAAATATGAAACACGTGATATACATATATAGCCAGGATAAAGGTACTACATGGGAATCTGGACGTAATTATCTATACACATATGCAAAGGAACATTTAGAAACATACACCTATTACGTCTTTATGGATGATGATCTGGATTTCTTTGTGACCAAATCAAAGTTCCTTCAAGAGTCACTTCTTCAACAAGTCCAGCAATCAGATGTGTCAATCCTACGCCAATTCGAGGATTTTCTGCTACGTTCGAAACCAGCATTGAGTGCACCATTTAGGATTAATTATTCCCCGGATGATGATCCATATGACATCATAGAATGTTGTCTAGGAAACTACAATGTTACAGCCCAATGGAATTTGTCAGAGAAAGTTCCTATGATAAGATTTGATGAATGTTTTATCGCGATTCACAAGGATGCAGTAGATCACATTATGCCAATAATTACAAAATATGAACACATTGATCTATGGGGCTCATGCAAATATTTCCACATGAAAGCTTATTTTATGTTTCGCAAACAAATGTCTAGGTTCACACCAATGACTGTGTATAACAAAAGACACACTCCGTACCTCCAAAACATCGTCACGTACCAAGATGTGATAAGCGATATTTTACTTAAAACTCCAAACGAATTCAGAGAGAAGCCGATTTTCTTAAATGCTAAAAGAGGCCTTGCGGAAAAGGATGTGCAAACGTATATCATGGTTGATCCCAGAAAACCGCCTTTTCAACTTGCACCAATTGAAGACCCAATCACTCCATGGAAATACATAGATATCTTGGAAAATGAATCAAGGTGATGAAATCAATTAAGCCTAGAAACTCAACTGCAAAAATACAAAAAAGTACTAAGATAGTACTCATGGCATTTTATATAAAATGCCATGAGTCCTCATTTCAGCTAATAGACATACTACATGAGCACTTATGACATGAGCAGCCTACTGATTTATTGCATGTTTTAGTACTAAATGAGTACTCACATAATGAGTGATAAAATAGCGCTAATTTCATACTCAATGAGCACTCACATTATGAGCTCTAATTAAGTGCTTGTTTTAGTACTTAATGAGTACATACATGTATATCATGAGTTATGAATTCGAAATAGCGCTAATTCCATTTATATTTCATTACTCAATGAATGCTCATGCTATGAGCACTAATTTATTGAACATGTATCATGAGTGATGAAATAGTACTCAAAAATTAAAATGTTGGTAAACTTTTATAATTGATAAAGTAAAATACAGAATACGCAGATCACTGCACTCTGTCAACTAACTATTTCTTTGGCACCATTAAAGATGCTTCATATTCTCAATTTGATGACCTCATTGAATCTTCAAACATTGATATATTTTTTCTGTGTAATTATTAACATTGACATACTTGTTGATATTTTTAATGACAAGCTTTTTTACATTTTTTGGACCGAATTCCAATACTATCGTTAATGTAGAAAGCTCAGATAAATCCTGGTTTAATCATAATATTAAGTCTATGATTAACAAAGAAACAAACTTCATTCCAAAATCTCACAATTTGACATACTTAACCAAATATAATGAACAATGTACACTCGTGAATCAAGCAATAAATGAGGCTAAAGATGCCTTGACATCAACGTTTAAATATGGAAGTATGTCATACTGGGCCATAATATCCAAACTTCTCGGCAAATCAAAAAACTCAAAAATACCGTTACTTTTTGACCAACATGGGAAACATATTGTTAAAGGCCATGACAAGGCTAATTTATTTTTGTCTCGTTTTATCAAAAAATTCCATCGTTCCATTGTAACTCTCAATATAAACAAAGCCACGGGTCCTGATCAAAGCAGTAACAGAATGTTAAAAATGGCTGCGCCAGCTCTTTCTGCAACTTTATCAAAGGACGGGTGTCATTAAGGGCCCTTTTTAGCCCCCAAGGATATCTGATAATAATGCATATCATATTGAAGAAAAATCATTTGTGCTTTATAAAAATACAATTTCAGCGAATTTTGACCTTTGATGTTCACACAACAGTCATTTAAAGATCATATACCATTTTGGGTGTTTTTACAAAAAATTCTTTATTTATTGTTGTCTAAGTAAATAGTATATAAATATTAACCAATTTAAATATATTAAAATGTAATATATGAAATACTGAAGAAAAGATACGATTAAAATTATTTTCATGGAAAAGCACATAGGGCAATATTGACAAAATGCAAATGCTATTTTGGTAGGTTCTGGGCAAGCAATGGGTACATTTCAACTGTGACTGTAATGGATTACTATTGACTTTTATCAAAATCACAGGGCAACATTTAAGCAACTAAATTTAAGGAAAATCAAAGATTTCCTCTCATTTCTAAAACGAGGAACAAAAGCATGAATTCAAGGAAAATAAATGATGGCCTGTGCCAAAATATATAACATATGAGAAAGTTGTGGCACAGGATATGTATAGGATATCATATGATTTTAAATGATTTTATCTTTATCTCCGATTTGATATCAATATCTTGCCAAGTTAGCATAGCGAATTAGCGCAGATATTGATATCAATGAGTTGGATTAACACAATATCACGAAAATTCATAGGATGTTCTATTTTTCCCATAGTTCACCTCTAAAACTAAACAAAGCATATCAAAACAACATCCATTCATTCATTCATCGTGATGTCATGAAATCACAATGTAACAAAACACATCATATTGTTGGTAGTTTTCAAATCCCTGCCAAAAGGTGATATCTGTGAAATATTTTCCATATTCCATAGATATCACTTTTTCCGCGCATTTGCAAAATACCATAAATATGTTTTCATGTTACCTAACAGAGCGGAACAGAGTTCAACTATGGGATAAAGAATAAAAAATAGGTACATAATTGAATTACCACTCCAAAAATATTAAATATGAGGGTTTAAAGAAAGAATATTAAATATGAGATTCAAAAAGACAAGTGGCCTCATGTCTCACATTTCCCAAACCCCAGATCCTCGATGTCATATATACTTGTATACTGTATATCTATGTTATTTTCTGGGAGGATTAATATGGAGTGTATAGCAATGGTCAATACGATATTTCCAGATGGATATTTTTTCCCTAGAAGCGGAACCCAAACTCAGTCATGACATAGAAGCTAACTTTTGCAATTAATAGAAACTTGTTTTTTATTATATTTTTGTGTTCTATATTTGAGATGAAATAATATGAGATTCATTTCTACAAGAGGATGGAACGAATGTGAACTTGTATATTGAACTATACTCCTTTTCTGAATAAACAGAACAACTTTTTATCCAAGCCAATTAAGAAAACCAAGGCCAATGAGTGTAATTTATGCCCAGTTAAACTAACACAATAACAACTTTTTGTCTGGACTCACTTATTATGTAAGAATGAATTGTATTACTGTTTACTGCATTAAATGTCAAGTATACTATCTGTGTTTAATTTCAAATGCCTATCTCACTTATCAAAGGTATACAAGAAATCTTATTTTGAAACAAATTCAGCACAACCAAAACCATGTCCACATAATATGACAAATCCAAGATGGCTGCCACAATTTTAGATCCATGTACATGTGAAGAAGTTAGAAATACACATGGTCCACAAGTTCCATCCCCAATAAAATGGGAAGTTTAAGGTTTTCACACATATCAACTCTATTCCTATATACTTTATATTTGTGGTAAGGCTTGTGATCTAGGTAAACTTGGCATGTTCATCTACCTCCTATCCTCTGAAGCTAAAAAAAGAAATAGTGACTTCAATTGAGAAAAATGAATCTTATGGGCTCCATATACATTGTGAGTGGCTGTACGGCTAAAGTTAGATACTCCTGATAATCTGAGATTGAAAATTATGTCAAGTTTAGTCCTCGGCCTCTCATAACGGATAACTTCGAGGTAATTGTGTTGTTACTGCAAAAACCTCTATTTCTTACAATCTACCATCTTTTGCATCTGTCAAAACCCTTCATTTCATGTTAATTTTCAGACTTTTGCTTGTGCCATCATTAAATATATATATTCAACTTGTTATTCAGAATATTTTAAGAACTATTCATGAATTTATTTATTTTCACACTTTTGAAAAAATGACTAAGTCAGAGAATGGCCTCTTAATAGCATGTCCCCTTTAATTAACAAAATCTTTACCCTTAATTTATTTCCACAAAAATAGAAACTTGGTTACATTTTGCCTATTCATAAAAGTGGGGATAAAACTGACGTCAAAAATTATCGTCCAATTACTCATCTTTGTGTTTTGTCAAAAATAGCTGAACGCATTTTCTCATATGACTAACAAAGATACAGCCATCTTTACCCCATGCAAGATATTGCCATCTTTCATCCTAGAAAGTCACACGTGCAAGATGAGATTTACTTGTGACATCACTGGTCTATAAACACCAACAACATGGCAACGGACACACCGTTGCTATGAGTATCCATGCTAATTCTACAAAACTAAGATGTGGGGTCATAACAATGGAGCTTTGTTGCCACGTGTATCTATGTATTTTCTCCAATATTGTTATGACGTCATAACAATTGAAAGATGAAGTTCAATTAATTTGAAGCTATCTTCACTCAGTTTTATGATAAAATGGTGAAAATGTGGTATAATACAGAGTCATATGAGAAAAACTTTCTTGTACTCGTACCTGTGCAATATCGTCCATTCTTGACTCGCTTTGCTAATGTTTCTTTATTTCGTTTTCGAGTGTAGTATTGCCATAAATTTATTTGTGCAGACAATAAAATAAAGTGCAAATGGTAAAATGTACTCGAACTTAAACTCAGCATGCATTGTTGATGATGTGACTTTGTAATTATGTATTGAATTGGTGCATGCAGCATAAATGTAATCCCGTGCTTAACCCGCATTGTCCACATTCATGTATCTAAATGAGGTTGCAAATAACCACATGTACGATTGTGTTTTGTTAAGGTAACAATTTTTATTTGGCTATGTATCTTTATGAGAGTTGCAATTATGAAGCTGCAACGGCATAAGCACACCACTTATTGGTACATACTTTAAAACCTCATCCATGTATAAAGTGCAATTTATGAAATGGGTTGACAATTTTTGTTGTGTAATCAATGGTTATATATGAATCCCTTATTGATATGTATGTATATGATATGATATATGTATTACATGTATGTAAATTGTATTGCATTAACATTTCAATCCTGTTCACAAACCTACCATGTACTTAATTAAAATGTTTTAACGATGTATTGTGTATAGTACAGATTGTACAATTGTAATTTAGCGAGTTGAAGACACAAGTTAAAGTGTCGTCATGCCATTTGGTGTCATATAAGACACGATTTTGCAGTTTGTTTTGTTTTGTTTTTTTGTTTCGTATTCATTGTTTCTTTTTAAACAAACCTGTATATATTTAAATATCTCATCCTCAGGCGGAAACCGAAAATCTTTCCAGTCAACATACACCATGCTCCCATCTGAACTTGATAACACTAACATAATATATATACATGCTCCCCCTAATTCAAATTCACATTCAGCTTCAAAGTATAAGGCACTTTGCCAATCTTATCTCGATAAATACGTACCAAAATGAATAATTTAAGCATCATCTCCTATAACGTAAGATGTATTCGAGATGATTCGAAAAGACAACGCATATTCCATCACCTTTCGGATATGACGCCAGCAATTGTCATGCTTCAAGAAACGCATTCTAACGAAAATGATTTAAACACGTGGAAAAACAATTGGGGTAATAAAATAATCTTCTCACATGGGCCCAACGATAGCAGAGGGGTAGCAATACTCTTAGATAAAACAATAAATTATACAATTCATGAAAAAATACAAGATAAAAACGGAAGATATATCATTTTAGACATTTCCTTTGATAAAGATCGAGTACCGTTAATTAATTTATATGCTCCAACTCAGAACTATGAAAATAAGCAAAAATCCTTAATAGATGAAATTGAGAACCACATTATAAACATGAATGCTGAAAATATCATTTTTGGAGGCGATTTTAACGCAATATTTAATCCACGCTTAGATAAAATGGGAGGGGAAAATGATAAAGTGACCACATATGTCAAGAAAATTGAAACCTTTATGAGTACCTTTGATTTGACCGACATTTTTAGAACGGCATATCCTGATTTAAAACGTTATACATGGAGACAAAAACGCCCCTTTTGACAATCAAGACTTGATTACTTTTTAATCTCTACCCATTTACTCAATCAATTTGATGATATCAAGACTCTACCTGGACTTTTATCAGATCACAGCATTTTAAGGTGACAATTTTCTGAAGTTAATAAAGAAAGGGGGAGGGGTTTATGGAAATTCAATAATAACTTATTAAACGACTTGGAATTTGCTACCAAAATTCGCGATTGTATAGCTGAATCAAAATTAAAGCATGGTTACTTAGAAAATAAAGGTCTGCTATGAGAAATGGTCAAATTAGACATAAGGTCCACAATAATTTCACACTCCATTTACAAATCCAAAATACGTAAGAAAACTGACAATGAATTAAAAATGAAATTATCCAATTTAGAAATCAAAATAAATCAGGATAGCGTAACGGAAGCAACGAAAAACGACTACTTTAATACAAAATTAGAAATTGAAAATTCAAACAAGAATGAAACATTAGCCGCTACTGTCCGATCCAAAACTAAATGGTATGAAAATGGTGAACAAAATAGCAAATTTTTCTTTAGAACATCGTAACTATATAAATAAAACAGTCAAAAACTACAAGCTGACAATGGTACAATTATTCACGACCCAAAGGAAATCTTAAAAAAAGAAAAACGGTTTTACAAAAATGTATACACAGAAAAATTGAACGATGGAGACCTCTTAAATAACATTGATAATTTTGTACGCGGTTTGAATATTCCAAAGCTAAATGAAAATGAAAAGTTATCTTGTGAAGGGTTACTAACAGTTGAGGAATGCGTTAAATCCCTTAAAAATATGCCAAATGATAAATCGCCCGGCACTGATGGCTTCACAACAAATTTTTACAAGTTCTTCTGGATTAATGTTAAAGATTTAGTCGTAGACAGTTTAAACTATGCTTTTGAATCTGGAGAGCTATCAATTTCCCAAAAGCAAGGCGTCATCACCTTAATTCCGAAAAAAGACAAAATTAGATTATTCCTTAAAAATTGGAGGCCAATTACTCTATTATACACCGACTATAAAATAGGTACTAAATCAATCACGAATAGGATATGTAAAACTTTAACATCTATAGTTAACGCCGACCAATCTGCTTATGTAACGGACCGATACATAGGGGAACATATTAGACTTATAGAAGATGTCTTAGAATTCACTGACCAAGGTTACATCCCTGGCTTACTTCTTCAAATTGATTTCGAAAAAGCATTTGATTCAGTAAACTGGAATTTTATTGAGAAAGCTCTTACATTATTCAATTTTGGCGGGACACTAATTAAATGGGTAAAAAACTTTTACAAAAATGCTCGAACATGTATAACAAATAATGGGTATCAATCAACTATGTTTTCACCATCCAGGGGAGTCCGTCAAGGATGCCCCATATCGGCATACCTTTTCATAATCGTAGCGGAAATATTAGCCATATCTATTAGACAAAATAACGAAATTGGAGGCATTCTCTTAAATAATACCGAAGTAAAAATTTCAATGTTTGCTGATGATACAACTTTTTTCATGAACTCCATAGCATCAACCGAAAGAGCCCTTCAGATTTTAAGAACCTTTTCAGAAATTTCTGGCCTTGAGCCCAACCTTAAAAAAACAGAAGGTAGATGGTTAGGACAATTTAAAACAAATCCTCCACAAATTGTACCCAAAAGTCTTGTATCGGAAATTAAAATTAACAATGAATCTTTCTACACACTCGGAGTGTGGTTTAGCCATAATATAGATGAACGGAACGATCGTAATTTTTCCCCTAAAATCAAAGCTATAGAAAACTTATTTAAAATACGGGAATGGAGGAATCTTAGCCTAATAGGGAAAAATGTGCTCATTAAAGCTCTAGTCATTTCAAAATTTACTTACTTAGCATCAATAATACTTGTACCAAAGCACATCATCAATAAAGTTCAAAACATCATTAACAATTTTCTGTGGAACAAAAAACCTCCACTTATCAGTAATTTAATAACTATAGGCAAAATAGAAAAAGGTGGGATCAAAAGTTTACATTTACAGTCGCAAATAAAAGCATTACAATGGGTAAAAAGGTTATTCCAAAGCAAATCTTGCAAATGGAAACAATATTTTTACAGTTTCTTTCTAAATCTACAGCCTGAGGCAATCTTTCAATCTAAATTTCCAGTAGAAACCTTGGCTAGATTGCCACCTTTTTACTTCAGTATTATGGAAACATGGAGATCTTTACATAATAAAGAGCCATATAATAAGGAACTCGCCTTAAATGAGTATATTTGGAACAATGATTTTATAAAAATTAATAATCGAACAGTGAGTTATGCTAATTGGATAAACAAGGGTATTCTTCAAATTAAAGACCTTGTTAACAACAACGAATTCCTGGGATTTAACGAATTTTCTCTTAAATACAACATTAATGCACCCTTCGTTACCTTTTATGGCTTAATCCACGCAATACCACATACATGGAAACAATTAATTAGAAAAAATCCAAATAATAAGAAACTTAAAAATGAAGAACTTCAAATTAAAGACTGCACAATCAATGCCAATGCTATTAAAACTAAAACTATCTATTGGTATCTCATAGAGGATTTATTCAAGGAACCAACTGGTAAGAAATTCCTAACTACAAAGTTTAATGTCTCAGAAGAGGAATGGAAACACATTTTCACTTTGCCTTTTAAGACTGTACGTGAACCAAGAATACAATGTTTTTAATACAAACTCATTTTAAATCTAACGCCAAACAATAACTTTTTAACTCAAAAGAAGATCAAAAATTCAAATTTGTGCGATATATGCAATAATGACAAAATCGATGATACCATACATTTTTATATCGAGTGCCCAAACTCTGCCAAGATTTGGGATGAATTCAAAATTTTCTTCAATGTTGATTTAACAAATAAAGATATTATTATAGGAAAATTAGATGAAGAAAACGAGGATAAAACTAAAGCCATAAATTTTTGTATCTTGTATACAAAAAGTCTAATACATAAATCTAGACTGATTAAAACTAAAATCACCTTTATCCAAATAAAGGAAATCATAAAATATAACATCAAAGATGAACAAAACATCGCAAATTTAAATAATATGCAAGAAACCTTCAATAAGACTTGGAGATGGGTTATTGAACTATTAAGCCAATAACCCTGTATTCTATTTATAAGGCATGGAGTATATATTATAAAACTGTGGTAACCTATATATTATGTTATTAAAGACGATTGTACAATTGTGATGTAAACATTTGTAAATTATAATTGTTTGGAAATTCTCTGTACACATGGAGATGAGCTGTTGAAAATAGTATATATTTGTAAAAGGTAAAATAATAATTATATCATATATCTAAGGTATGGAGTATATATTATAAAAACATAGTAACCCATATGTTCTTGAAGACTATGGTGCTATTGTGATGTAAACATTTGTAAATTATATTATTTGGAAATCCTCTGTACATGGAGATGAGCTGTTTCAAAATAGTATCTATTGTAAAATGTTAAATATTTATATGAACATGTATGTACAGGGTGGGCCAAAAAAAACAATACCCAACTTCAAATCAGGATAAAAATAGTTATGTTCAATATGATACATTGACTTATATATCATTTTAAAGGTAATACATTTTCAAACAATTTGGTATATAACACTATGATATAAAATCAATAGTAAAGGTGTATTATACTTATTTTGGAGGCTAGGTCGCTATTTAAGGTCTCTAGATTTTAGGGAGAAAACAGTCAATCTGTGGAATTATGTAAACTTTTATTCATAGAATATCATTTTGTTAGGTGAATACCTACTTGTATATTTGCATCATTGTGTGACTAAACTTATTGTTTATGAATTTCAGTGTTGTTTAATAACATTTTACAATTTATTTATTTAAACAATTGCTTAATATGCCCCCCCCCCCCTATGCTTCAACAAAACGCTTCAAGTAGCAGCGCCATCTTTCAACGGATTTCTGTTGCAATACATTCCAGCACTTTAGGATTCCGGGGTTCAGCTTATCACTACTTTTTATTAGATGCTTGTGATTGTACACCATTTCCTGGACCCATTACCATACATGGAGATGGCCCCATGTATGGTAATCCACCACATTAGCATCGGGGCTGCTGGGTGGCCAAGCATCTGGATCAGTCAAATTGACAACTTGTTCATGAAGGAATGCCAATGTCTCCTTTGATCTATGGGACAAGGCACTGTCTTGTTGAAAAATAAAACCCCCACCACATATACGTTTTATGTCTTTTAACATACCTCTTTTGAGTACTTATTGATAGTAAACAATACTGAAATTCATAAACAATAAGTTTAGTCACAAATGATGCAAATATACAAGCTTGTATTCACCTAACAAAATGATATTCTATGAATAAAAAGTTTACATAAATTCCACAGATTTACTGTTTTCTCCCTAAAATCTAGAGACCTTAAAAAGCGACCCAGCCTTCCAAATAAGTATAATACACCTTTACTATTGATTTTATGTCATAGTGTTATATACCAAATTGTTTGAAAATGTATTACCTTTAAAATGATATATAAGTCAATGTACCATATTGAACGTAACTATTTTTATCCTGATTTAAAGTTGGGTATTGGTTTTTTTGGCCCACCCTGTATATCATGTATGATGTATGTGTAAGATCCAATAAAAAAAACAAAAAAAAACATATGTTTCAAGTATTTTCCAAAGATTCCGTAGACATCATACAGTTAACGTTCAAAAAATTGCTTCTCTTCAAATCCCAACTAAAATTACATAATTTTCACATAGATCCTGTATTTTACAACCAATGATGGATTGGAATTCCCTTTCAAAGCCCCTTATAGAAGCTGAGAATTTAAGTATATTTAAGTCAAGCGCAAAGAAAGAGTTATCCAATTCAATTATTCGATCCTCTGAACTTAATATCTAAAGAAATCAAGAAATTATACTCAACAAGGTTCGTTGTGACTTAAAGTGTGTGGTAATCTATATAGAGTGCGCGATTGTCCGTACTCGGGGACTATAAATAGGGCCAACCAAAGTTTGGTTCAGATAGGTGTGAGAGGACGGTCGAAACAGTGTGCTAAACATAAATTCGCATGTTTACAAATCTAGGTAAGTAACATATTTTATATTGCAAATAATTATTCAAGATGTAACTCGTAAGGTATATTTTTATGTATTGATATAGTGTTGGGTATATATTTTGGATAAACATTGAAAACTTCCACTGCATTATTTATCACGCCGATACATATAAAATATCAACGTGTTGTGGATGATTGCACACGTAATGATAAGTACATGTGTACGACTTACTGATCCTTGGCATATGTACAATGTGTATTGCAGAGTGGCGAACTGTACAACTGCTCGAGATATCTAAATGTTTTAATTTTGTTGATAATTATCTTATTATCTGTTGTTTACAAATACTGATTTATGTTTTGCTCGGTTCACTCCTCAGCATTCTTTCATTGAGATCAAATGATGTAATGGCGGATCTGGGCTAAAGTGCTTTAGGGCCACAATTATTGGGGCATTTCTAGGTATTTCTAGGGCATTTAGGGATGCTAAGTTGTATTGCCCCCCTCTCCCTTTTTGATTTCTGGATCTGTCCCTGGGATGGGTCATATCAAATTACTTTTTGTGATTCAGTGAAACCTATAAATAAGCTAGCAATACGATTGAAGGACCAAAATGCAATATTGTATGATCATTTTGAGTGATATCCATTTTATTACGAATGAGCAAAGCGCAAAAACATGTCAGAGAAGCATCAATATATACCCGGGGTGCCAACTATGACGTAAAACGACCATTAATTTGAATTTTAGACCTACCCGATGTTCGAAAATCAAGGATTGTGAGTGTCATACTGCACCGATTTTCTTCAAATTTGTTTTATACAAAGCAAAACAAAAATGCCTTTCTGCCGATACATTGCCTTATTGTACAGAGTCTCTCGTTTTTGTGGCATTTTGATCCCCAGCTGACAGAAACGCTTCTCAAAGCTGGGGACCAAGACGTCGCTAAAACGAGAGACTCTGTATAACAAAATAATGTACCAACAGAAAGGCATTTTTGTTGTGCTTTGTATAAAACAAATTTGAAGAAAATCGGGCAGTATGAGACTCACAATCCTTGATTTTCGAACATCGGGTAGGTCTAAAATTCAAATTAACGGTCGTTTTACGTCATAGTTGGCACCCCGTGATATAAGAGGAAAACAATCACAATTGCAGTTGTTTGTTCTTGCTGTAAATATTATCTAAACTATATGTTGTTACATGTTTCTTTTCAGTATGGCTGCAAAGAATAAAAAGTTCAAGAAGTTTATCGAACTCTCATTCAACAGTAAGGAGGAGAAGGACAACTTCAACGAGCAATGGAATGGCTTCCGCAAAAAGCGTCCAGATTTGTCTACGATTGTGCAAGTTATGTACTATTTCTTATCCCTGGCTGTAAAATGCACAGATACTGGTAATGAAGCTGTTCCTGATGCCAATTTCCACTACAACAGTTTTGTGAACATTACCAAGGAACAAAGTAAATGTGAACGCTTATTTGTTACGTGTGAGTCGTCCATCAATTCGCTCGTTGGTGCCGTGTACAGCCTTGGTCAACGCTGCCATTTTAGTAGAACTGCCATCGTTACTAGATTGGAAGATTTTGCGAACTTTGTGGCCACATTCACAATTTCAAATGGCAAGCACACATTTTTATGAAAGTCATCGCCTTATATCGAAGGTTGGTCAAAATTTTTCGTGAACGAGAAAATGGCTTGTGGTGTAGTTTGTAGTGGACTTATGTATACTCCATTCACCAGATTTTTAAATGCTACTACATTAGGAAGCACGAACGAGCGTGTTTATAATGAAACATGCAATCGTTTATCTACGATTATATCCAACGAAGCCAAAGCGTCTAAAGAAAGAGCGATACAAAATAGTTTAGCAGGCAGTGGGGCGTCTGGGATAACCATGGAAACCGATGCGTGTTTTTCTGCATTCCGCAATGCCAAGAGGAGTATAACATTTGGCCTTTGCAACGAAACGCATACTGTATTGGCAGATAAGGTGAAATCAACAAATCACGATGACAGTTCTGTCCAACGACATGAAACGATTGCAACAAAGGAAATTCTAAATGATTTCAAACAGGAAGGAATTAAAGTTCGTTGCATCGTACACGATTCTAACAATAGCGTGAGCAAGGTCGTAAAAGACGATTTTCCAGAAGTAAAGGAACAAAAAGACGTTTGGCATGTGATTAAAAATGTTATGTCATCTTTCAAAAAAATTTCGAAAGGGACAAAGAAAACTGAAAATATATGTTGGCATGGTCAGCTATTTGATAAATATGATGGAATTAAAAATCACATATGGTACTCCATCATGCACTCAGGAAATGATGAGACTCTACTACGAGACAGTCTAGATGCGATCGTGTCACATTACCAAGGATACCACGAAAGTTGCAGGCTTACGAGCCATTGTGTAAGAAACCCAAGATATGCCCCATCTCGTGTGCTACTTACTGATCCAATTGCAATTGACCTCTTATCGAAATTTGTCCATGACACTTCAATATACAAAAATCCGCATCTCGTACTAGAAGGACTTAGCACAAGTTACGTTGAAGCGGCAAACAATGCTTTGCGTTCTTTTCTGCCCAAAAGGCATTCCTTTGGTGATACGTCATTTCAAGTCAGGGTTGATTTATTTATTTTGCATTGGAATGAAAATGTTAATCGACCATTCAAGAGAGCGGTTGTTCCTCAAAACGAGGGAACTCCAAGAGAAAACAGTGGGCGAAAATATCAATCAAAGAAAACATTTCAGTATTTGGAAAAGATTTGGATTAGTTACCTGGAAGCATAGATAAATTGTTTTTATTCGTAAACAAACGTCCAGAGAAAATATATAAATACGTTGAACATAGATAAAAATGTTTTTATTAACTGTGATATATATGTTTGTTTGACTGGGTACTTTGTATCTGGTTTAGATTACAAAAATACAATATTATGTACCCAGAAATACATTCAAAAATTGTATGTAGTGTTATATGTTTCACAGGCACAATAGCAGAGTCTTATGTTTATTTTTGGTAATACAACTTCAATATTTTATTCACAATATGAACAAAACCTTTTCTGAATTGAATAGAAATAAATAATTATAGCTTTGTCAATGTTTATTTATATTGTATATGCATCCCCAGTTCTTCACTGCCATTTGTGACCTTGATATGGCACCCCCTCCACATTTACATGTTACGTGTATGTGCGGCCCTCTAACCAGTACCAAAATGATGAACGTCCATTTGCCGATAATCTGAGAGACACATAAATGTATAAATCTGTCGTAACATATCTATTTTAACAGTGTAAATTATGTGAATTTTCCAAAGATGATAATCCGAAAAGTCGATGTACCTTTGTAATGCAATCAGGCATTATCTGTCTTAGGAAAATTACATTCGGATGATTCCTGTGTCCAGGTGTCATCGCCCTTTTCTTCGCGACGTATTCTGGTCTTCGCCACGCTCCTAAGTTTTCCATCAATGACCAGAAACGTTTATACAGCTTTTTTCTCTTGATGCGATTCCTATCTGATGGGTTATTTTCATTGTCCAAACCAAGCCTGGGAACGACCGATATCTGCCCCACACATTTCAAGGTAGCAATGTTCACAGACCATATTGTAAGAGAGTGTCCATATACATAATGGTTTGTAAAAATACATACATTCTCATTCAGTTCAATACATAGTTTAATAACTTTAGAATAACATAATAAGGTATTCAACAAAAAAATCCACCTATCAATAGTGATTATATTGGTTATTTTGGAATACGAAAACAACGGGGCAGCGCAAGCATTATATGGAAAACTGAGAATTATTTTGTACTGCACGAAATCTTCAATGCAAACACCCCTTAAAAACAAATAAACCCTTCTAATCCGAAAATGTAAACACTTTGGTCAACGTAGCTAATTGTATGAGTCCCTTTAATTCTAAGTCACATCTATCCTCCCACACATTTACAAACGTTACTTCACCTGCATGTTCTTGTGGCCATTCAAATGAAACAACAATTCATGTTATTTTTTCTTGTATACTTCGTGCTCCATTCTTAGAAGAGCTGGAAAACAATTTAGTTTTTCTTAATTTTGGTTATTCTAATTTTAAACACAAGAGGGACAAAGTAGAATTATTTCTTTATGGGGATTCAAACTTTACAAAATCCACTAATTTGAAAATCCTCAAGCTCACTTCATCATTTCTAGAAAAATGTGCAATGTGAAGGTTTGTCTGCCACCACTCACTTCACTCTTGAGTTCATATTTATTTTTTATTTTTTTCTTCACCCTGCAATTATTAATCAAGTGACTGATAATCCCTTCAGCAAAGCCACTTCAAGTGTACAATGTTTATGGATTATGAACAGGTCTTAACTGTTTTATATCCCATGGGTCTGTTATGATAGCTAAGATTCAATCAGTAAATGTTTTATAATCACAAAGACAACAAAGACACATTTGCAGACACGATTATATCACGAGAAAGAGAAAAAATTCAAATTCGTAATACCCTATCACTAAAATGCCTCCTAAAAAGGCACGCATCTGACATCCGGAATGGCCTTGATATTTTGAAGGATATATACATCATCTCGAATGAACACTCATGAAAAATTCTTTTTACCTGAAGAGGATATGTATCTACTCAAATATTGCTAATGCTAAAAGTCCCAAGAAACCATAATATGGGATAAGTCATTTGATAAGCATAAGACTTCGTATGAGACTATCATGTACTTATACAGTGTATTACAAAGTTTTTGCCAAAATATGAGTTATTTTTACTAAGATAATGAAATTGTTCAAAATGTAAATAAAACATAGCATATAGGCTATAGGCCTATTGTAGAATAAACTCATCAACAACATGTATTGGTTTCTGACTTATTATTAAGTGTTCAGTATAGTGGACTGAACAATGAAAATTCCCCCCCCCGACCTAATATCCACCTGCCAATTTGAACACTTTTGGCTGGTCCCATGGGTGTTCGGATTAGACAGGTTTTACTGTATTGCTTTTCGAAATGACGTTATTGTACTATTGTTTTTTGTCCTACTAACAAATTCAGAAATGTTCAATTTTCAGGTATCGGAAAACCATATAACACGTTCAGAAATGCCCCAGTTAACAGGTCTTACTGTCATTTGGGACAGTGCAGAATCAACTAAGCATAAAGCAGAACGTAACTACATTGGATTTCATGTATGTTTAATAATAAACCAGACTGCGCTGTTGATAAGCAGATCAGGTTTCTGTAACAAAATATGGGTCAAGAACAGACCATAGGTGTATTTAACCATAAGTACCAAAAGATTAAAAATGGAGTATAACAAAACAAAGCAAGTTAAAGAAACGTCATAGAATACAAAAATACTTGTATTCATAGCGTAAACAGATATGTTTTTATATATTCAGTTTTACACAGTTATGCTTCTCTTTTTGATGAACATTTCTCTCTTTTGTTATCATAAAACAATACCAGTGTTCCTTTTTTAATTTCATACTGTTTTCTACTGCTGGAACATAACTTAAACTAATTGTAACGCCATATATTACCCAGAAATCGGAAGTTTGCATTCAAAACATTATTGCTATTAATTACATATTCAATTGCTGCAACCAAAGCAAAAATACATTATGATTGCATTATTGCCCACCATATCGGTCAAGTTCCAATAGTTATAATGTTCGTTATTGTCATAATATATGTCATACAATTTAAAAGTTTCCAATATTTACCATTAATTGTGTCGTTTTAATTAAGCTTGTCATTTGCGATAAAAAATGTTTGCCTAAACTGGCTTCCTGATGCTTATCATCTAGTACTCCTCTGATTGTGAACAATCAATGTCATATAATGTGTTTTATAAACTCACAAATATCCAATGTTGTTATATTAAATATTAAACTATCGTTGTGAATATAGGTTGATATCCTAAATTCACTCATTGAAGAGGATAATGCGAAGGGGAACCTAATAAATGTTCTTGCAGCAGTTTAAAGGTATCAATTTTTATGTTTTTCCACATGGTGTGCTAATCTATATTTGAAAAGTGTTGAATATTCGAATAGATGGCGGAAAAAGGGGTCAGATCTATTGATTTTGGTGGCTCATTGTTCTAGAGACATTTCGAGTTCCAAGGCGGACATATGGAGCTATAACGCGGTAAATGTGGTTTGGTAACTGAAATCTTAGTTTTTCATAATTGATCCGAATGTTTTTCAATTGAATTGTATGCAGCCATTTAATAGTGGAGTTATCCCGAACAGAAGTAAGGTTAAGCAACAGGTTCAAAGAGACAACTTGATCAACATGCAGAATCATGGCCCCTGAAATACTGTAAGATCTAGATCTCCATTCGTTGTATTTACTTGACCGATTAAGTACAGTTATAGGAAAATAGTTGTCCTTGACTCCTTAGACTATTCCAAATAATAGAGAGGGGATAGTAATCCAAGGGGCCCGTATAATTGCATGTTCACGTACATGACGAGTTCCCGTAAAAACACGTAGCGTAACCTTCCTATTGTTTTGTAAAAATTTCTTGACAGTGGAATATTTGGAAACGCCCATTTCAGCTGTTTCAACACACGGTATGAAATGAACAAATACTCGCAGAGAAATAAGTCATATCGAAGTGAAATGATGTATTCTTAAAAAGATGGCCATAATGCCCTAGATCAATGGCACATGCATATCAGATTTATGTTATGGTATTGCATCAGTCACGGGATCTGTACAAATACATTGTTGTCTGTCAAACTCTAATTGTACACCATCAACCCTGTAACAAAATAAGGTATGTGTTACATAGCTGTTTACACAATAGACTAGATGCCAGCAGAAATAATCTTGATTTTCTTCATTGAAATAATTTAGTCAGAGTCAGACCATATTTGAATCTAGCATATTAAAACATTTAACATGTACAGATTCATTAAATGTCCATGTATTTTCTCGAGTTCAAGACCGGGTGTCTAAATGTATCTTTTTCTGTCGATAAGTAACGTGTAGAGATAAATCAACTCCAAGCTTTTACCGAAACCGCACTGGACCTTTCTACAAAAGAAGAAAATTAAAGAAAATACATACTCTGGACAGCATTGTATCGTCATGAATGTCGCTCCAGGTCCATCTGTCCTCATATACATTGTCAAGTCCGCAGAGAAGTACATATAGGTTTGTCCTGCGATGCAACATGTATCTAAAATTGGGAAGGTGTTCATTTATGTTATGTCATATAAAAACTGAGAAAAGCAACGGCTATATCTCTTAGTTGTGAAACGTGTGCCTGTTTTTGGAAGTTCGTGTTAAGTTTTACAGAAATTCGTTCCCAAGCAAATCGATGATCATTGCATATGAATTGAAAACGGGAAAACGTCTGTCTGTTTTCTTCGACTCTATTCACGGACACTATGCCCTATCAAAGCATATCCCTCGCCTATTTCAACTTGCCTCTCAACTAGAATCATTGCTACGAGTTGACACTGTTTTGAAAAGCAATTTAATTTTTACCCGGTGGAAGATCATTTTCGTCGGGACAGGGAGGGTCTGTAGTCTCATCTGAAACAAGAGATCGTGATAATTATGCGCTATTATGGCGTTAAAAGTAGCGGAATAGATAATGAAACGGGCCAAGGATTCCTCTTGGTGATACTTGGTGAATAATTGTGTTTTATGGATTGTGTATGTTCGGAATACAATTTAATGGTTGCAGTCTTGTAGTTTTAAAGTAGATAATGTGTTATGAATTGTAGGTAGGGCAATTTGAATATTTGGTATGCAAGGTGTTTCATTTTGTATGACCGGTTTTACATATTCACTATCGCTCTTACGGCACCTGTGCTTGAATATTTATTTGGAATCAAACCATTGGACATCGGGCATGGCAGGGTCATTATGGCTTACGGGGTGTAACCATACCAAGTGGTGTGTACTCCAACTTCCTTTTATACATACAGCGTCGAATGCTCCTTACATGATTTCACATACCTCCACAGAATATCCCCATACATTCTGGTACGTTAAACACATTGTCACATGACTTGACCCTATCATTCCAGACACTCGGTGGCATACAAGGTGTCAACGCGTAACCAGTTCTGAATAACAACGGCAAAGAAGGAATGAAAATAGCAAAGACTTAAAGAGATTGTGGCAGATTCATTTGCAATTAATTTGCTGCACCATTATTTCGTGAGAATGCTTCTCTCTCTGGTTGTTAGCTGTATTAGTAATTTTACTGTTCTGCATTATATTATGTTTCAATTGCCAATAAGAGGAGGAAATACACCAAAATTCACAAATAAACCATCTTTATGTTAAGGATAGATAGGTTCATCAAGGGATGCTGGCTTATTCCCCCTTGTTAATAGTATATACCTGTTCAGAAAGCAACTTGCAAACGAGCAACACGTCCTCATGGCGTCATTTGGCTGCCCTGGTTCATCCGGAAGGGTGTGATAAAAAGATGACAGGTCATTACAGGGCGCCGGGAGATCCTCATCTGAATCATATACACGTGTACACTACTCTAATGCCTGGGTCACATTTGCTCCGATCCATCGCCCGGCGCCCGGCCGATTGAGTGTTTTGTTCAATATTGTATTCAATTTTGAACAAAATACTCAATCGCCCGGGCACCGTAGTGAAAATCTGAGCAAATGTGACCAAGGCATAAGCGATATTAGTTTGGATTAATTAAATTAAATAAAAGTTTGGGTTTAAGGTTTTTAAAATAATTATAATTAGCATAGAGTTATGAAACTAATACAGGAACCAGTGAGTTAATACTAGGCTTATGTTTAACACAATTGGAAAGATTTATGTATACAGGGTGTCAAATAAGTCCTGTCCCCCCCCTCTACAGCTAAACCCTTAATAGATGGTACCTAGTGTGATATACCATTGGAAAGATCATCCAAAGTTATGTTAACTCACATACTCTCAAGTATTTTAGATAAAATTTACCTTTATTTTTTTGATGTCTTTAATAGTGAGTGAGCCCTCCTACAGCAGCTTTTATTGTGTAAAAAATGAGAAGGAAATGGCCTCAAAAATGTATCAAAAAGTTAATATTTTTCGCATTCCACTTGTTACAAACAAGTTTCCACCACTATCCTTGCCCCTCTATTTTCTACACATCTTACCCTATCCAGAAATTGGTTAAATTCACCACCATATACTTAACTGTCATCTTGAGCTCCTTTGATTTCTCTAATGCCCGATTCTAAAAATCCTGCCAAATAAGCCAAATTGCCTTGTTTTTAGGTCTTTGGTCACCTCATTTGATACAATGTAACAATTTGTGACAATGATTGACAGGTATGAGATATATACCAATCAACTTAACTTTGGACAATCTTTCCAATGATATATAACACTTGGTACCACATATCTTGGTTTTGGCTGTAGAGGGGGGGACGGGACTTATTTGACACCCTGTATATTATAAACAAACCACCACAAAATATATACGTATATGTATATTTCAAACATTCGTCCATTTCCAAAGCTTCATTTGCAATTATCCATATGATAGTTCACTTATATACATGTATAGAAGAAAATACTGAATGAAATATTTATTCTATAAAATAGGCTTAATTTTATTTTTCATTATGATTTTTAAATGTAAATGCTTTTTGAATGTATAATAAATAGAATTTAAATGCTTCTTTTATCCAACTTACATACTCTTTCACAGCAACACGAATCGATGTCAAACACCTCGTTTGGAGGACATTCGTTGAATTTGTTAGGACTTATCGAATCGATACGGTAGCGTGTCTCGGACAACCTTGTATATATGGGTTGTCTTCCCCCAACACAGCACTGCTCTGCAACAAATTTATAGCGGAATATGTAGGCAAAACTCCCAGACGGATAAGGACAATACTGAGGATTATTAACACTTGTGATATAAAAATGTCAGATACATGCACCTATTAAAGTAATTAGAGTAATTAGCAATTCGTATATCATACATGCTTTTTTATTCGATTGGCTGTTAGCCCTATCGGCAAAAGTATTGTTATGTAACATTATGTAATTTATAATAAAATTACGTCATCATATTATATAGCCAACAACAAACCTCCTTAGTTGTGTTTCTCTTAACTTTTGCCTATCAAAGAGCGCAAGTACCCAGAGCACTACAGCTTCATAAATGATATAATTGATATTTCAAACAATATCTGACCCCTTTTGATAATCCAAGATATGATCGCTGTATTTATGAGGTTTTTCGTTGCAAATGGCAGCAATTTCTTTTCGCAAAAGAAGTTTTTTGAAAGTTAAAGTTACCAAAAAGTAAATCCTATTTCTGTCCTGAACGAATAAGAATCGCATCATAGCCAATTGATAACGAGAGCTCTAATAGGAAACTGGACAAATGCATCATTACATAGACATGACACTCTTCACGTCACATCATATTATATAATGTGTTTATAGAGTTTAAAATGAAATTTTATAATCCGTCTGTATTTTTATCGATATCAAAAGAACATAAGTGGTATATACTAGACCTGTTCATATGACTTACCTCCTCCTAATGGACTTGGACAATCTTCCGTTGTCCGTACTGGGACTGAAAATTTAGAATTCATCCTATAAAATGCATATTGAAATAATATTGCAAATTCATTCTGATACACATCGCATCTGAAAATCTGTCTATGTTTAGTCGATCTATGATGCAAGAAGAAAGGGCCATGGTATTCCATGATGGTAAGATTGCAGACAAGCTTGATTTCATTACACTAATCACCGGTTAAAATTGATTGATGTTCAGAGAGAATTTTTTTATTTGATCATTTTCAACAGCAGTGAAATCAAGTTCGTCTCATTAAATTACCCATTTGATAATAGTTACTTCCGGTTACTGAAAAGGGTCAGTCACGAGAATATTATCAAACTCCTCCAATAATCCGGTTAGAAACCCCTCATTTAAACAAACAAGACGTCTCTCCTGGATGTTCATCAATTTTGTAACCGACAGACAGTCCTGGTAACAAGGTGGGGACCAGTGATTAATAAATTACACAGATCTAGACATATGGAACATCGTACTCATGGTTGCTCATTATGGCAACCAAACATCAGTAGTTTTGTAACAAACAGTGATATTTAGGACAGTGTTAAAAAAGAAGACTGCTCACTGTTACACGTAGTCGGTTCACATTTAGGCTTAACTTGCTTTGGGTCGTCACACGATATAACTATCTGATTCCACACTGTTCCGCCCATACATTTGCCGAGGAAACCTAAAAATGAACCAGAGGATAAATGCCTCAGCCTCTCCTGAGTTTATTTTATAACGTAGGCTGGAATCTATTGGGGTGACAAAATTACAAGCAACATGTATAATTGACCTACCAATCTATTTCATACAATCTCAAATACAATATCTCCAAAAAGATTCACGATATGTTATAAATTGGTGAAGTTATAATGGATTCAAACTGCAAAAATGGGTGGAAATGTTTAAATTCTCCCAAATAATAAAAATGGTAATCATTCTTATAGATATAGATTTTATCATAATATTTTAAAGCCATATACGCTTATAAGGAGACCAAAGAAAAATGCATTGGATGAAATAATTTGGAATAATGAGAACATTGTCATCAGAAATAAATCAATATTTTGGAAGGAATTTTATGATAAAGGTTTTCTAAGAATCAAAGATGTTATGCTTAATGGTATGGTTAAATCATGGAATCAGGTCAAAATGCAAACTGGACTTTCACACAATTATATGCTAAAATGGTTTGGCCTCATTCAGACAATACCATCAGATAGGTTAAGAGTACCGAATGGAAATATGAATGACCAGGTATCTCTAGATAATATAACAGTAATAAAAAGCGATACAGAAGTCAACTTTTTAAAATGTACATCTAGAGAATTTTATAAAATATTGCTGGAAGCTATTGCAGAATATCCAACAGCAAAACACACTTTATCAGATAAATATCATATTAAAGAAGAAGATTGGTCATTTTACTATGAACACTTTCATAAAACCCTGACATATTCAAAACATAAGGCATTTCAATATAAGCTCTTAAACAATATTTTGTATACAAATAGTGAACTTTTTCAATACAAAATAACTCCTTCACCAATGTATGAGTTTTGCCATGTGAACATAGAAACTTGTGACCACATCTTCTTTAATTGTGATTATACGAAACAGTTTTGGAAATCATTAATAGATAATACATTAAAAGATCTCGAAAGATTTTCTCTGCTTACAGTATTATTTGGTAGCCCAAAATGGAGTGATTTTGAAAATATGGTAATTATTATAGGAAAGTACTACTTATATAATAAGAAAATGCAACAAGAGCCTCCAAATTATTACAACTTTAAGGCATATTTAGATTATTGTTTAAAAATGAAAAGGGATTTTAACAGTATGATGGTATGAGTGGAGAATGTGAATGAATGGGTAATGGAGTGACTTGTATAATTTTTCACTTATATGTATACATTTTAAATTTGATGAATAAAAAAATAAAAAAATAAACCATTCTTATAGAAAAATAGCACATTCTTGTAAATATCGTTAGTTTTCCTGAAATAAAGTGTGCACTTAGGGGATGTTTAGAAAATAGACATGAAAAGTGATGACATAAGCCAGAAATATTCTAAAATTTAAACAATTTTTTTAGGCTGCTCGGTGGATCTGATTTTATTTTTAATTTAGTCGCATAAGATCTAAATCGAACCAAATGATAAAATCAACCAATACATAGCGTGTTTACCAGTTTTGTTTAAATTCGCCGAGTCGCAGACGACGAATGAGCAACAGTCGCCCCCTCTATCGTCATTAAATTCTATTCCTGGAAGATATCCTTGATTTTCAGGCTGTGCGCATCGAACTGGAATGTAGATAATTCAGATTAGGTCACGAACAATGTGCAACTTATACAGAACAGTAGAGCAGTCTGGTCATCATTTAGATCACCATAAGAGTCACTCACCATTACTCGTAGTTGTGTCACAATCAAGTGGTTTCTGAGGAAACAGCAAAATATGGTTACAAGGGAACGAGACCCACCATATGCATGTAATCATCACACACCCTGTTTTTTCGCACACTGGTAGGCTTTGCTTCTTGTATTCGTGAATGCAAATAGCAGCTTGCGGCTACCGGATTAATCTACTTTTTATTCTAAACATGAATGGAATAGTGGCGGATACTGTGCATATAAGTTGCCCATAAAAACGAAAGTTAATCCGGTAGCCGACCATTGAGAGTTGCATTCGCGAATATAAGATTTGATATGCTATTCGATGAAAACTACCTATAGCCAAATTCATGGATGAAGTGTATTTACATGGTTAACTTGTACTTCAACCTTTTTGAACAAATATTTCTACATTTTTTAAAATGTTTCATCTTTTCAAAATTGAAATATTTCGAGGAAATGAACATTATTGAAAAATGTCATAATTTCTCTTCATCTTATTCATTTTTCTACTAACACGCCTAACCATCGACAACGTACAGTGACAAAATATACGGGTGTACACTTTAGCTGTTTGAAGCTGTACGTTGTCATGTTTGAAACAAAGATTGTTATGTAGATTTAAAAAGATGTATCTAAGGAATATGATGAAGTATTTCAAGTTTAATTCTATGTGTATGCTCTTGGCAAGACGTTTAACTTTATAATTACGTTAACGGATTCTCAAGCCGAGCAGTAATTTCCAACCACACCAAAACCATCATTGGCAATGCACAAGAAACGTGATTTAAAAAAATGTATTACTGCATTTTAGTTTGAGGGAACTTACGCTGTTGAGCCGATGTTAACACGACAGCAGGGCCACTTCGCTCTATCAGATACCCGGATGTGTATGCGGCCAAATATCCAGATATTAAAACAATGGTTACCCCTGCCCCTGCAAGCAAATTGAGAAATATTAGTTCTTATTTTAGGATCAATACTTGAGTGTCTAAAACCTAATTTGTTTGAAAATGATCATTCTGATACTCATAGCAGCTTTCTGTTCCACTTGAAACATGCTCTGATATTAGAACAGACACGGGTACACAAGTTTTATGACCCCAATTAAATGAAATATGAACTGGGATGAATGATCTAAAAAAAATCCTCAATTTTGGGCTCTCCTGGATCGCCAAATTAAGTTCATTATATCATGGCATCCCAGGACTGAGACGAAATGAGATGTCATGGTTTATCATGATGGAAAATGATTGAAATCCCACCAGAAACACATAATGTTCATCAAATTTCTTTGCATAAAGTACATTTTGGCTAAAATTAAATCCTGTTTAGCTAGAAAGTTAAATAGAATGCCTAGAGATGTGTGAATAGATTATTATTAACATGATAAAAAGCATTTGACATTTCTAAATTATTATTCATATTTGTTACTTTTATATTGTATTCAAATATCATTTTACATGACGAATTTATAAGTGTATATTATCACCAAAATCAATTTTTTTTTTTTTTTTTTTTTTTTTATTAATCATCTTTATTATATTCCATAAAATACAGCTGTACAAACTTAAACAATTGCCAAAGTCTAGTGACATTGTCGGCAATTTTGAGTGAAATCCAAAGGAATGTTATTAAATTTTTACATAATAAGTTATTTTTATGTCATGTTATTGTTAAAATAGATGAAAGAAAAAGTCAATAAAATATCATCACACTACACTCGTATATCACAAAGATGTGTAAGGTTTTTTCCCTTGGCCAGAGGGATTTCAGTTGTAACATGTTGTAATCGATTACATGTCCAAAAGATCTAGACCCTGGTGGATATAATATGCTACTATGTTCGTTAGTTTCTCATTGACATCTACTGGAAATTTATTATCTCCAAAAAGTAAGAACTGGGATTGATCATGCATATTAAGTCCATCATAGTGGGTACGGATCCCTATCGTCTCCAGTCCTGCAAGTAGTGTTGTTCTCTGTTCTGTCAGCAGAGGGCATTTCAACAGGAAATGTAAAGTTGTCTGGTTTATATTGTCACATAAACATTTAGGATTAGCAACCCGTTCAAAGTTGTGTGCATGGAGGTGAGCTTGCAAGAGAAGTCCGGACCTGAGTCGGTTTAGAGGAATTTCTAGGTAGCGAGGCATGGCATTTTTTAGTTTTGACGTTGATAGGGTAGAAGCATGGCTTCCATCGCCTCTTACTATTCTTTTAAATCTTGAAATTGGCTGACCAATTCTATAATCTGGTGGAAGGTTATTCCAAAGGGCCATACCTTTAAAAATTGTAGATTTCTTAGCCAAAGCGCTTGTTTGAAGGGGAATCTTATAGTCCCTGTGGCTCCTTAATGAGCGCACTTGTATATCATTCTCATAGGACCTGACAAGATTACAAATGAAAGGAGGAAAGTTATTATATCTTGCTTTAAAAATAAATATTTTGAGATGTTCCTCTCTTCTAGAGGATAAAGTTTTCCAGTTTATTGATGAGAGAACTTTATTAGTGTTCGAGCCATGGATTGCTCCAGAGACTAGACATGCTGCTCTATAATGTAACCGTTCAAGAGATTGCAATTTGGTATCTGATGCACTATTGTAAATGATGTCACAATAGTCAAAATGAGGGAGTATGTACGCATTATATAAAGTTTCAAGGTGCTTGCTTGACAAGATCTTGCAGAGTTTCTTCATGGGCCTCATCAGGCTTATTACTTTGTTAATTAATTGATCAATGTGAGCGTTGAAGTTTAGGTGCTGGTCAAGAGTAAGTCCGAGGTGTTTATGAGTATTACATCTAGGGACTATTTCCCCGTTCATTTTCAGAGGAGGAGGTTCAATATTAATGTTTCTATGTCCAGTGAATATCAAATCAGCGCTTTTCTGTGCTTTAAATAACATTTTCCAAGTTGCAGCCCAATGGTCTAAGTGGTCCAAATCACTTTGAATGGGCTCATGAATATCGAGAAATATTTCATTTACATCAAAAGGATTATGGAGTGAGGTGTCATCCGCGAATATGAATGTCTTTGAAACAAGACCATCCGGTAAGTCGTTGATATATATCAAAAATAGGAGGGGTCCCAATACTGAACCCTGAGGAACTCCTGCGTTAATTTTATAATTCTTGATCTGAGGGTTGTTATTATGTATTTGTGTATCTGATTCTTGAGCATATGTATGTTGAACAGAGGAATTTGTTCTTTCATTCGGAACAAAATAAGAAAAAAGGTGCTGGTATTAAAATATATAGAATAGCCAAATCACGCCTAACCATCGACAAGGTACAGTTACAAAATATACCGTAGTACACTTTAGATGTACGATGTCACTACTTAACCGATTTGAAGCAAAGACGATTATGCATGCGCAGGTGTGATGTAGGTTTTAGAACATTAATCTTTACTTGGGGATACTTGAAAGATGCCATGCTTAATTTCGTGCGTATTCGTTTAGGAAGACATTTAACTTTTAATAACGTTAAAAGATTTTCGAACAGTGCTCGATTTCTTTCGATGTCAATCTAACCACGAAAATTGATCGGTTGGAAAATGTCGGGTTTTTCACATTTTCTTTGATCATTTTTCCCCAGTTGCCTAAGAGTGTCGATTATTTTTATGAGAATATGTTTCTCTATACTACATAATTTAGGACGGGTGGAGATTAATAAATATTCATTAAAGTATTTATTGTAATTTAAAAAAATCAGAAATGTGCGTTGTCAACTCGAATGTACGTTGTCCCTGTCATTGAAATTCATGAGATAAAATCTTCAACAGACCTTAATTGTGCTGTTTAAAGAAACATATTACCATAAAAATCTTCGACACTCTTAGACGACACGGGAGGAAATGATCAAAGAAAATGTATAAAAACACAACATTTTCCAACCGACTTTCCAACCGGGTAGATTGACTACGAAAAAACACTGTTCGAAAATCTTTTAACGTTATTAGAAAGTTCAATGCCTTCCCAAACGAATACACAAAAAATCAAACATGAAATCCTTAATGCATTCCTCAGATTATTTTTTTAAAACCTACATCAAACATGCATCATTGTCTTTGCTTCAAATCGGTTAAGTAGCGACATCGTACATCTAAAGTGTACTACGGTATATTTTGTCACTGTATCGTGTCGATGGTTAGGCGTACAAATACATATTTGAAAATATTCAAAGTTATGAATAACAGATGAGTCTACATCAGGAAGCAATTATTAAATTGATAAAATCATGCTACCAATCATGAACTATGATTATGTTGTCAAGCTGCACATTTGAATGAAATTAGCTAAAACGTTGAAGATTATTAAATGGAAATATTAGTATAGTTCTCGACACGTTTATCAAAACAAATACACCAAACTTTTTGAAACATAAGGAAACGTTAATTGTTAGGCACGGTATATTTTAATCCTGTACAAATATGAACATTACAAAGCAATCAGAAATCAATACCAAATGCAACCAAAAGATGTGTCCAACATATAAACCCAATAAAAAGTATTAAAAAACTTACGTTAACTTACTCATTGTTAAATATTAGGGTCAGCTGGCGATTTCATTCCATGATCTTTTTAGCATCACGTCATGGAGGGTGTTTAACATAATTGATAGCTTCTTATAAGGCTAATTGGTATCATTTGTCTAAGTGTCGACGACTTTACTGTTGTTTTTAAACCAAGTGCATGGTTCATGTTGAATACAATGTGGTGGGGCATTTTCATATAAAGTATTCATATATTTGCTATATATTCGCATCTAAATTGTATCATGTGTATTATGTATACTTCCTCTTCCCGCACTTCGTTTACTTTTTGAAAAACTACTGAAGAATAAAGAAACAAGTTAAGTTCTTCACAAACTATTTTTATTGATATTTATTTTTACTTTATATATAAATGTAATGATATGTATATATTATTTTAACATAATTCATATAAGTATGTATTAACATATACAAATTAACATTATTTAGTTAGTATTTACTATTATAGTCCATGGTATGAAATCTCTAGGACGTCTAATAAAGGAGCTGGTAGCACACTATAGCGCAGCGATATTTGACCTTACATTAACATGCCTACATATGTCCCGTAATAATTTTTATTATAACCTTTCAATATACTTTCGGCTTTTAGGCTGAATTATGCCTGCCATTAACAGAGGTAAAAAAAATCACCCAAAAATAAAATCCCAATTTCGCACAATTTGGAGTACACAATGCAACAGAAAATAATACAAAATGATTTTAAATATATAATTTAGGTTTCTAAGCTACAAGTTTGAGGTTATTTTTCTTATCAGTACCCAAAAATATGTAATCAGTGTATCGACATTTTGTATTGCTTCTCAGGTATTAATAAGATAAATGTTGCAAATGAATCACTTTTATATTGGAATGACAAATGTTTAAATTATGCTAGTTTTTCACAAAAAGGGTCTCAATACGTTTTGAGATATGGACTTTTATTCAGCGGTGAAAATTATCAATAAAGGCGGGCCTATTGCTCTTCCTTGACTAATTGGGACTATAGCTAAAATTCTATTTCCCTTAGTTAGATATAGCTCAGTTGCTTATAAAACAACCATCAAGACTTGATCAAATTCATGAATAATTGAGAAAAATCGTTATCATAATCTTCCTAAAATTTGATTGTATCCAGCGGTAAGGTAAAGAACAAACAGCCATCAGAAAACTTGATGATATCCACAAGTAACGTCGAGGAAGAATATCGAGCCGTTCGATTGCATATGACTCTAATTGATTATTAGACATGCCCTTGGAATATATGAACATTCCAATACCTCTGTAACATTTAATTAGATATAAATCTTACCTATTTGTTATTGTATTATGTTTTGTAAAACATGAACAATAATTTGTTGTTAGACCCCTTGCGATTATATGGGAAAATTCCGGAAATAAAATGTTTTAAATGGTAAGAAAACTATATATTCCCAATCATAAATTACCTAAATATTCCACATAATTTTGTTGAATCATCTTGGCTCATATTTGAAAAATCAAACAAAATCTGAAAAACACACTTGCATAATTACACTAATTAAACACCGACATCTACAGTAAAATAAAATAGTATATTTTTAAATTATGATAATGTATCTTTGTTCGTATGCTTAGAATAACGGGCTGTGTCTTATAAAATGTATAAAAGTTCGAATCAAAATATTTACGTTTTTGACCCCTTGTGATGAAAGACATCTTTCGACCCGAAAGCCGGAAGTTTTTTCAGCAAATGGTATTTTAAAAGAATCAAGACATGTACACCTTCATAAATATTGCTTTAAATGTTGCTGCGCTAGAGTGTGCAACGGATCCTTCATAGTCGGAAGTCATACCATTAACTATTACCTAAATATTGAGTGATCTAAAATAAAGTGCTCTGGCTTTGAAAAGTGCTTAATCTGGATAGCTTTCTGTACAGAACGATTATCAATATGTATAATATGAGTAAAATAACAGCACATATCTACTTCAAAGGCACCAGGGACAGTCTTGTAAAAAAAAGATTCTCAACTTTGGGTTTTACATACCTTCAAACATTTAGATATTTTGTAATTGCTATAGTCGGGAAAGATTAATGATTTTTGTTAAGTGTCCAGTATTTCAGATAGTTGAGAAATTTTGAAATTCAGTCTTGAAAAACTGTTGGAAAACACATGTAGAAAACACAACTGTAGAAAATCTCTTTTTGAATAATCGAATTCAATATATTGACGTCAGATAGGTCTAGTAGTTTCTCATTCGGAGTTTCAACTGAAGTTATAAAACAAAAACTTGTAACATTTTTAAATGCATGAAATAAAACAAATTATAAGAAAACTTAATATATACCTAACAGTTAGGCCGGATGTACCATTTTTAAATTAGTTAGAGCACACCTTACTTTATTTAGTGATTACCTTGTAGAAAGCCTTGCAGAAAATATGTTGGTTGTTTAATCAACATGTTCAAATTAAGGATAGTACTGTATGCAACGAGTACAGTCGATTTGAACTTTCAAAATTTTCTAAATAATCAACAGGTTATTTCTTAATTTTTATTTCCCTCTGTATTATCTATTTATTTATTTATTTATTTATTTATTTATTGGCACGGTCACTGATTATCAGGCAGGGCATGGCCTAACTATACTGTTAACATTGCTTTTGAGATTGTGGCATTTGTCAAATCCTTCAGAGCTGTTTCATATTTCTCCAAAGGATACGATTTCACACCCAATTTTTCCAAATCAAGTTTTCCATCTCTTGCCATGTTTTCCGCCAACGATACAGCATCCATATGGGTATTACACTCTGTATTTGAACTCAAAATTTTCACTTCTTTGTTAAGCAAGTCGTAGGGTGAAATTGAAGATTTTGCTTTTGGTGGGCAAATTCCAAACATCATATAGGTGGCACCTTTGCGTAAAAGCGGAAAATAGTCCTCGAATGCCTTGGATGAACCGGTAGAATCGAAAATCAGGTCATAACCATCTAGGGAAGTATCGATATCTGTATACTTCTCAATAATCTCACTTGGGTCTGCAACTTTTAACCCACTAAGCTGGCAGTTCTTAGCGATATCTCGTCGGCCTTGCATTGGCTCACATATTGTGATGTCACGGAATCCTTTGTAATGTAACACAGACGCTTTTAATAACCCAATGATGCCACTGCCCGCGATCAAAATGGACGCTGAGTCCTGAAGAGGACTGTAAATTGAAAAGCTATGTAGAACACAGGACATTGGTTCCATCAAAGCACCAACTTCAAATGTGATATCATCCGATATCTTAAACAACTGCGAGTTTTCTACAAGACAATAATCTGCCCAAGCTCCATCCCTAAAAAGTCCATTATAATTTGCAGACCCACCTGTCGGACATAAATGTGGCTTTCCGCGATGACAGAATCGACAATGGTGACAATGGGTCCCTGCAGCTGCTGTAACACGGTCTCCAGCTTTAACATTCGTCACCTCAGGTCCAATATCTACTACAGTTCCAGCAAACTCATGACCAAGGACAACATTATCTTTGATAAGCCACTTATTTTTGATACAGTGTATATCCGAGCCACATATTCCGGCGCATGGAATCTTCAAGAGAACATCATTTGGTTTAACTACTCTCGGGATATCCATGTTTACTAGCTCGAGTTTTCTCTGAGACTGGGTCAGCCTAATTGCTCTCATAATATTGGACCTGAAATTAAAAATATATAAGCACAAATGCCAAAGGGAGGGGTGACTAAAAACTTTAAAGAAACCCAACAAGAAAAGCAAACTGTTAGTGTAAATCTGTCATAAGAAAAGTAGACCCTATACATGTATATCCCAAAGCCATAATCTAACGTGAGAAACAATGTCTAACATCCCCCTCCCCCCCCCCCCCCCCCCCTTCAATCGAGAACCAATATCACAATCCAGGACCAGAACACCAAGGGACATTTACAAAGTTACAAAGTTATAATCCAGTAAAATTAACTTTAGCTCACAGCCCAAAATTCAATTGCGATTTTTAGATGTGCATAGGGCAGTGAATAAACTGAGTTTATATTCCACCTTATCAAGTGGTTCATATATTAAATAAATGTATTGTAAAACGTTTAACCGATGTCTACATTAATAGTGTCGAGTAAAATGAGTTGTAATTCAAGATAGACTCTTTCAACATTTATAGTGTTTAGTAAAATGTGTAGTTGATACTTACATTTTTCTGTATTACATGTGCACCTGTCCTTCTAGTATTGATAACATATACTGTTGCACAGTTTTTAATATGCTGACATGTTTGAGAGTTGATATCGGATGCTCAGAGCACTATTTATCTGTACGAATACCGAACACAATACACAATTATACACAGCAAAACAATCATGTCATATCTCAACACACTACCCTACCACGTGACCACGTTTAAAAAGAAACAGGGTACAGTTAAGTTGCAAATGGAGGACGTGGGTTTAATTCAATATTTCTGAACGTAAAAAAACATTTTACATTTATTTCTAGTGTTCTACCAGACATAAAATAGATTCATCAAGCAGTTTGTAGAATATTGTTGGCAAAAAACTCATATAGGCAAAGATAGATAATAGTGAGCGCAGTAAATCAAAACTCGAAAGCAATACAAGATACATTTCAGTAAATCTATTAACGTACAGGGAGCATGTAAGTTTCATTCGAAAATTGTGTGTCATTGTGTTATATGCAGATACGTTTTCTATAATTAATTGTTTATCTAAATCTTAAAATGAACAAAAAGTCGTCCCAGAAATGTAACTTTACTTTGCCGAAAGGCAGAACATATTGTGAAACATTTTTCCTCTTGTCACAAAGAGGATAATGTTTGTTTTAAGGTGTCTGGTGAGTGTTTCATGATTAAATGCAAATTAACTGGAGCAGATACCATCCTAAAACCTCTGACATTAAATATGTCATATAAGACTACATCGACCTCGTAATTGTTTTCAGAGTTAAAAGTATTGGTTAAGCATAGTTCAGTATTACAAATCCACTTCCTACAAATACACTAATTGTACAGCACTATAATTAGTGAACATTCAAAATGGCAGCGGTAACGGTTACGCGATAACCATGATACAGCAATATATAGCAATATATAGCAATTATAGTTATTTTGCAGTTTTAGGCAAGTATTTCCATAAATTCAGCATTTGAAATATTCTAATGACGTCCCTTGTAGGCATTCATGCATCAATATACTCAAATGAAACGTATCATTCCTTCTATTATTCATTATATTCTGGTTTTGAATGTCAAATACAGCTCAATGTACCACTGGATTAGGATATCAAGCGCATTAGAAAAAATGATTGGCACATGTACGTTGTTATTGTACTCGTCTGAAAATAAAAATTAGATCAATTACATTTAGTGGTTCAAAAATATACTATCACACTTGTGTACAAAACATGAATCTAGTTCATTATTGATTCAGAATCTCAGAATTAGTTTTTGTGTAAAACCAGCGAATCGTTCTGTTAAACAAACTTACTTTCCCGCTCCCTGTACTATTGAACAATTTACATTCCCTGTACCCTGTATTGATCAACTTCTGCAACTTTGTACCCTGTATTATGACATATCAAATATCTTAACATTTTAAATAATATTATCTAGTATATTCTTTCTTCAACCATCATATGGCTTTGAACATGGACTTCACTATTGCATCATTGAAGTTCAGCGAATAACAATATTGACTCACTCCGAGCACCAAACGTATTAACCTGTTGACTAAGCAGTCGATATACTCAAAAGCGACTTGGGTGAAAGCCAAAAGTTTCGCGCATGCGCGATCAAGGTAGGGTCAAGTATCACCCTTAACTGAATATTTCTCTGAACCCAATAAATGGAGACTCATCATGATGATTGATGCTTCTTAGTTGTATTACCCCTGTTATGTACAATATGATTAAGGAAGTAACACGTATAAACTTCAAAAGTATCAGAAAGTCTTCAAAAATTCAAAATAATCTAAAGGAAATAGACCAAAAACGTTACAGAACACTTCAAGAAAAAAATATCTAAGAGTACAGCCATATGACAAAAAACCCAAACTATCCGAAGCCCTCTCGTGCAGATATCAATATCACCTCGTAGATAAAAATGAGGGGAGCAACATTTTTTACAAAGTGAAAAAATTTACACAAATTCATGTATTTGAAAAATGAACTCAGTAACTTAGTAAGAAACTGGCTGTTACATCTCTAAAGAATGAAATTCAACTCATACGTACTCGTTTAACGACATCGCGTTTGAAACCTTATTATTTACAATATACTAAAGAACGTTGAGAATTCTTCAGAACTTAGATTATTTAATTACAACGTACTATATGAGTTTACATACCTAAATAATTTACACGTTCTGAAAAATGAGAAGATTATTTGAAAAAATCACAAAATGAGAGCATTTTTATCAGAATATACAAATGGCCCCTTGTGAAGCCAAGTTATAGTCTTGCTATTTATGATTAATGTAGAATATATGTCAAAAAGCCAGATATAATAGCTTCGCTATATATTATTAGTGTTTAATATATATTATACTGTAAAGCCAGGCAATAGCCTTATCATGTATGATTAATGTAGAATATATAGTACTCTTCAAAAAATTTAAGGACCAGTGGTTTTCCTCATAAGTTTACATGTTAGCCCCCATATTTGCTATTAAGTCTGCAAAATTCAATGTTATATCTTTATTACAATAGGTCAACATTTGATGTCAAATGTCAAAAATTTGCAGACTTTATAGAGAGTAGAATCAAGATACAGATGTATTTACTTTATCGAGTTGTTTTCATCCAAGCCTGGGAAATAGTCGTTCAAACAAATATGGGGGTTAACATGTAAACCTATGAAGAAAACCACTGGTCCTTAACTTTTTTAGGAGTATATATACCCCAAAGCCAGATAATAGCCTTGCTATATATGATTGATGAAGAATATAGCAAAGTCAATGTAGAATATATACCGTAAAGTCAGATAATAGCCTTATTATGTATGAATAATAGTACAATAACGTCATTTTAAAGGGCAATATACTGAAATATTTGACCAAGGGCCGCAGGCCCAAGGTCCAATATTTCACTATTTTGCCCGCAGAAATGACGTTATTACTATTATTACCACCGTTAATGCCCAGGGCTGAAATAGCAAATTTGAAATAGAAAATCTTACGCACTGAACGATATCACTTTTCCCGGGAAACATAGCCGGGCGGATAATGTCATTATTGCCCGACTAAAGTCATTAACGCCCGACACAATATTGCTCACGTCAATATAGCAATTTAAATGCCTTCTCAACTAGTACTAAAACCCCTAGAACAGGCCCTGCAAGGTGGTAATAATGTAGAATATATATAACCCAAAGCCAGATAATAGCCTTGCTATATTTGATTAATTAAAAATACACTGTGTTCAGGAAATAAAGAAAATTATGTCATAACATTTTTATATATGCATGGATTTCAATGATTATAGTTTGAACATTATGTGGATTGACTTGTAGAGTTTCTTCTTCAAATAATTTATACATACCGTAGAATCAGGTAATTCTATACTATTTATCAGTATATTATTTATACGTAATATATTCAGGTAAAAAATAAAGGTAGTAAATCCAGGTTATAGCTTAAACTATGATTGATGTAGAATATATAGGGCTGAGTAATACCCTATATCAGGAATAATGATTATAATGTGTCGTAGAGCGAAGTCATAGTCTATGTCTAAAAAATTAGTTTAAAAGTTAATCAAATATATACTTACATTTTTTGTATCGCTGGGTAGTCGTCCTTTACCGATAGCGGCTACCTAGACTACGCTTGGCAAATTATAAGACGTGTACCGTTTACAATGTGTCATGTTGACCTGTAGATTTGATGATTTATTTTCCTTGTTGTACTATTTAAGTCAGCAGCTGAGCACATTTATAAGAAATTATTGATTTTCCCCTTAAAATACCCCCTATATTTCGGGGGATACGTACACTAGTTTATGTAACTTACGCATCCTTGAATTTTTAGACTTGTGTGTGTGTTGGAGACTATAGTTAGCCTGCTCATAGCTTTATTACTTTTTAAGAAAAAAGCAAGATTTTTTGAAATTTTCATGCATTGATCCTCGTTAAATTTCAGGAAACTAATGGTCCATGTTAGTTCAGTCTTATCTTTATTGCAACTCGTGCAAATACGTATTTTATCATATACTCAGCTTAACCCATTGGAATGTGGCTTCGTTCTTGAAAATGACATGATTTTACCACTAAGGATACTCTGCTGAGGATATTTTGCCATGTTACAGGGTCCGAAATTAGCGTTGCGGAAGTAGCGAATCGCTCCTTCATTTTCTAAGTCGTTACCTAGCAAAATACCCAAAGCAACGAAAATAGTTACGTGCTTTATGGGAAGATCTCTAAATGACCATCAACTTAACATCTCAAATGGAAATATGCCGCCATCCGTGATCTAATAATTTTTTGAAATTTTTCTTTGGCACTCTTCATCCTCTTTCACTTTAGCTTGTAGGCTGTAACTTCTCAAAACGTAAGATTCAGTGTTAAGTTACAGAGTTACCATACAGGGGTCCGTTTTTGAAACCATCGTAACTTACGATTTGGTCGCAAGTCATTGTTCATCAAAACAGAGACAAATGGTTTTCTCGGAATCGTAAGTTACGATCGTACGAAAAACGAACCCCAGACTCTTATTTTCCTATAAAAAGTTTTAAAAACCGGCAATTTTGAGGTAAAATCACCGTATTGTTAAGAAACATTTTGAAGTTGCTAACTTCCTGTATGAAAAAGGGAGACATGCATCTATTGAGAAAAATACTAGTGATGAGTATCACCCCTTCAATAATATTTGAAGTTCCCATGACCCATGATATTTGAAATAAAAAAATGAAATATTGGAGAGGAAAACTTTAAAATGCAACAACTATTTGCATAAAGGAGGAGGGAAAGTATCGCAACATATTTTAGACAGTCATTTGTTGGATTTCGGCTATTTTCTGAGGATTTAAACAAGTGCATACAGTTCCCTCCATAAGTTTGGCATCCTTTTTCCCCAATGAACTACGTGTTAAAGCCTCTTTACCTTTGAATTTTTATTTACTTAAAATGCGATGAAAATACTTATACTATTGATGGAAACGTAATTTGACTTTAATTCCAATACCTCCAAATTTTCTCAATTTTTTTCCTCAATTACAATAGGTCGAAAATTGATGATAAATTTGATGAATTTTTGAAAATTGACATGAGAAAATTCGGAGATATTGGAAATAAAGTCAAGTTGCGTTTCCATCAATATTATAAGTTATTTCATCGTCAGTTAAGTAAATAAAAATTCAAACGTAAAGAGGTTTTACCACGTAGTTCAATGGGGAAAAAAGGTTGCCAAACTTATGGAGGGGAGTGTATGCCAGACCAATGCATTACCTCCAGGAAAAGCACTCCTAGAGATGATAAAATAATTTCGACTTTGGGACAGGAAAGATGCAAACAATCCACCCACATGTTATTCTGAAATGTTTTACTGATTTTCAACCCCTTTCACGCCTGCTTTTTTATTTTTTCTTGCATCATCATGTTGTATTTTGACATACAGTTAACCCCTTTAAAGGAATAAGTGATTCCGTCGGGATATCCATTATGGGTGACCAGAATTAGATGAAAGCAATGGATCGCATGAGTTTTCCCTATTGGAGAATGACATGGGAAATATTGTTTTCCACTTTATCTAAAAGGAATCACTTATTCCTCTAAAGGGGTTAACTGTGTATCAAAACACAACATATTGATGAAACAAAAATTAAAAAAGCAGGGATGGAAGGGGTTGATCATGAAAATCAGGAAAACATTTCAGAAAAAACATGTGGGTGGGTTGTTTGAATTTTTCCTGTCCCAAAGTCGAAATTATTTTATCATCTCTAGGAGTGCTTTTCCTGGAGGAAATGCATTGGTCTAACATCCTAAGAAAATAGCCAAAATCCAACATACGAGGGTTATCCCATAAGTCTTGGAATCCTTATTTTAATTCATAGAATATTTGAGATACGATATGAAAAATTTCACATTTTTTAGCTCGGATATATTTCTACTATATCTGAGAGTTTCATAGCATAATACGATCATTTGGCAATGTTACAGATGATTTTAAATGGAATGTTGGGGGTACCCGAGGCAGAAAACAGGACAAAATATACAAAATATGACGTCAAAATGAAGGATTTGGGAGCTCATCCTAAGTTGTATTTTTTCTGCTCCTCTATCAGAATATTATGGAAGAATCTAGGGACTATCCTTGACATCCCAATGTCTTTCTTCATCACTCTGTGAGCAGTACTCTTACAAATATCAAAGTCTAGGGCGATCTTCCTAAAAGAAGTTCTCCTTTCAGCCCTTATACTCTCTGCAATATGTGGTATGAGATCGTCAATGGATTTTGGCCTTCCACTTCTAGGGCTTTCTAGGAGCATCCTTCAGGCTGCTATCTCCAGTTTTTAACTTCTACCACCTCCATATTGTAGGTGCACTGGGAGTATACTGTCTATATACATTTCCCATGGCTGTTCTTGTTTATGTAGGTATGTGCCCTAAGGAGGCGTGGTATTGCACAACTTATTTAACATCTAGTGACAAAATCCCTGCTTATTTGATTTTCAAAATGCTGTGTCTCAGTACCAAAATTGAGCAATTGGGCTAGTTTATTATAATATCTCAGATTTTACAAAGAATAGGCTGTTTTTGTCAATCTTGACAGATGGTTCACAATTTAAGATGCATGCAATCGTTTAAAATCGCTAATACTTCCATGGTTCCATTTTACATTTTTACTCTTTTTCATGACTACCCCAACCCCGACTTCCCCGGTTACCATAGCAACCATAATCGTTACTCAAGTTCTTTTGTAATGAAACTATCACATGTTGAAGATAATCGATTGATCTTGATACATACCAATTTTCAGCAAAATTCATTTCTATCTTTTTGAATTAGAATAAGAATTTCAAGAAATTTCAAGACAACCTTCGTATGACTGTCCGAAATCTGTTGCGATACTTTCCCTCTTCCTTTATCAGTCTCACCTTTCACCTAGGGATGTTTATAATGGGAAATTTGAATTTTAATGTGTATACCTCACTCGCCTCGGAATTCATACAGAATTGGCACATTGCGTGCATATCCAGAATGTGTCCGGGCATCTACATTCAAACAGAATTAGCGCATTGTGTGCATATCCTGCATATATCCGGGCATCTACATTCAAACAGAATTAGCGCATTGTGTGCATATCCTGCATATATCCGGGCATCTACATTCAAACAGAATTAGCGCATTGTGTGCATATCCTGCATATATCCGGGCATCTACATTCAAACAGAATTAGCGCATTGTGTGCATATCCTGCATATATCCGGGCATCTACATTCAAACAGAATTAGCGCATTGTGTGCATATCCTGCATATATCTGGGTATCTCAATTCAAACAGGATTGGCACATTGTGTGCATATCCTGCATGTATCCGGGCATCAGGATTCAAACAGGATCCATACATATCCTGTATGAATCCTGATGTCAACATATTGTAAAATCAAGACATGTTTAACTTATTATTTGTTGCTCTTTTAGGTCTACTGCCAAGCAAACCATTCTTCAAATATTCTAAAGCCATACTTGCTGAAGGCTTTTCTTTACCCAATTCAAAACTACATGAAATACTTATATATAAGGGAAAAAAATCCTCAAAATAGCATGTATTAGTGTTGACTTCGAAACTAGGAAATGTTACCCCCAAACGTTTGCATCCAAAAAACAAAATCTAACGGTTTATGAAAATGTATTTTTAATAAAGGTATTAAACATACTACATCCCGAGTGTCACATGAAAATAATGTCGTAGAATACCTTTAATTTTGACTATCAAAATGTATAATCGTTATTATCGTATGAATACATTGATGATACAATGGCTAGGAAATGTTAAACAGGTAACTAAGACACTATATCCAATAGTAAACTTCGTAATTTGATAAAGAAAGATCCTAAAGTCCGTGAACAGAATCCATCCAGTTAATGGCGTTATAATGAAACAATTGTGAAGCTATTGAAAAATATGATACAGATTTGTAAACGTGAACATGCTGATAAACCTTTTTCATTAGATGAGTGGGTATTGAGAGTTTATTAGGACAATGTTAAATCAAAGAATCGTGAAACTTGAAAGTCAAAATTTGAAAGTACTGACAAGGTATTAGATGATCCACATGTTATGAAGTATTTGGAAGAATTTCATTAAAAATCTGTTCATATTAGCCTCAGTGGATAAAGCGTCTTATAATGTTATTGCGATTTGTAAAGAACACATTTGTTTAATTATGGAGGAATTAGATAGTTTGAATCGAAATGCTGGAATATAGCAGCCGAAAAAGAAAAGTCGTCCCTCTATTTTTCGGTTAACATAACAGGATACACTTTAAGGCATTCCCGACATACACAATATTTTATTTGCCTTATTATCATTCAAAATGATTATTTTTGCAGTACTTGCTCATCGTGGTACTACTAAAACACGCAAATAGATGTAAAAATAAAAACAGGGTGTATATCTTGGCCGTAACAAATTCCACGTCCGTATTTGCTTGACTCGATTTCTGCCTCAAGTGTTCTGACCTCAGTAAATTCGCCTTTGTAGAACTTTGGAGGGTGAACACCAAGCGTTCGCACCGTCATAATGTGTGGCCCATCATCAGACTCACACTCTTTGCTGTCTATCACACAGTTCTCTTCATAAATTACCGAATTCTTTTTCATCATGCCGGTCCATTCTCCTTTAACATTAGAAACAGATTTTTGTCAAGCCCATTCGCTAGATCTCCATTTAAGCTACCCGTTTTAAGATTCGTAAACTTAAAAGTATGATCTATAGGCCTATTGTCCGGTCTCCCTCAATTGTTTTTTCAGGGACCTGCTAATAACCCAGATGCGAGTAGAAATAATCCTGATTTACGTCATTAAAAATTCAAAATTCAGTCAAAGTAATATCATATTTGAAATCTACATGTAAAATTACTTCTAGAAATGTGGTTTTAAAAAGTGTTTATCAACTTTGAAAAATTAATTTTCTTTGAAAAGGTGACTTCTAGCTCGGGGAGATTCCCCATAGACCCCATGCTATAAAATCACAAAAAATGAAATATCTTTTCTTTTAGTGGACAGATAATATTTTGCTTTACTGGACATATTTTCATTGGTATAAGTATCAGACACATAAGGGTTATATTAAAATTGAGCCACTTAAATTGATAATATTCAAGTTTAAGGGAACTTTCTTATATACCTGCCATGTTAATTGACCCGAATCAGCCACCTGGTGGTGAAACTGGTAACTACCTACTCGCATTTGGGTAATTATAACTAATTTCCTGAAGAATTGTAATGTGCACAATTAGGAAAGCAAATACTTGAAGGGTGATATAATCAATAGAGGACCACACCTTACTTACCTTTCTTATGTATTAAATGTATTTCTAGAGTCTAGACGTAATATGTTGCTTATTAACTAAATGTTGAAGTAGAAATTATACATAGCCTTTTATTTTTTGCCTCTCCTAAAGATCTTGGCTACGCCCCTGGATTAAATGGAATAAAGCATTTCAAATATACGCAAAGATTCGATAACATACCGCCATCGACAAAAGTATCCCCAGTTGCGACAAGAGCATATCCGACGCACTTATATAATGTGTTTCGATAATAGGTCGTCCGGTGGGCGGGTGTTGTTTCAGTTACGACTCGAAGATTCGACGCATCCGTATAACCCATGAACGTTAGATTCGCTGAAGTAATCGTTGAACCCATTTGCAGTTGCGTATCACTAACGCTAGTCATATCTACATTGTACCTTTGTTTAGCATATGCAAGAAATTTCCGACCTAAAAGTGTAATTTATTAGTAGCAAACTAATTCACAATATCACTGGTCCCCACCTGGTTATAAATTATAAACTTAACATTTTCTGTCGGTGGTAATACATGTACATAGTACATCCATTTTGTAGTAAAGACGTGAAGTCTTGATACGTAACATCTTTATAACTGTGGGGACCAGTGAATACAGATATAATATAGATTTTAAAGGTGAATTCATAGAGGATATCCTATGATTTATGAGTGATATGATTTTTATCCACGAATGGATATGATATCTGCACGAGCGAGCGTAGCGAGAGAGTGCAGATATCAATATCCATGAGTGGATTAAAATCATATCACGAGTAAATCATAGGATGTTCTTTTTATTCCATGGTTAAAGTCATCGTCAGAATCGTCGGAAATTAAGTGATTTAATTAGAATTTTCCAAACGATCCGGCGATGTTGACACTTAGCCTCGTTTTGAGTCTGAAGTAGCAAAAATCCATAAACCATCGCATACGACGTCGTATGTCATGGCTAAAAAACCGTATGCTATGGTTAAGTGAAAATTTGTCAAAAATATCATATTTTACCACTGATTACAAAAATACCGTTTTTATTTTCACATGTTATCCTATGAATATCATGCTAACTATGGAATAAAATTGAATATACTATGTTTCATATTATAGGTAACAAGTAACATTGTGACTATCAGTCTGATGGGCACGAAAATTAGGAAATTGAATGATGTACATATGTGCCAAATATCAAGGAGTAATTTCCGAAAATGATAAAGATATGGTAAAAATAACTACAAAGTTGTCATTTTTACCACCCTGTAAAATACCAAGATGTCTGATTGATAAAAACATTTACGTATTATAAGCGAAAAGAATTAATTAAAATTCACTCGGTTTTCAATTTGGCTCGTAGAAAAAATGGCCTAATTTTGGATTTGGATTTTAAAATTCATAAATATCGATGGGTCAACTGTTTTTGGCACCCGATAGAAGGTTAGACTGTTGATTTGCTATGAATCTCTCATTTCTAAAGTCCTCGAAAGTACATCAGATTTTACTTGTTTCTTTGATCCATTGTACCTACCTCGTTATAACTCACGTGTTACCCAAGATTGTCAGTTGTACCAACAAGAATGGATTTTCACTAATATAAAAGAATCAGACTAATGCCTTGGTCACATTTGCTCCGATTTTCACTACGGCGCCCGGCCGATTGAGTATTTTGTTCAAAATTGAATACAATATTGAACAAAACACTCAATCGGCCGGGCGCCGGCCGATGAATCGGAACATATGTGACCCAGGCATTAGGCAGCGTTTTTGAACTGCCAGCGGTGCAAGTATATTACATACATAATATTTAAGCTTTCCCTCTAATTATTATGGCAAAGAGCCCCTGCATTGCAGATTACACGCTCGCATGTTTTCAACAAAAACAGGTCATCCAAGTTCACTTTAACCGCTAATTACACCGTGGCAACCTTGCCGGCTAACCGCGTGTGTCAACCACGTCGGCCCGTTGCTAGTGCACCACAGGAGTTCCACTGCTATAAACCGTGAGCTCTTTCAAAAAGAATTATGTGAGTGTAGGTGTGCTTGGAGGATCTGTTTATTTTAAATCGTTTGACCATGTATTTTGCACGCCTGGGCTTATTGTTCTTTTTCGTTATATCTGAAGGAAAACGTATTGATATTTTGTAACTGACTTGCGCCGAGGGCAGTTAAAAATGCCGCCTCAGAATGCATTTTTATGCTCGCGGTGCAACTGAATTGCGTAATCTTTTAATGGTTTTTTTGACGTATCACGAAAAGATCAATAAGACCTGTAGTGCAAATTACATGATCATGTGATTTCAAAAAAGCTCGTCCAAGTCCACTTACACTCACATAATTCTTTTAAAATACATCACGGATTATTGCACGGATTGGTGCATTAGCAACTAGCCGACGCAGTTGACACACGCCACGGTGTAATTAGCGGTTTAAGTGCACTTGGATGAGCTGTTTTTTGTTGAAAACGTGCGAGCGTGTAATTTGCATCGCAGGGGCTCTTTGCCATGATACTTAGGGGGGGACTTAAATATTATGCAATATATTTGCGCCGCGGGCAGTTCAAAAACGCAGCCAGAGTATTTCGATGAATTTACCCTTTTAATTTTTGAAACTACCCATTTAATTCATGCTGTCTGTTAAGAGAAATTGAATGTTAAAATCGAATTTAATAAATAATTTTATGATGTTACACTACCATTTATCCCTAATGGTTAGTACAGGGCATTCGATAAGTATTGCTAATTTTGCCATAACTCTTGCTTTTATCTTCATGAACTTTCAAAGCATATATAACCCTACTATCAAACCAAACTAGTTATCACTACGTTCTCGAAAACGGGCGTAAACTGTGTACGAACGAATTGGTAGTAATTGGAACCGTTTGGGATACATTTACAAACGTCATGAACGTACTCGATAGGGTGACCTACTCCAGAACTTTCTCCAAATTTTGTTGATTGTTGTCACGCCCTGCAACTAGAACGAGTGACAACGTACATAAGACGAACTGGACGTACAGCGATCGGAACTGTCGTACTTCAATCCTAGTGCAGTGGGGACGTTTTTAGAACGAGTTGAATTGTCTGAGAACGTATTAAGAACGAGGTAGAACTCATTTCAAACGGGTTTGAACTGATTGAGGACGAGGTAGCAAAAATATAGCTATCACACCAAACTAGTTGCCACTTGGTTTTTAAAAACGTTGCCGAACTGGTTTTAAACATATTGTGCAAATGGAATGAACGTAGCTGCAACTATGTACGGTCTATTTACGAACTTCATAAACGTGCTTGAACGGGAAGCGCTTGAACGGGAACGTAATTGCCTTACTTCGACGGACGCGTTAACGACGTTGTGCAATCGGATATCAATTGCAGTACGTGTACACACCGACAAAGTGCGACCCGAACGAACTGCGAATAAGATGAACGTATTGAAGATTGTTTATGAACGAAGTAGCTAATTATTTTAGACATCTTTCCCGACCAAAGCCAGATTTAGCCCGTTTTACGACTTTTTGTACGACTGGAAAGAACGGTTTGGAACTAGTTTGGTGTAATAGGGGGTTAGGAACATATATCTGACCTTATTCCATCCAGATTTCTAAGTATTGACAACGTTATAGTTACTATGGTAATCATTGTCATGGGTATGCGGGGCAACTTTAAGGATTTACATGATGAATCATTGTTATACATGTACATCAACTAAACACTTTTCATGAATAAAAACGATTGATGTGGTCACGTTTTGATGTTGTCAGTTTAGTAACAAAGTCCTATATTATCATAATATACAGGAAATTGTATTAGAATAATATCAGAGATATGTTCCTTATAATGGCAAACTTTCAAAGCAAAAAACAAAAGTTATACCAAAATTAGCAATACTTATTAAAAACAAACTGATTGCGTGTCGTTGTGTCTGTTCTACAGTCTCGTTTAACAATATCACTACCTTTCTTAATGACGTCTGCGTCCGTCTTCACATCGGGATTAATCGAATTCCATATTTTTGTTAAGCCCCTTTTTGGCGAAACAATTAACGGATGTTTGTTTGATTCGGCCATCAGTGAAAACGTCACCAGTCCTTCCTCGCTTGTATTCGTTATCGTATCATCCCTAGTAGTTTCACAACTGCTGCCCTTCTTAGCTTTTCCGCACTCGAACGCGTGTGGAAAATGTGACATTAAAATCACAATAAATGCCAAATGGTTGAAGACTGTTATTCCAATCATCATCGGTATTTGTTCTGACGAATGCTTATTTGCAATGGATTATTAACTAGTAGGCAAACATTTACAGGGTGTCCAAAAATAAACATTTAATTCTATTGAATCTTAAATACAAAAGAACGATAGAAGACAAAACTGTACAGCATGAAACATAGAATATTGTGATGACGTAAATCACATTTTGATGACGTAAATAACTGAAATGTAATTTGAACTTTGAAACTACCCATTTAATTTATGCAAAATATATGCTGTGAGACCAAGTGTAAATTGATTAAGAGTATTTAACTTGAGAGATAAATGTTCAAATGATTATTTCCATAACATTCCTAATGCTCACCTTGTTAATCGAAATATATCTCGACAGAAATGAAAAAAATGGTCACAAAAATGGGGATATACGAGACTATACATGTCTACTCGTATACATGTACATGATCATGTACAGACGTTTTTGAATATTCAAATGGATAGACAGGCCACGAAATTCTTGCGAACAAAGATATTGTTTACTTGGTATAACTTTCAATCCATATCGTTTTTTGTTTCTCCTTCTAATCAAACAATCTTGTGATATCAAGAGAGTTGAAACTGCTACAAAATTGATGATACAGGGTGGGCGAAAAAAGGTAACCAAAAATTAAATCTCAATGACTCAGTCATCCCTGACATGGGTCTTAAGTCATATTTTGCACAGTTAGACCTGTTAAACAACGCTAGCAGCATGAGAGAGTTAAACCAAGGGAAGAAACATTAGAGTCATTACACAATATATTTCTGAGTATAAATTCAAAAAGCTTTACCTGATGTGTTTAAGTTAGCCTTCAAAGCCAAGACCATTTAAGGCCGTTGAGCATATTTTGTAAAATGGCCATAAAATCGTGACCATTTGGGGGTAGACAAATTGAACTTACTTGAATAAAAGAACATTGAACAAGGTTCAAGTGTGCATTATATGATTAAAATCTATACTGGATGACTGAGTTTTTAAGATTTGTTTAAGTTACCTTTTGGGCTCACCATGTTATATGTTGTTGTAACAATAATAGTAAGCTAATAAAAACGAGAAATGACATATGATAAGTGAATAAATATAATATATAACCACCGTCGGGTTATAGTTGAATTATAGTTGCTATAGTAATTGAGACAATGATACCCTGGACCGGCTAAAAATCAGGGGGCAAAATTAATATTAATGTCGCAGTTCTTTACTCATAGATAAATTATATCGACAGGATTGAGTTCAATGTTTACATTAATATTTCAAAAAGAAAACTCCAAAAATTAAGTTTCACATTTTCCGTTTGGCACATCAAATCGATGCTTCCTGGTCAACTCAACCCCAAGTCAACTCAACCCAAGTCAACTTAACCCTAAGTCAAGTCGACCCCAAGTCAAGTCGACCCTTAGTCAACTCGACCCTAAGTCATCTCGACCCTTAGTCAACTCGACCCCAAGTCATCTCGATCAACCCTTGGTCAACTCAACCCTTAGTCAAGTCGACCCAAATGATTTTACTTGTTTTAAGTAGATTAAAATACAATATAATCCAATTGTTTGTGCAGTTTGATTTGAAATCAAACTTCAAAGAAAAAAACATTTCTGTCACCTATAGATCAAAACGAAGATTTAAACTGGATCATAAAATCCCAATCTGATTGTTTATGACACCTGACATATGAGTAAGATAATGGAAAAAAGAAAAACATAAATCCCATTGTTTGTTCAATCTTGTTTTAAAATCTTACTTAAAAAAATAAACATTTCTATCGCCTGTAGATCAGAAAGAAGATTTGAACCGGATCGTATTGTTTATTATTATTATCAAAATATAAAATCATTCAATACAAAGTAATGGATGGATGTTTGCACAATGCACATGTTGCATAAGTTACCTGTTGTCAAAAATACTGTTGCAACAATTTCGGTATAACAGAAAAGTGTATAGATAATTTTTTTATTTCAGAGAGATTAAACAAGCTCAAATATTAAGGGGTGAAATATATGTATAGCATCGTGAATAGTCCTATTAAGATTAATCAAATATTATTTTGTTATTTATAAAAATTATAAATGCGTTAAGCACAAACTTTAATAGTTGATAATTTATTTTGGAAAATTAGCATTTTAGTCCCTCATTCTTTCAAAATTCATCAATATCATACCATTTGTTTTTTATGGTGGGGTCGAGTTGACTAAGGGTTGAGATGACCAAGGGTTGAGATGACTTGGGGTCGAGTTGACTAAGGGTCGAGATGACTTGGGGTCGACTTGACTAAGGGTCGACTTGACTTGGGGTCGACTTGACTAAGGGTTGAGTTGACTTGGGTTGAGTTGACTTGGGGTTGAGTTGACCAGTTACCAAATCGATCGCATATGACGTGTCACGACTCACAAGTTAGCAGAAATGTGTAGATGGTACTACTGTCTGCTTCTAAAACCAAACTACCTGACTGCTTTAAGGTTAAATCGGATCGTTATTGGTTACCAAGGCTTTGCATAAATAAAACAAACATTCTATTCTATATTGTTAAAATTATTCTATTAATTGTGTATTTAATATGTATATCATATCAGCAGCATAATCTAAAATGCAACGTTTAATAAAACATATGTTCAATTGCAATTTTCGTAGAATGAATAAGCGTTAATATATAGAATTATCAAGATCGTCATCAATCAATATCATATAAAAAACTAACCATTTTTGGTATTTTCTATTGGGTTTTAGATGATCACCATATATGACAATAATACTTGTAAGTGACGTTTAAACGTTTATATTGTTAAATAGCAAGAACATTGACTTTTGCATGATGGTGACGCTGTGGCTTTTTTAATAGATCGTATATCTTAGAAGCCTATCAGTTAAAAAATCTAGAAGACCTAACATATTTCCCCGTGTAGTGCGCCTATTCATTTAACAATTCAATAGTAAACTTACTCTTGAATAAATAAATATTCCAGATTTGTTGCATCTTCTAGCGAAAAGTAGCTACTCCCCCCCCCCCTCCTCTGTTCATTCCCTTCTATCACCGGGATTGAGTAACGTCTCTAGTTTTAGAGCCAACAAAAAGCGAGCCCATTGTCCTGTTTGAGAACCCTTTTAAATGCTTACACATGAATCTACTTGTTGAGACTCGATCAACTCGAGTTCTTCTGAGAAAATGAGGATATCAGCAAGGGTGTATTAACTTAAAAGGGGATACAATTGTTTTAAAAGGCTTAAAAGCTGCATATTATCACGTATGCTTACACTATGCTATCAGTGACATATTGTTATGGTCTCCGTTTTTTGACGGCAGTTGGTGGTTGGCGATCGGCGGTTGGCGATTGGCGTCTGTAACGAGTTCTTACAACTTTCAATAATTTATTAACAAATACTGTTTAGACTGACTTCGATTTTTTTCAAAATTATCAACAAGTTTTTAGAAGTTCAAATCTGACTTTACTTTTAAGATTTGACCTTCAATGACCTTCTCAATGTCAAAAAGGTCAAAAAGATATTTTTCAACTTGCTTCAAATTGACCAATTTATTTCAAAATCATCTACAATTTCTCAAAAGTTCAAATCTGGCTATAGATTTGACCTTCAATTATATCTTTAAGGTCAAAGGGTATTTTTTCATCTTACTTCAAATTGACCAATTTCTTCAAAATCATCTACAAGTTCTCAGAAGAATTGTGAGCAACTAGGTGGTGACATTTTGTCCCGTTACGCCTTGTTGAAAATTTTGCTAAGCTCTACGGGCTGTCCACAAAAAAAGTATACCCAACTTCAAAGCCAGGATACTTAGATTCTGAGCAATCTTTTAAAAAATACAAAGGTAGCAGTAAAATCCCAATTTGCCTCTATGAAACGGCACCTACATGTAGATCATTATGCAATTGTCATGGATGACTAAACAATCATAACTTTTATGAAAGGTGGGTAAATAAGCATTGTGCCAATCTAGCATTCAAGTAGGATTGACACAGTGAATGTTTTTTTTCTTTCAAACTTGTTCCATGTTCTTCACTTTTTGCATATTTTTCCATTCCTTTTGTTGTTACCTCCCTCTCGGGAAGTTGGATCTCAATAAAACTTCTTCATGATGATATGCTGCTTTTAAGTCAATCGTTTCCCCCTTGTTAAGTCAATACACCATTATTGCGAGAACCTAGCAAAAATTAGGCAATAGGCAAATTAAATTATTAGGCAAAATTACCACTTACAATGTGTTCCTCCCTCTGATATGCTATTAACTTTACATATAGTCTCTCTTTATAAAAATCAAAATCAACTGTTCCCGCTATGACTACTATTATCATTTTACTTTAAAGACCGTGAAGTAGGCTAACCTGTCCCTCGAAATTTTAAAAGATTTCTCTGCAGATTCGGTGTGTTTATCTCTCTTGATATTCGTGTATACTCCACTGCTAAGCTATTTTTCTTTGTGGCCATTCTTTGAAGGAACCCGCATAGATCCATTGCGTATCACGAAGAGCATACCTACATTAAGGATTCCAGTTATGGACATTTTATAATGATAACTCCTCATAATTGTTACACGACGCACATATGAACTGCAAGCAAAATAACCTGGTACCACCCCTGTCGATTACATTTATTGCAGGTTATTGTGAGATTTGTTGAGATAAAATATAACTATTAACCGGTCAGTATCATGGAAAGGATTGGTATCGATATGGCCAACTGAATTGAACACATGTTTCTCTTAAACCAGTTATCAAAAATTCTGAAATATGTACATATCTTCAATTAATGATCATCTTTTGAAGGGTAACAATTTAATTTGAAAACTATATACATATATCTCTATATTGTTTTAGAAAACACACCAGACACTTCTTTTTTTCTCGGTAACATACATTCGAAATGAAATGAGACATATATATCCGGACCTCATTGGGACAAAATGACATATACACAACGCGTTTAGGTCTCTCAATATTCTAATTGTACAAACGAAAAATTGGTTCATTTGAAAAAAGAATTTTGTTAATGAAATAAAAGATTTACTTTAATTTCTATTTTGGGGTTTTTCTAAATTTTCTTCAATACTTGTTTGTTAAATGAACCAAACTTTCCTTTGTATAAATATAATATTAAGTTACAAAACAATAATATAAAATATATATAAATAATGCTCGCATTAAACTGTTGTCAATCAGTGACCATTACATAAATGACCACCATGTTTTACAGAATGTTTTCAATAATTGGTTTGGGAGAAAAACAATGTTGAATTCAGTTCACCATATCGATACCAATCCTTTGCGGAAAACATGTTCTTTCAAAACGGCGGATTGTAAATGTAGGGTTCCGTTTCAATTGATTTAACCAGTTTTCTGTGAACATTGGGGTTTCAACATTTCGACAACGATAACGTGTTCCTGTTTCGCGTGTGGACACCACAACGCTTTTAAAGCAAAGTAAAGGCGAATAAAGGCGAATTGTAGATTATAAGGCTAAACATGACTTCACGATTAGAACAGGCGCAATTCAGAAAAATACTAGACTGTTTCCATTATAATTGGTAAATTCAAAGTGAATTCTTTTGAGAACGTCCTACGCCAATTTGAGGATTTTCTACTCTGTTAAAAACCAGCATAAGTGCGCCATTTCGGACAAATATCTCCCCGGATGTAGATCCTTTTGACATCAGAGAGTGTTGTCTAGGAAACTACAATGTTGACGCACAGTGTAACTTGCCAGAAAGAGTCCCTGTGATAAGGTTTGATGAATGTGTAATAGCGTTTCACAATGATGCAATAGATTACATGATACCAATGATCAGAAAATATGAACACACCGATGTATGGGGCCCATGAAAACATTTCCACACGAAGGCTTATTTCATGTTCAGCAAACAAATTTCGAGGTTCACACCAATGAACGTGCACAATAAAATACATCCGGAGAACCCCCTTTTCAGCTTGCACCAATTCAAGAATCAATCGCTCCGTGGAAATGCATCTAGACATTTTAAAAAATGAATCAAGACGATGAAATCAATATAGTGTACAAAACAAAACCAACCGCTAAAACAGACGCAGGCGAAACCATCTGGAAAAAAACACAGTAAAAAATAAGCTAAATATCCTGTTCTATTTAGAGTTCTTCATATCTATATGGTGAGATATCAAAAACCTTATACTGACCACTTAAGTATCAAGTACAAACCAGCTATGGTTATTTCTTACTTTTAACGGAGTAGGGAATAAAAAAACCTAGAATTGCATATTTAACATATAGGTCACGATTTTTTACCAAAGTATCATTAAAACCTCTATTTTTGATATCTCCCAAACTGGCGTTGAAAAGAAGCCCCATTTAAAAAGTGGCGTTTAAATTTTGTAAAATCCTCATTAGCTGCATTTATAAACAGTTATCAATATGGCTTTACTAGTATCATTTTTCTCAAATAGTCCGACTATGAAATGTTCTATTGACGGTAGAGTGGTGTAAAATAACACTTATTGGAGAGTTATGCTTCCAAAGTGAAGCGTTTCTTTAGGTGTAAATGGGCATGTAATTTTTCTAATTTCTTTAACCGTATTTTATCTCTCACATGAACTCCAAAGTTTAACAATTTGGCGTATACGTTTGCCAAAAACTATTTATTTTCCAGGCGAATTCGAATAAAGAATGCAATGGAATATGCATTCGAAACGGTATTGGGCGTCATTAACGAATACAACTACTGTATGCCCTTCTATATGACGGATAATTTATCAAGAAATTCCAATGTTAAAAAACATGCCAGCTCATGTTACATTTGCAAACCGGTTGCGTTAAATTTCTGAATTCTATGTGTCGGTGTTACAGTAAGTTTCATGACAATATTAAGCAAGTTATATGTAAATATTAATTATGATATAATGAATCGATAAAAAAAGTTTAACGTATATTCCAGATCTGTTAGATAATATAAAGAGAACTTATATATAATATAAGGGGAACTTAAACAATATAAACAATAAGCATATTATTCAAAAGGGAACACTTATTGACCATTTTTTATGTTATTTAAACATTGCCATGTTTATGTTCAAATGTTTAGATGAACCATTTGGCTTTCCAATACATATTTTCAATAATTATTTCAATATCGCACAACATCACCATGACACAAAATCAAAACATATTTTACCCAAGGCTAAGTACCGTATACGGGTTGGCTGGGATTCTGTAAATCCATTGGTCCATCAAACATAACAAATTACCAAATAAATTTAGGGATAGTCTCAACATAGATTTGTTTAAGGCAGCTCTTAAAACACTTAATTTCATCGTATTAATTGTATTTGTGATACTTAGATACAGATAAGACCTTTCACTAATATTTTTATGTTCCAATACTATGGCATTTTTAGCGTCTTTATTGTTGAATATTGTTGAATAAAGACGCTAAAAATACTTCTATAACTAATTGTTGTGCCTTTACATGACCTTTTACCTAGACACTCATAAGTGGATCCATGGTAGCAGGGCCTGTACCGCTGTCTCTACAGGAGGGAGTTTCTCATCGGGTTTCATAACATAGCCTTTTAGCTTGATAGCCTGGTCAGTTCATATGTTGACTTAACCTTGACTGTGAGTACACGGCTCTGGTGTGATCAAAACTACAAATCCAACTCAATTTAAATTTTACATTTTTCTACTTTTTGATATGTTTTTAACTGATATCAATACACAATATTAGCCTAATTAAAAAAAGCTTGCAATATTGGATGTTTAATTAATTTCCATTTAGCCTAGCCTAACTTGGCCTAAAAGTGTCACGTAAAATGAAGAATTGCATGGAAGGTCAGATCTGCAAGTAAAACCATCTAGACCATTTTAACGAAAACAAACTATTTTAAGGTCAATTTTGATTATTTAAATCTTCTTGATCTATTCTCTTTCAGTTCATAGCAATATATCCTGGATAGAGGAAGACTTCTCTATTAAACCTTATCTAGTGATTTAAATCATGGAAATACAAGTTGTGTGCTCTTAAAACGAATGTTGTTGCTTTTTAACACTTTAATTTTAACTACGTTTTTAAAAAGCGTTTTTCCTGTGTTTATCGTTAATAACCGTTTGAGATTTTATTCGAAACACTTTTATTAACACTGTTACACTTGAAAAACGCATTTAAACTACCAACGCTTCAAAAACGCCTAACGTTTATAACGAGATACGCATGCGCAGTCTTTTCTAACCATATCCGGTCTCAAGGGTGCAGACGAAATTGGTAGCCTAAGTTCTGTTTCTTCGTGTTTTATTTAATGGTGCGAGGTCAAACGCATAGATTGTTCGTTAACTACATAAATGTATATCATACCAAGGAACACGATGGACATGTATATTAAATGATACACTTAATGTGTGTCTCATAATTCCCACATGAAAAATGTCAAGATGCTATAGTTGCCAATATTTCAAAATGGCGGATGTCCAACCCAAATAAACACAAAGCGTTGAAATACGTTGTCGATCGCATTCCTTGGTATTTCGGATATTCCAGTAGAAAAAAGTGAACCATTGAATAAAACATGAAAAAATGAAGAAACAGAGATAACCAATTGCGTCTGCACCCTTTAAGTGTTTCAGAAGTGTTTCACATTAACACTTTTTAACACATTGTTGGGGATAAACACGTTTTCGTATTAATTATCTGTTGCAAGCCCTGAAACACGTTTTTTGTTAAAAATAAAAACACATAAACACGTTAAAATGTATAATTTAAATACACTTAAACATGTTAATATTTAAAAAACAAACACACAAACGTGTTAATAAACGCATATACAATGACGTACAAACGTTGATATTAACGTCGAAACGTGTGAATTAAAAAAGTATTAACATTGAAACGTGTTAATTATCTGTTGCAAATAAGTGTTAAAAGAAGCGTTGTTTTGGCGTTTCTAAGTTTTAGAGATATAGAATGTAGAATGATTGACATTGGAATGTCAACAGAATGTTAAAACTTTTGAATAACTATGTAAAGTCACATTGGCGTGTTAGGTTAACGTCCCTTAATGCATGTTAAATGGTATAGCCTACTGCCCAATGTGAAAGTGGAAGGGTAATTTAATAGCCATACTAGAATAGCCAGATTGTATTTAAATTGAATAAAATCCTCAGTTTTTTATTTAAAGTTGTATTCACTTTAAATTTAAATCAAAATGTCATCGGGGATGGACCGGTGGGTTGACGATTCCCTGCGTAGTATCTTTGAACTCTACAAGAACTGCTACAAGAAAAACGCGATAAACAAACATATATCTGACCTTAAATTTGAAACCCTCTGTCACGTGATTAAGAGCGAAGTATTTCTTATCCAAAACAAACCTGATCTTAACATTTAGACCCAACAGTGTTAGAGCTACTGACCGAAATAACACATGTTGAAATGGAAAGCACACGAAAATGTGCATGTAAAAATAAAAGAATACTTGCTATTATCATAGTCATAATCATATTCGTGAACATTTTAGCATCATTACACTTTAAACAACCATTACGCTATGAACAACAGTACCAAAACAGGATCAACCAATCAAGGAAACAGTTTCTTTACTTGGTTCAAACAGAAGAGTGTTTGCCAGATGATTTACTCCAGAAGCCAGTGTTAGGAGATGCATATACTGCTGATGTTCTTGTACTAAGCTTTAAGGGGGAGTGTCAACTTGAAAATAACACGAAACACGTGATGTACAGTTTGTACACCTATAGCCAGGATAATGGTAGTACATGGGAATCTGGACGTAACTATTTATACACATATGCAAAGGAATATCTAAGACCATACACCTATTACATCTTTATGGATGATGATCTCGATTTTCTTGTGACAAAATCAAAGTTTCTTCAAGATGAACTCGTTCAACAAGTAAAAACAAATGTGCCAATCCTTCGCCAGTTTGAGGATTTTCTGCTACGTTCAAAACCAGCATTGAGCGCACCATTTAGGATAAATTACTCCCCGACGGATGATCCATATGACATCAGAGAGTGTTGTCTTGGTAACTACAATTTTGACGCGTTGTGGAACTTGCCAGAAAGAGTCCCTATGATAAGATTTGATGAATGTTTCATCGCGATTCACAAGGATGCAATAGATTACATGATGCCAATGATCAGAAAATATGAACACACCGATCTATGGGGCTCATGCAAACATTTCCACATGAAGGCTTATTTCATGTTCCGCAGACAAATGTCGAGGTTTACACCAATGACTGTATACAACAAAAGACATAAAACAAATCCTCAAGATACAGTCACATACGCAGATGTGATAAGCAATATTTTACTTGAAACTCCAAACGAACTCAGAGCGAAGCCGATTTTCTTAAATGCTAAAAGAGGCCTTGCGAAAAAGTATGTGCAAACGTATATCATGGTTGATCCAAGAAAACCGCCTTTTCAACTTGCACCAATTAAAGACCCAATTGCTCCATGGAAATATATAGACATCTCGGAAAATGAATCAAGATGATGAAATAAAGTTAAGGCACATAACCAACAGCTAAAACAAAACAAAGTCATCAATGAAAACACTATGAAATGGACTATATCTCCGGTTTTATTTAGACTTTGCATATTTCTCCATTTTGAAATCAAATATCTGATACGGACCACTTTGAGTATTATACCAGTTATAACACATTACTTTAGGTATACCAGAGAATAATTACAATGTAAACGTCATCACCCTGCTATAACATGACGGTTACGCCACCTCTGAAAACGAGGTTGGACGGCTACGTTCACTGATTTATCCAATAAAATTTAGGTTGGTGCATTATTTTCAACTACTGTGTATCAATGAAAGGATGAGCGATTTATGTAAGCATCGCATTCGGTGATGCATTTAGTAATGAATATTTTGAACGTAGTCTTTGCAAATTGAAGCCGGTGGATAACATGAAATAAGCAAAAAACTGTCGAGTTTGAAATTCAAAACTACACAAAATTTAGTAATTTGTTTATTTTTGTCGGTAGGGCATGGTCTTCATTGCCTATCGACCTCGGGGTATATAGATATAACCTACGTGTACATACGATCATAAAAAGCCAATTTAGCATTGGAAACCACCTAATATGTTTTACTCAAGCCATAATAATGTATTTTAAATTTGCTTTTACGCTGATGGACGGTCACACGAACTTCAAATATGTTCAAATATGTATCCCCGATTCGTTGTTATTAATTTTGTCATATTCATCAGTGCTTCTTTAGCTAATTCTTATTTTGCCTCTTCATTGCTATCTTTTTGACTTTCATTGGTTCTATAAATAAAGTAAGACACACGTTTTTCTTGTCCTATAGAGGCTCAAACAAGAGCGTCTCTTGCGAGTCCTGAAATCATATATAAGCAATTCAATGTTCCATTTCTTACCCATTATAACAATAATATGGAAAGAGGCTATCAGATGTACAACCATTACAATACGTTCCCGTCCATAGAATTCATACGTAGTCATCTAACGACATTGCGTTTGCAACCTTACTATTTTCAATATACACCACGTTCCTGTTCTGAATTTGTCATTTTATGGCTTGTTTATACACAGTTTATTAACAATTAATAGTTTGAGTGGCTCTGAAGGCACATATACTGAGAAAACACGAGAATGGACTTAAAATTAAAGCTTATATTCTGCTTCTAGTAAACCAGCTGGCAGATTTGACCCAGTCTTTATAACCATCCATATATATGTCGTCGAATGGAACTAGTTGAAAAGGAAATCGTATCTGTGAAACTTGCCTACAGGAGAGAAAGAGGACATGCTGTCTTTCCCATCCGCCATTTTTTGTTATCGTTACCGCATAATTTTGCAAATCGCCTTGACGTAACCGTCATGCTATATCGTGTTCATATTCGATATTATATTTAGGAAGAAAATGTTCTATCATATGCTAAATACATCTGCCTTTTTTTCTTTAAACTGGTCATTACATTCTATAGTTGGAATCAAACGCACTGAATATGTGTCACCGTCCAGGCGTGACCGATTATCATTGGGGTTTTTTCCAGGATCTTGTGGATCTCTGGTAGAAATTTCTTAAGTCCGAAATGTGGCCGAAATTCTTAAAGTCCAAAAGTAGCGAATATTTTCTAAGTCCATTTTGGTTTAACTTTCTTCCGTAGTTTTGTTAGCATTTGATTGATTCCAATTTCCGAATCTCCTTACTGCAATTCGGCACTTGTTTATACAGGTAGAGCTACATTGATCAATCTGTCAAAATATTGCTGATATTTGCTATAATTTGGGCTTAAATTACGCTTATCAGCAGATATTTGTATTTGTATTTAGATTTTGATTGGGTAATAATAAACATCAATTTGATATTTTTGACAGAAAATAGCGTTTTGTTACTATAATAAATATATTACCAGTTCCAACGTGTTGCAGGTGAAACAGTACATTCTATTGTCATTAATCATTTAAGTTACGTTAAGTTCTAGACAGATGATCTTACATCGAGATTATTGTATTACTCATACCCGTAGACACTTGGAATATTAATACATTAATTTATATAAATCATTAATTATAATTACTAATTAATCTGGAAAACGGGTAACATATGATACACGCAGTTGATTCTGTGCAATAAAACAACTTATATTTTTATTTATTTATTTTTTTATAATTTTTTTTATTTCAAAGAATAAGCATGTTAAAGCAATCGCAAAAAACAATTACAATACAGTTACATGGTAAACCTACATTTAACAATTTTACAATACAGTACAGTGGTTATAGACACCAGCATACATGTATATTCATCAGCTTTTATATCTCCAAGTAAAACCAGCAGAGGCAATCTAGTGTATCAACGACAAAGGCGTTGAGTTAAGTTATAAAGGATAATCTCTGTTAGATTCCCTCTCGGCTGTTACTTTTATAAAAAGTACATAACCACCATGTATATTAATATATTTCGTCGATCAATTTTACCTAGCTTTATTGAGTTTGATAATTGCATCAATTAAAATGAGTCCTGTTCCTTTACAGAAATTTGCACTGTGACTGATATCTATAATGTTAACATTGCTTTTGAGATGACGCCATTGGTTACCTGGTATACAGGTATATGCGAATGATAACTACATGTACCATCTGCTAACTCTCTGGTATATATTCATCAACATATTAATATTCAATTTTATTAAGTATACGTGTGATAACTATTGACCGCATGGTGAAATGGAAAGCACAAGAAAAGGTACTGGTTACATTAAAAGAATACTTGCCATTATCATAGCAATAACCATCATTGTGAACATTTTAGTATTATTGCACTTTAAACAACCATTACGCTATGAACAACAGTACCAAAACAGGATCAACCAGTCAAGGAAACAGTTTCTTTACTTGGTTCAAACAGAAGAGTGTTTGCCAGATAATTTACTCGGGAAGCCAGTGTTAGGAGATGCATATACTGCTGATGTTCTTGTACTCAGCTTTAAGAGAGAGTGTAAATATGACAAAAATATGAAACACTTGATATACATCTATAGCCAGGATAAAGGTACTACATGGGAATCTGGACGTAATTATCTATACACATTTGCAAAGGAACATTTAAAAACATACACCTATTACATCTTTATGGATGATGATCTGGATTTCTTTGTGACCAAATCAAAGTTCCTTCAAGAGGAACTCGTTCAACAAGTCCAGCAATCAGATGTGTCAATCCTACGCCAATTCGAGGATTTTCTCCTACGTTCGAAACCAGCATTAAGTGCACCATTTAGGATTAATTATTCCCCGGATGATGATCCATATGACATTGTAGAATGTTGTCTAGGAAACTACAATGTTGACACACAATGGAACTTGTCAGAGAAAGTTCCTATGATAAGATTTGATGAATGTTTTATCGCGATTCACAAGGATGCAGTAGATCACATTATGCCAATAATTACAAAATATGAACACATTGATGTATGGGGCTCATGCAAATATTTCCACATGAAAGCTTATTTTATGTTTCGCAAACAAATGTCTAGGTTCACACCAATGACTGTGTATAACAAAAGACACAATACGTACCCCCAAAACACCGTCACGTACCCAGATGTGATAAGTAATATTTTACTTGAAACTCCAAACAAACTCAGAGAGAAGCCGATTTTCTTAAACGCTAAAAGAGGCCTTGCGATAAAGTCTGTGCAAACGTATATCATGGTTGATCCCAGAAAACCGCCTTTTCAACTTGCACCAATTGAAGACCCAATCGCTCCATGGAAATACATAGATATTTTGGAAAATGAATCAAGGTGATGAAATCAATTTAGCCTAGAAATCCAATTGCAAAAATACAAAAAAGTACTAAGATAGTACTCATGGCAACTTGGAACTAATTGAATACTTATTTTAGCAAATAGTAATACTACATGAGCACTTATGACATGAGTAGCCTACTAACTGACTAATTCATTGCATGTTTTAGTACTAAATGAGTACTCACATGATGAGTGATAAAATGTGCTAATTCCATACTCAATGAGCACTCATATTATGAGCACTAATTAAGTGCATGTTTTAGTACTAAAGTGTATATCATGAGTGATGAAATAGTGCTAATTTCATTGATATTTCATAACTCAATGAGTGCTCATACTATGAGTACTAATTTATTGCACATGTATCATGAGTGACGAAATAGTACTCAAAAATTTAAATGTTGATAAACTTTTTTAATTGATGAAGTAAAATACAGAATACGCAATAAATTACTAGTAAAAAGTAATAAAGTAACTTTTAGTTCTTTATATTCACGGAGATTATGGCATTATTCAAAAACTGATATTACATTATTAAATGATGCCATCAGGAGAGCTCAATTTGATGACCTAGTTGAATCTTTAAACATTGATATATTTTTTCTGTGTAATTATTAACATTGACATACTTGTTGATAATTTTAATGACAAGCTTTTTGACATTTTTTGGACCGAATTCCAAATACTCTCGTTAATGTAGAAAGCTCAGATAAATCCTGGTTTAATCATAATATTAAGACAATGATTAACAAAATATACAAACTTCATTTCAAAATCTCACAATTTGACATACTTAAACAAATATAATGAACAATGTACACTCGTGAATCAAGCAATAAATTAGGCTAAAGATGCCTTGACTCAACATGCGAAAGAAATTATCAACTTTTAAATATGGCAGTATGTCATACTGGGCAATAATATCCAGACTTCTCGGCAAATCAAAAAACTCAAAAAAACTTCACTTTTTGACCAACTAAGAAACATATTGTTAAAGGCCATGACAATGCTAATTTATTTTAGTCTCATTTTATCAAAAATTTCCATCGTAATAATGATTTAGGTAACATCCACATAGTCCCAAGAACTGAAAACACTGGCAATATTTTATCCACTCATGAAGATGAAGTCTTTGAATTGTTACTCTCAATATAAAAAAGCCACAGGCCCTGATCAAATAAGTAACAGAATGTTAAAAATGGCAGCGCCAGCTCTTTCTGCATCCTTATCAAAATTAATTAACAAGATCTTTACCCTTAATTCATTTCCACAAAAATGGAAACTTGGTCACATTTTGCTTATTCATAAAAAAAGGGGATAAAACTGATGTCAATTACTCATCTTTGGTGTTTGTCAAAAATAGCTGAACGCATTATCTTCAAAAGAATATTTGACCATCTCATCAGAAATGATCTGTTTTACAAATTTTTGACTATTCTCTTCCTGTGTGTAAACTTAACAAAATTAAAATTAATTGATCAGCTTTATTATAAGGCAGCCTGTTTATGCTCTGGAGTCGTTTATGGCACATCGTGTACTAAAGTTTTGAACTGTTTAAATTTGGACATCACTAGCGGAAAGACGCAAATACCACAGCAATATTCTTGTGTTTAGATCGCTGAATAATTTGGTACCAACATATATTTCAAGTATTTTCCAAAGATTCCGTAGACATCATACAGTTAACGTTCAAAGAATTGCTTCTCTTCAAATCCCAACTAAAATTACATCATTTTCACATAGATCCTGTATTTTACATTCAATGATGGATTGGAATTCCCTTTCAAACCCCCTTATAGACGCTGAGAATTTAAGAAAGAGTTATCCAATTCAATTCCTCGATCATCTGAACTTAATATTTTAAGAAATCAAGAAATTATACTTAACACGGGTTGTTGTGACTTAATTTTTAAGTCACATCTATACTCCCACAATTTTACAAACGTTACTTCACCTGCATGTCCTTGTGGTCATGCAAATGAAACAACGATTCATGTAAATCTATTCATGTTATTTTTTCCTGTATACTTCGTGCTCCATTCTTATGCCTTGGTCACATAGGCTCCGATTTTCACTACGGCGCCCGGCCGATGAGTATTTTGTTCAAAATCGGCCGGCGTGCCCGGGCATCGTACGGACGCCGGGCGATGATCGCCACTCATCGGCCGATTTTTAGACATCGTACGGGCGCCGGCAAGGTTTTATCGCGGAGATAAAAGTTGCCGATGTCTTGGCGATTTTTTCTCGACCAAACTCATCGGTACCTACCCGGCCGTGTCCCGTCCGATCATCGTACGATTATCTTATGGTACGTTCACACCAACGGCGCTTTGATGGCGCTTTAAAGCGGCTTGTAAAGCGGCACCAAAGCGTAACAAAGCTTAATTAAAGCGTCGGGGTCGTAATAGGTCGTAGAAAAGCTCGGGAGTAAAGCGGGATATTCGGCAAGAGCGCTAAAAAATTTAAACTGTTTAAGCGTTCGCACCAACGGCGCTTTGATGGCGCTTTAAAGCGGATTGTAAAGCGGCACCAAAGCGTAACAAAGCTTGATTAAAGCGTCGGGATCGTAATAGGTCGTAGAAAAGTTCGGAGTAAAGCGGGATATTCGGCAAGAGCGCCAAAAAATGTTAAACTGTTTAAAAATTTTGGGCGCTCTGTTACGAATTGATTGAAGCGCCGAGAGCGTATCAAAGTTGAACAAACCGTAACAAAGCTCAACAAAGCTTGACTCAAAGCGTAGGAAAGCTTAACACAGCTTGGTTCAAAGCGGGGACCCCAGTCTATTCACGGTCTGTTACCACTTGACACGCTTCGTTAAGATGTCTCAATATTTGCTACGATCTGGCATGAAGATCTGACACGAGGTCAGACGCTTTCATCAATATCTGACACTCTTTGTTACACTTTCCTGAGGGACTCTCAAGCTTTCCAACGAATTGAGACGCTTTAATCAAGGATTGAAACGCTCTGCTAGGCTTTGTTACGCTTGAAAGTTTTCACACGCTATATCACGCCGTGCGACAAACGTCATGTCTTCTTCAGATAGGTCATGCTTTGGTCCATCTGGAATTTCTGGATCTCGTTGTTCTGCCATCGTGTTCTCGAGTCAAAGATGCAATGGTTTTATGGATCTACTGCATCTTTATATAGTCATTGGATCAAAAGCGGCATGGAATCGGCGATCTCGACATTTTCCAATGCGTGACAGAGCTTAACAGAGCGTAACAATGCACAACAGAGTTTTGCAATCGTATCAGAGCCTGATTTAAAGCGTCATAATCGCATCATAGCGTAATAATGCTTATCAAAGCTTTTCAAAGCGTGATTTCAAGCGTAACAAAGCCTGATCAAAGCGGGATCAAAGCGTGAGGAACCTTTTAGAGCTATGTTAAGCTTTCCTACGCTTTGGATCAAGTTTTTCTGAGCTTTGTTACGGTTTGTTAAGCTTTGATACGCTCTCGGCGCTTAATCGATTCGTAACAGAGCGCCCAAATTTTTTTAAGAGTTTAAAATTTTTTGGCGCTCTTGCCGAATAACCCGTTCTACTCTGAGCTTTTCTACGACCTATTACGACCCCTACGCTTTAATCAAACTTTGTTACGCTTTGGTGCCGCTTTACAAGCCGCTTTAAAGCGCCATCAAAGCGCCGTTGGTATGAAGAAAAATGACAAAAATGACGGCGCTTTGCTCGCTGATTTAAAGCGTGGCATTCGCCGTTGGTGTGAACGTACCTTTACCACTGGTGATCCACTCGATTACGCTGGTTACCAAAACGGTTCGTTTTGGTAACAAAATGTCGGAACATCCGGAAGGTACGATTTTTCTCGTTTCCTTATTTTACACGTTGTAGGTAGAATTCCCACGACATTTTTTAACACAAACTTGTATCAGTATCATATGTTTAAGAAAGTGTACACATTTGCGAACAAATAGTTCAGAAGACAACAGAATCGTCGATTTACTTCCTCACTTAAGTTACATAAACGGTTTGGGTTAAAAGTGCAGATCTTAACTGTTTTTCGAAAAAACGTTTATGTAACTTAAGTGAGGAAGTAAATCGATGATTCTGTTGTCCTCTGAGCTATTTTTTCGCAAACATGTACATTTTCTAAAACATATGATACTGATGCACGTTGTGAGAAAAAACGTCGTGGGGATTCTGCCTACAACGCGTGAAATTAGGAAAAAAAGAAAAATCGTGCCTTCGACGTTCCGACATTTTGTTACCAAAACGGTTCGTTTTGGTAACCAGCGTAATCGAGTGGATCACCAGTGTTTACGGCGCCCGGTGGCATCGCACGGTCATCTTGGGATTTTGCGTGCTGATTTGTTTGATAAATCTTACTTATAAAGTGATATAAAGGTTTTAAAAATAATGAGGTAAAGAATTATAATTACTACACACTGTCAGAGATTTTTTATAAAAGATAAATGGAACGATTAGGCTTACTGTAAAACAATGACACACATTTGAATGGCTGGGTGGGTGGGTTGATCTAGTCGTTCTTATATTGACATTAATCGTGTATGTCTGTCATACACATTGAATAGAGTGATACATTTCTATGCGTATATTCACTCATGCATATACCATTACAAATCATTTATTTTAAAAATCTTCTAAATGTTTTTGCATACAGTTTTTTCAAGGGTCGCAATTTTAATGCGAAAGTTCACTGTCTCGATTACAGTTAATATGCCAAAGGCTAAGGATAGAGGGGATAAGGCCAATGGGCCATATATCAGGAAGGCCTTGGGAAGACAGGTGGAAAAAGACAATAACAATGCAAGTGAGCTGGTGGATGATGTGAAGATTTAGATGTGTCTAGGGAAGAGGGTACTCCACTTAAAATAGAAGAAAAAATCGCCAATTTCTTTGAAGATATATTTTATGACTAAACAAATTCTCTTTACGAGAACAGACAAAAGAAAGATGCAGAAATATGGAATTTTGCTAGTAGCATCGGATGGACAGGGTAGACATAGTATTTGTTTATATGAAAGATCTAAAAATGAATTAAGGTCAGGGTTCACTTTGATGAAAAGACCACGTGCAGTATGGCAAGTGATTTTAGACGGTCATATCTTTCACCATGAGTACTTTCTGGGCATAAATGCAGTGTTTTTATTAAAACAATATGTTTTCTTTCAATGGAAGTACCCATGATACTAAAAATATCAATCAAACAATTTGAAAAATTATGAATAGGGACCCCATGTCAGCATTTTTTCTAAATATTCAACCTATTTACTCAAAAGAGGATCTTTCTGATTTTTATTGCATGAAAACGTTATTATCCTGGAAGGCCTGTCTATCGAAGTATTTCGTTTTCAAATCTTGCATTCACGCCATGTGGAACAGTCATACCGGTGTAACAGATTTAAGTGTCCCCCGGTGGTCAGTGTCCGTGGGACAGCCAACCCTAGGGATCGGGGTCCGTAGGACCCCGATCCCTAGGGTTGGCTGTCCATTGGAGGACATTGAAAACCAGGTTTTATTTCCTATATTAACAAGGGTAAAATGGGGAGACAGTTACAACTGGGGAGACTCTCAGATCTGTCACACCAGTAACAGATTGCAATGTCCCCCGTTGATAGGATTTAATACTTGTAGTTACTAGGATCCAAGTTATAGTGTAGTCGAAATCGGATATCGGCATCTCTCCCACTGTGGCGTAATGGTATAAGCGTTGGCATAATGCGTATTTATTAATTGTGTTTGTATTTATTAGGTTCCAGGTTCGAATCCTGCATTGATATATCATGTGTAAATATATTAACCGTCTGCACTGTTTATATTGTATTGTAAGTTATATTGTCTCAATAGATTGTAGTAGCCTATTATTATTGGTGCCCATTTTTTTCATTTTCAAAGGATACCACCAGTTTTTATAGATATTCTTTATTTATTTTTTTATTTATTCCTCCTATCCACTTTTCTCCTACTTCTAGCTAGGTCTGAGATAACTCTTATATGCTTCTTCTAAGGACCTGAGCTGCACTTGGCAGGGAAGGAATTTTTATCTAGGTCAAGGTGAAAGGCAAAATCTAGGTCAAATCAGAGTTTTTTTAAGTTTCTCAGATGTCGTGTTCATATTTCATGATTATTTCTTGCAATGAATTAAAATGTAACTAGAAAAGCATTCCCTACAAATTGCTTACTTTATGTTTGCGTTAAATTTTTACCGTTTTTGAGATAATTGACGTAAAAAAATTGGTCATATTGCTTCAAATTGACCAATTTATTTTAAAAAATCATCTACAAGTCCCCGGGAACTCAAATCTGACCTTTCTTTTGACCTTCTGGGTTCAAATTTAGGTTTATTTAATCACAAAAAGACCCACTGATGTCTAAGAAAGTCAAAGGGTAAGTATCGATATGGTGAACTGAATTCAACAATGTTTTTCTCTTAAACCATTTATAGGAAACATTCTGTAAAAACACGGTCCTTTATGTAATGTTGACTGATTGGCAACAATTTAATGCAAAAATAATGTATATATATTTTATATAACTGATTTTGTTAACAATTTTTTTTATGTAATTGTTTTTTGTTCCTTTTTACGAATTCTTCAAAATGAAATAAAATGTCTTTCCGAACCTTGTTGGAACAAAATAGCATAAACAACATTTTCTTAGACCTCTCAATATTATAGTTATACAAAGAAAATTTTGGTTGATTTAACAAAAAGTATCTAAAAACTTAAAACAAAACCCCTAAAATAGATAAAAATTATTAAGATAAACCTTTCATTTCATTAACAAGATACTTATTTAAAATCAACCAAAGTTTTCTTTGTACAATTGCAATTGTGAGAGACCTAAACACGTTGTGTTTATATGTCGTTTTGTTCCAATGAGGTTCGGATAGATATTTCATTTCATTCCGAATATATGATACCAAGAACGAAAAAAGTGTCTGATGTGATTTTCTAAAACAATATAGAGAAAAGTCTATATATATAATTCAAATTATAATGTTACCATCCAAAAGATGACCATTAAATGGACGATGTGTAAAGTTTTCAGAATGTTTTGATAACTGGTTTAAGAAAAACGCGTGTTCAAAAAGTTCATCATATCGATACCACTCCTTTTCAAGGTCAAATGTCAAGGTCATCAAACTAAATCACAAACTGTGTTTTCTTAGTTTATCAAAGTTGATGATTTCAAATCAATATTTTTTGATGAAAGTCAGAATATATATTCCACTAAAGGTTCTACACATATAAGCAATTGACTATCCATTAAAATTGTGCGACAGTTTTGAGATATTAGACCTCAAAAACTGAAAAAAGGTCAAATTTCGAACTTTTCAAGACTAAATTTCAACTTGCTTCAAATTGACCAAACATTTTTTAAGATCATCAAAACTATTCGAACGACCCTTGTATTTAGGAGTACATATACGCCATAAAATGTGACCTATGTTCATTAGTAGTAGAGGACAGTGATGCAGAGTCATTAAGGTTAATGTAGGCTCACTTGATGTCTATGCAAATAAAAGCAATAATATACTTACATTTTGTGAATTGTGTTATATTTGGTCTATATTTAACGTGACAGAGTAGTGCTCGATGATTTATTAATGATAAAACGCATTATTAGTTAATACATAAATAAAGGGGGGGCACTAAAAACTAGCTTTCGAATGATGCTGGTTTTTAGTGTCCCCAAGGGGACATTCAAAACTTCAAGGGGGACACTTAAAACTTGGACACTGGCCACTGGGGACACTTAGATCTATTACACCGGGTCATACAAGAATTTAGTATAAATCTAGAGGCCTGTAGATCGACCGATGTCCTGGCGGGTCCCGTACGGCCATCGAAAGAGTTGTATTTAGGTCACCATATAAATCAATGGAAAGTAGGACCATAATTTGATAGGACCTCCTACCCTTTTACACCGGCGCCCGGTCGATTTAGAAATCGGCCGATGACTACTCATCGGCCGGCGCCCGGCGGCTATGTGACCTAGGCATTAGAAGAGCTGTAAAACATTTTAGCTTTTCTTAATTTTGGTTATTCTAATTTTAAACACAAGAGGGACAAAGTAGAATTATTTCTTTATGGGGATTCAAACTTAACAAAATCAACTAATTTGAAAATCCTCAAGCTCACTTCATCATTTTTAGAAAAATGTGCAAATGTGTAGGTTTCTCTTCCACCACTCACTTCACGCTTGAGTTCATATTTAATATTTTCTTTTTTCTTCACCCTGCAATTATTAACCAAGTGGCTGATAATCCCTTCAGCAAAGCCACTGCAAGTGTACACTGTTTATGTATTGTACAGTATATGTAGGTAAAATAAATTCTATGAATAAAAAATACTATATGACAATATGGAATCATTCAACTTTTCAAAAAATTCTTAGTCCTGTAGCTATTTCATGGAACGCTAGGAAGCCAGGAAACAAAATGACAGACACCATATTGTTCCATTCTTAAGAAAACTGCATACATATACTCTGATTTAAGTTGTAGAAGAAATAAGTTGTATGATAGGAGAAATATAAAGTTTATGGTAAGTTTGATAAGCAGAGAGTTCTAAATGATAAAAATGAATTAAACATTTGGATTGTATCCCAGCTACAATGATACTTACTGTTAAAGTGCTTATTATTTAGTAAAGGAACAATAATTCAGTACTTAATGAGCAATATTTTAGTACTAAAAGAGCACTCAAGTAGTAGTAATTATAAATCATTACTTAAAATATTGTTATTAAAATAAACCCTTATTTTTCACAAAATAGCACTCAAGTAGTAATAAGTAAGCACTCAAGCAAAAAGCGCGCTCGTGAGCACTCATGCCATGAGTGCTAATTTAGCACTAATTTTGTACTAATTAAGTAATCAGCATATCTCCCTGTGTAAGTTATAAACTCAAAAAAAAAATTAAACTAATCCTTAGTCTTTTGATTACAAAACGAACTTTTTATTCCCAGGAAACTCTTTGGTAACACTTTGAGGGATGATTCTTGATATTCGTTCGAATTTTCAAATAGGTTTAAGATCATACTCAAATCGATACCATAATTGTAAATATAAAGGAAAAACGAGACTCGCCAGACTAGATAATAGCATTGATGCTTTGAGGTTACTGTGGATATCTATATATGAGCCAGGCCACAGGAAAAGGGGTCTTATCACAGATTTTTCAATATTTTGATTTTTTGTTTATCTTAAAAAGCACAATTTTTCCTTGCATATATAGACCAAAAAGTTGGATCCCAATTTAGCACATTTTCCTCTTAATCTTGGCCACATTTTTAGCTCTGTAGCACAATTTTGATTTTTGTGATAAGACCGGTTTTCCTGTGGCCTGGCTCATATACAGATGTAAGTCGACGTGTATTCAACGGGCAAGGCACACTGTTACATATGATGTAAGCATCAAAATGTGACTAAAAATCACTTCTTGACCATCATATTTGGCTTTCGAAAATTGAGTTGGAAGTTAAAGTGGTAGGATAATTATCGAAAACGTCAATTACATCCAAATATCCGAACGAAGTCAAGTCACGGGGGTAAAGCAGACCGGATGATGCAATGAGCTTGCTCGGCGGTATCATGACTGTGTAACGGGGCTTAATGTATAAGTGAGCTCGGCGTTAGGTTCAAACAACGCGGATCCTCAAAACATGTGCTCATGGTATCATCGTGGCTTAACACCCGTGCAAGTATTAACAATTCAATTTTCGTGCAACTCGAATATGGCAAGATTCTGTGATCGAGCAACGTGTAATTCGTTAGAAAAACTTCTCATTGAGTTGGAGATTACATTCTAAATAATAACCTTCAAACGCCGAGAATTGTAAGAACTTGAAACATGTTGTTAGTTTTTCAAACCGCATATCCTCATTCACGTTCTTTGACAAGGATGAATCCATTTGAAAACATGGATTTTCTCGATAAATTGACATGCTTGTGTTTAATCCATATCATCAAAATATAAATGCAGTATAATCGGTCAATATTCAAAAATAGAAGTTCATCCTAAATGTAAACAATAGAAACTGCACTTGTGGTTGGTTCATGATGAAAAATGACATATAACATACATCTTCTAAAGTAGGGGCATCCAGGCACATTGCTACCCTTTGCATTCGTTCAACTTCACTTCTTAAAAGAGAGCTTCGTCTTCGTCGTAGTTTATGGTAGCACATTGCGGAAATTCAGAAAGTTAGGCCATATCTTTCATGATTGCTTCACCAATATGTAACAGAAAATCAAATTATTATTTACATGTTTTCTGATAGGTATATTGAAAATAATAGACAAGAGATTTGGATTTGGAAAGAATTCTTTTAACATCGATTGCAGCTATCTAAGTAAAATCTACGCGTATATTCCAATTATTTTGTCATGCATACTAATAAAATTCAAATTGTAAACAAGTAATAATAAGAAATGGAAAAATGTCTCCAAATCGGAGAGCAGAGCAAATGGATTCCTTAGAGTTAAGATGACCTATAGAATTATTTGGATATCCCTTGGAAGACGAGTCTTCTAATTAATACAGTACATATAGCAACTACACGTAGCAACCTTATTATTTTGAAATAATCTTGGGAGGTTTAGAAATGAAGCGTTTTCATGATTACACCTTTGATACTGTTAAAGTTGTACTAAAACCAATTAAAGAAACTCTTATTATCTTGTTTTTAGCACAAATAGCATCCTTTTTGTTATGTTGACTACAAAGCTTGTGATATTTCTCCATACAACACGATTTATTAAGATAAGACTGTCAACCGCTGAAATGTTGTTATTTTTGCGCATTTTTAGGTCACCTGACCATGACGTACCGTGTGCCAAGTTATTCTGGCGCTAAATCGAAAAGTTGTTGTTGCAAACTACTACGAAGGCTGATACCAAAGTGGAAATAAAGATTAGTTTCACATTCGCACGCATTATAATAGCCAAATAAATATTTTTAATTGATCGAACGTCACAAAAAGAAATTCTTGAGGAAAGGACACTGTAATATTATTCATCATATATCCGATGAGTAGGGATTTGCAAAAAAATAAAATAAAAAAGGATCGACTGACCCTGTTGAGTTTCTTGGTATTTTTGGAAAGCTGTGTATCACCACTACACATTCTATTTAATGAGAAGTTCTGAAAATGGTCCCGTTGCCATGGAAACGGACGCTGAATAATACAGTATTCGAATCACCAATAACATGTTTTGTTATATAACTATTCCGTTTCTTATCCGTTTTAAATAATCTTGGTACCATATGAAAGCATGTTGAATGCCCTTTCGGATGAAGTTTAATTTATGCAAATTAGCTCATTTGCATATCTTCTGTGACGTCATAATTGCGATTTTCCTATTATTTTAAGCAAGTTATTAAATATATATATTATAAATACCCCCTTTGAATTATATAAGTGTAAGAAAGTTGTATATCTTCATAGAATACAAATGTAGGACAAACAGGCTTTATTTTGATATATATAACATACATGTATCTCAATCAGTCTAAGCGATATAGCCTACATCCTTTTAATTAGTACATAACTTGAAAAATAACAGCAAAGTGGACCTATTTTATGGTACAACTTGTATTTTACAAAATATGAACCAGCCTTATGTAAATTATGGGGGGTTGAGACGGTAAACGCTGATATTAGCAGGTGAACCTCAGACCCTACTGGGTATCTTTAGAAAGCTAAGCCTCTACTATATCTTCCACAAAATGAGAAGTTCTGTTGCCATAGAAATGGACGCGGATTAAAATACCTGCTATTAACAGTATAAATATCACCAATAACATGTTTTATTTTATAACTTCTCCATTGTCGAATGCCTTTTCAGAAAAATTATAATTTTGCAAATTAGCTCATTTGCATTTATTTTGTGACGTCATAATTGCAATTTCTCCTAATATATTTTTAGAAAGTTATTAAAATACATGGGATAAATAACCCCTTTAAATTATATAATTGATGTAGAATTGAATATCTTTATTGAACACAAAGGTAGCACAGACAGGCTTTATTGTGATATATAGATCATATTTCAATCGGTCTGGGAGATATAGCCTACATCGTTTTAATTAGTACATAACTGGAAAAATACAGCAAAAGTAGACCTATTTATGGTATTTTACAAAATATAAACCAGTCTCATATAAATTATAGGCGTTGAGATGGAATCTGCTGATATAATCTTATGGGAGATATTGTATTTGAATTTGTAAGGAATAGATTGGTAGGTCAAGTTTACATGTTGCTTGTACTTTTGTCACCCCCATAGACCTGATTCTGCCATTAATCAAGGTCTAACTTTTCTGGAGAAAAATCTCTGGCGTAAAAAAATCACTTTTATAGCATGGGTAGAGGAGGATGGAGGATGGGACCAACCGAATGTGAAATATTTAGTGTCAATTTTTAATTCTAATGAGTACTGATTTCTTGTATGAGTTTTGCTACTTGTAAATATTTTTTGTTTAGTATAAAATGGATCATATGGCCCTTTGGGTGTCTTCCAATTTAGGAAAAAAATAAATAAAAAATAAAACGTGTTGTCTTGAGAATAAAATTACACAATCTTAAATCATCATAGTTGTAAAAGTTATTACACCATATAGTAAAAGAAGTATAGATAATTGAATGAAGTTTATTTTGGGAAAGTTTGAACATCTAAGCTTTACTAATAAAGATTCTATAAGTGGGGGAGAGAGTTTGTGGGATGTGGCATCTGTCAGGTGCATTGTTCTACTTGCATGTAGCAAAAATGAAGGCACTAGAAACTGAATGCATGAATCCTACCAGTATGCACTAGATGGTCAAGGAGGATTGGCTCCCAGAGTGCAACACCAATATTCTGTCCCATATATGGGCATGTGGTGATACTAAATTATGGTGGCATTGTCAAAGAATCACAAAGTCAATTGTGTTTCCATAGATTAAGTGCTCAAAAACTATAAACAAAGATCACAAAACATCCTGTGGACCCCTTGGTTTTATGAGATGGGAAGGCACCCTTATTAGATGGTTTGTGCCCAAAATGTAACAGCAAAATATGCAGAGAGTAAAAAACACGTCATTGCCCGTAGCCAATGGGGATTCGAGGAGTTGGTGTGAACCCCCTGTCAAAAATTCCCAGAAGTTCATAAACTAAATTAGGTGAGATTTAGCTCATCATGAGAAATCATGGCCTTCATATTTCTCGTTGAAGGCAGAAATATGTGATGAGTATCAGAATGGATTTAATCATTTACTGTGTTCATGTAGACCTATGTAGCGTAGTAGTCCCATTCAAATCTAAAACAAGGGTGAAATGTCTAGGAGCAAAATTGTTTCATCAGAATATTAAAACATAGTATTTGCCCATTTAATTCGATGTATCTTTTAGAATCAATTTTATAATGAACTGTATTTTTAGAATTTAAATCTTAAATAAAATAGGATTAGTGTCAGAATGAAATGGATTACATTACAATTTAATATTATTTTATTTTTATTTATTTATTTATATAAGTGCCACGCACCTTAATCGGCATGAGTTTTGGCATATAGGTTATTGCAAATAATTTCAGACATAAGTGAAGATGTGATGATTGGATATTGTTCCAGATTATATAAGAATTGCATAATTGACATTAATGTCTTGTTTTTATAACATTTTTGATAAAATTACTAATTTCCCTCCTTGATCATGTAAATTACTAAATTAAATAATTTCTGTTGAATAAAGTAAAATATAAGATTTTATAAGCAAAGTTGTTTTAATACTGAATGTGTAATCTCAAGTCTATCTGCTATTACATGTTAAAGGTTATTGTTTTGGAAATATTTTGAAGTTATGAAATACTTGTATATGTTTAGGTTCAATTATATCAGGTGACAATAGATTAATAATACCACCTTTTGAAGTAAGAGTAAAATATAAGCTTGCATTCGCGAATGCAACTAACAGCTAGCGACTACCGGATTAACCTACTATTTTATGACCAATTTATTTAAATATGAATGGAATAGTGGCAAGTACTATTCATATTTAAATGAGTTGCCCATAAAATAGTATGTTAATCCGGTAGCCGGCGGCGTTAGTTGCATTCGCGAATACAAGCTAAGACTGATATCATATACTAGTGTATTATATTGCACAAATAATCAAATTGAGTTAATGTAAAAAAAGGAATTAAAATTTATATGTTAATTAGTAAGCTAATATGCATAAAAACACACTTGTTATATACTTCCTTTACCCCTATACTCATAATGGAAATAGTAGATCGTATTTATTCTTCTCTAATTACATGTAGGGTTATGTTATTCAAGTGCAAATAAATCCATTTGTAACACATTTATATTTTATAATAGAATTGATTCCATATTCTGCACATTCTTAGCTTTACAATGATACCAAATCTCTGTTCTACCAAAGGTGAACCAAAAGGTGATTCTGAGCCTTTTCACCCCCCTAAAATAATATTTGAGGGGGGGGTATTAGATTATCGTTCTATAACATCAACTAAATATTTGGTATAGTACTGATTCCTACATAATATGTCACTAGTACAATGGTCAAGTGTATCCTAAAATTATAGAGAGATATGTCGATTGGTTTAGGAAAAAACATAATTTATTTATTTTATTTATTTTTACTTTCACCAATGTTATTTTTGCAGCTTCAGAGAAATAATAGGCAGTAATAGTGCTCCAAATAGTATTCATAAATTATTTCCAAGTTATGTGTGGCATCGTAATATAAGTAATGTAATGATAAAGTACAATTTTGTATTTTTAATATGACTTTGTTGACCCCTACCCCTTAAAAATATGAGAAAGTGAAGGTGGCACAATTAGATCAGAAATTCTATAATGAGTACTAATACTTCTTCAAGTAGCATTTAAAAATGTATTTGCGTGATATATATATGTAATTTAATGGGAGGGATGCAATCTCAATTTTATTTTGAGGGAAAATATGATATTGGCCAAGGAAAACACAATATTGACTGAGGGCAATAGCCTGAGTGTTAATATGACAGTTATCGAAAAAATAAAATAAATAAAATTCATATTCCACCAAGACCATCAATAACCTATTTATTCCATATTTTTTCTGAATCATAAAAATCAAGAGAAATCCCGAGGAATGATTTTGATACAGGATCTGATATGTGATTTAGGCTGATACGGGATCCAATACGGGATCTGATATAGGAATCAAGCTAATATGGGATCTTTTGAATATCAACTCTATTCCCTGTTTATTTCCCAGGGAAAACATGCTACTATATTGAATAATGTTACAATTTTGTAATGATCAACTGTTTTTTTTCTGTATGCCTTTGTTAGTCTAAATTAGGGCCATTTCTTCTTGTTACTTTCTTGTTTTTATATTTTTATTTTTCTAAAATTTTATCAAGAATTTCTCTTTATAAGTCAAGGTCTTACGATTCTTATTCAGATGCATCAGTCTGCATTTGTATGCTCATTATTTCATTTAATATATCCTTTAAAAGTACAATAATTTACATCCCAATGATGCCTTGAAGCATGAGCTCTGTCTAGTCCAGCATAGCTTACCCAGGCAGGCACATGTGTATTTTATCAGCCATGGGATTCCTTCGAGGAGGAACAGGTAATTGCTATTGAGTCTATGCTGTCAATCTTAAAGACATCGGGTCGCCTATAAAAACACAATTAGAGTAACCCCCTGATTTTTTCGTGTTATTTGATGTAAAACAAGTTTGTTTATCAACTTACCAATTCTGAGGTTTGAATTAATTCGTTAATAATCAATTCGATGATTGTTCCTAGCCATGAATTTTCACTTTCATCAATATAAATTCAAAATAAAATTCAAAAAGCCCACTCAAATTTGTTCCAGTCTGATTGGCTTTTTCCTTCAGTTTCAACAGATTGTTTGGCTCAGAGACGCCATATTTATTACTTCTAAGGGGTTAAATATAGATAAATCCCCAAAAACATTGTATATTGTTTTCGCGACTTATTGCGTTCAATTCTGACAGTTGGTTGTTCTGTTGGTTGTCCTGTTGATTTCCTCAATACATTGTTGATATTGTGATTATGATTTGGTCTCAAGATATATTTAAGGTATATATGATGTTTTATGAGCAATTATATTGGGACATTACTAAAAGTTCGCCGAACCCTATAGCAGCTTCAGGTCTTGGATGGCTTTCTATCAGAAGACAGATAGATTTCTCGAAAAAACCGTCTTGATACATAGATTGCTGTGGCTCATAGGGGGGAATGGACGGCATAATTCTCCACTTTCCATCATTTGGAGAACACTTGAACGGTACACTTTTGCCAATTTATCTATGAACATGATACAGTCTGGGGAATATCTCTCTTAATCAGGTTTTAAACGTATTGTAAGAAATGCTTTATACTGTAATGAAGCAAATAGCATTAGAATGATGTGTTCTTTGTATAGTTCCTTGTCATTTTATTCTTGTACATTATCCATCTCATACGTGCAGCCAAATATATGATGGATGATATGTAAACTGAGACCTATTTTCAAAAAACAGTGTAAACTTATGTTTAAACTCCAAGCAGGGTCTTATCCTTTTGAGAATGGGGCTTGCCCATTGTGCATCAATTCAAGAGACACTATTGAACATTTTATATTACAATGTGATATAATTACCTATGAACGGCAGACTCTACTCATAATGTTGGAGAGTGAAGGCCGTAGGTCACTTGCTGAAAAGATGGACTTTGTTTTAGGGTTGAGCTCAAGCTTAGAGAACATAGACTCACTCTGCTCCATATCACTTGTAATATATTCCATGCATAGAGCCAGAGTATCAATGATCTAAACCATGTAGGACAGTTCACACTACACAATCAATTTGAAATGACGTTCCCTGTTACTATTTTATTTTCTTTATTTCATTTTATATATTCATTGTATAACATGTACATGTAACTGTCTAGACTGTCTAGACGCAAATAAATAATACATACATACACTAATTGTCCAGAATAGAAATCTGGACGACTAAATCTCTTTAAAACTAATTCGAACATGACTGTATTCACACCTTCTATAAACTGTAAACAAAGTCAACATTTCAAATGTGATATATTCGCGAAGAATACCCCTGGTAATACGTGTAATGTGTGACGTCATAACAGCAGTTCATAGTAATGGCGGACCATAATGAATATTCGAAACATGTTGGTGAGTTTTCATGTTTGAATCGTAATATAGACCTCAGAGCAGGGGTAATATCGTCAAATACACCCCTTAGGGCTAGGCACAAAAGCTTTCGAACCCCTCGCCCCCATTAGTCGTTCTGGGTACAGAAAACATTTATGCCTAGCCCTGTGGGGTGTATTCCACAATATAACCCTTGCTCTTCGATCTATTTTTTCTATATCCCCCCCCCCCTATAATCATTCAATAGGGACAACTGACGCAACATACTTATTCACACAAGGTTACCACTGAAGGAATCCTACAGATGATTAAATTCACATGTGACTCTAAAAATACACCTTTTACCCATGAAACAATGCTCACTCGTGAAGTTCAGCTGCATCTCTGAGGATGCGGTGTAGAGCTGTAAGCTGTTTGTGCTTCCGGGGAAAATTCTTGTATGATTTATTCATGAAGGGATTACATATTTTATTTGTTTACCCCCTGTCCCACTCCGTTCATAAGTATAGCACTACCTTACTCCAAAAGTAGTTCATAAAAACCGTTTTATACCCATGGCAGGATTCTACAGTTGATACATTTCACCTGTTTCTCTGAGGGTCAAGAAACTGTATAATGTTTGTGGTTTGTGCTCCTAAGGAGAATTTTAATCTACCTTAACTTTCCACTCACCTCATTCATTAACAAAAGGAGATGTAAAATGTCACCACCTAACATTTGTTATAGATGTCGACCATTGACTGCCGACTGCCAACCCTCTAACACCATCCACAAAGTACTGTGGCAACCCAGGGTGTTGGGTAGCGTGGTCCTGGGTTACCCAGCTATCAAGTATTTGGATTTTTAATGGTCTAGCTTGACAATAGATTGTAAAATATATGGGAATGGGGGTCTTTTCAAACACTGATCTATATCCACATTCACCCTACACAAGCATTCAACACAACAGAGAATGTAATGGGAAATTATATAAAATGAAATATAATTCAACTCTATTTCAAAATATATACATTTGTTTGGTTACACAATTCTACAACGATTTACCGATCAGTTATGCAAAACAACAGAAAGTAATGTTCTTTTCAGTCAAATACACTTATGAAATTCAGTGTATCTAGGAAATTCAATGCAAACTATTAACGTAACTTGATACTCTTAATTCTGCCTGCCAGTTTTCCTCACTTGGTAAAATGACCTGTCTAATTAGTTCAATACAGGCAAAAGGGGGGTTGAATTGTCATCATAAAAACAATAAAGATAAATTCTTAGAAGGGTTCTGTACTGGCTAAAATAGCCAGATACGCATCTATACACTGAGTACAGGCATGTATCTCCTGTTCGGGATAGTAATCATGATCAAATGTTCAGAAGGTGTTTACATGTAATACAGATAAAGTGACCACATGGGAGCTGACTAAGACTAGGCCTAGGGGTTTGATTAGTGCAATGAAAATATAAAGGTGGTCGGATAGTCACTGTGTAGCAAATGGGACAAAAACTTAAGAGAGTTATGCAAAATTCCAAATAGGATCTTCTCACAGTAATTACAAAGGCACACAAAGATTTAAAATGCTGTGAGGCTTTATATTAGCAAATTAATACCAACACTGGCTATGCTTAGTTCCCTGGGACGAATACGGGTATCAGCAAATTAATTGCCCTTGCTTACCCAAAATCAAACCCTGCCCGGGGGATGTTTTGAATAATTAGGTAATGGAGTGAAAAATACAACAATTGCTAGATTCCCTAAGAATTTCCAATATAAATGTAATCAATCTCAAGGAAAGTAAATAAAATATGCCCAGTGAAATCAATTGAGCGCTAAAAAGTCGATTATTGCTGTGAAGCTGTTTGACAACTGAAAAATCGTCACTAGTCCATGCCTGATGATACTAACCAGGTGCATCACAGACCCCTCGGAGTATCAGCAAATTTGATGATTGCCTTAGAAAAACTCCAAACCAACTCGTCTCGGGAAATATAAAGAATAGATTGTGTAATGATACTACATGTATAAAAGCTGTGGAACGGATAGCCAATGTTGCTCAGAAGTTTGCAGTTAACAATGTAATTCTCATATAAAGAGTGAATATTTTATATTATTGGTACAGTTAAATATGCAACGCTTGTTCAAATTCTTCAAGACTATGCTAGGGGGGGTTGTATCTTATTTCGAGAGCCACGCAGACTAACAGCATAGCAGCAAATAAATTGCCATAGCTTAATTACGACAAATCAAACCCGACCTTTGGGATATATGGAATACATTAGGCAGTTGTAATATATATAAAAGTGAAATAAATAGCTGGTAGTTCTCTCAAGTTTTCAGTTCAAAATGTAGATTTTAAGTATGAATATTCTAGTGACTCAAATAATCAACACTGGCAAGCAGATATTACCCTCAAATTATATAAGATAAAGCCAAAAATACCAAGTTGGCGATTGAATCTTAAATATACATGTAGGTCAATCTGTAAATTTCAAATGAATCAGAAATGCTTCTCACAAGAATGTACACGTAGCTCACTCAATGCTTAGGAGGGTTTAATTAGAAATAAAATGTCTGAAAGTTCAAATCAATCTGCTATAATACGTACAGCCACAGTTTGAGTCAAGGCGTGACCAGGCAGATCGAAATGAAAGTCGTAATCAAACAAAATGGTCCTGAATATTCTTTTTGAACCTGATATAATAACCCTCAACGTGGTTTAAATGAATTTATGCTAATGTAAATGAAGCTAAATGAGTGAGAGAAATCAGAAGATTCACCAACAAGGAAAAAGTATAAACAGTTTCTCTGTTTTAGAGTAAAAGTAATTCCATTACCTTACTAACCCGTTCACCTAGGTTAGTGTATCTAATAAGATGTTATATATCCAATATGTATGTGTATTAATTCCAAAATGCAGAGAGAAAGTTAATTCCTGTTTCTTGCCGGTGATTCAAAGTCCCACTGAAGAACTGATGATTCATGCAAATCTAGGCAAAATTTTATAGTCTCAAAATAAAATGTAATCGCTTAGTTTGGCCCCCTATAAACAATCACACATTATAAACATTAAATATTGCTAAAATAAACAATAACATAACCAACATTTGATATAAAGTTTACATAATGTGCCTAGTGTAAGAAATTCACATATAAACCTTTTTATGAGACTATCAACAAACATAGCTGAATAAGGAAGTAGTGAAATAAGAAAATTTCTGAACAAACTCCTGAATTATGAAGTATCTACAAAGATAATTGATAAATAAAGGTAAGAGCAATTTAAATAAAGTGATAATCCTCCAGAATAATCACATAACATTGTATTAAGTATGGGAGGATCATCACACTGCTCCCCCTTTTAAAACAGTTCGACCCCGAACTCTGAAAATGTAAAGATACAAATACACATGTTTCTAAAATCACCTTCAACCAATTGGTACTAAAACATGCAAAAGTTTGATAACTTGTATACAATTTATACACAACAATAAGTGTTCATAAGCTGCTAGAGTTCATCATTATTGTTTTTGGCAGTAGTAATCCTTGAGTCTATTCTCCATTATATACGTTGTAGTCATTGGAGTTACAAACATCATATCATATGAAGTATTGTTCATAGTATGGCAATTGTCTATGGTGGTCCATGCCATATCATGTGTTGCAATATAAAGTCAAAGTGCCCAAAGCAGGACATCAATGTTTTTGCTGAGAAAATAAGTTAAATGCTGCTGCAAGTGTCATTTGATCTCCATTTCTCCATGGTGTTCACTAACAAAGTCATATCAGATATTAATGTTACACTTGTCAGTTTCATGGTTCTCAGATATAATTCCAGTACATAATGTTCAGATTGTGATACTCCTCATGTGGCTTCTCATGGTGCAGATGTATCACATTGACGAGTTTATAAATATAAAGTTTTTGTCGTTGATCATAATCATCACTGGTTATCAATTGTCACTGGTTCCCCATGTCACCTCATGGGTACACCAATAAGTAAAAGTAACTTGAACCGGAAAGATTATCATCATCGTGTTCAAATGTTCATTAGGTGGAAGGTCATCACGATTGTTCATATGGGACTGGAAACAAATCATCGCAGTCCTGGAAATAAGGCTTGTTATTCACACAGTACAATTATAAATTTCGAATATCACACATGTGATATACATTTGCCAAAATAAAGGGTTGTCAAATGAGATTGAATCAATCAAACGTATGATCAAGATTTATCCTTTCACAATCAGCTTCGGATTGGTAGTTTTCAGATAATATCTCATAACATTTGTACTGGGAATGATTCAAATTCAGTCACAATGGCCCTTTCAATACAAAGGGAGTTGAGGTGGAATTCTGTCGGGTGAAAGCATCACCGTGTCATATTCCTGGAGACGCTACAGTACACCAAAAAGGCAAAATGGGTAACATGACTGGGTGAGCAAGATGAGAAACACCTATCACCAACCTGCCAGAAAACCAGGTATGTCACTTCAACAAAGACAATGGATGGGCCCTATCCACGGTGTTACTCAATCCCAGTCAATCAAAAACTGTTATCCACTGCAAATGAATCCACCTCAGGAGTTCAACAAAAGCAGTTTTCTGGGTTCAACTGTCTTATTACCATGCCCTCACAAACTTTATTCACTACTTAGTTCCTCCCAGAGCAAACAGTATACATGTGTACAAACATTGGTTGATCAGGCCAATGCTGTCAATTAACACTAATGCTCGGGTAAAGTAAGGCTCTGGCATGGCAATCAATGACAATAATGGTCAATAAAAAATAAATAAAGTTCCCTTACATGTGTCGAGGTTCTTGCATTATCACCCAGTTCACTGCCATGGGCTTTAAACAACATCACGTTCAAAACAGCCCGCAATTCATGGCAGACAAAGACACAAGTAAAAAAAGGAATAAAATAAAACACATGTGTTGAAAATCAAATAAAGTGTTTTCAACGTTAAACAAAATAATGCATACCTAAGCATAAATCTTCTGATTGAAAAACAGTTTAACATCAACATCAGAAACATGAAAAATTAAAGTAGCATGGTTCTAAAGGCCACTCTTTCTGGTAAATGAGGTGCATCTTTCTGGCCTGATTCTAGACACACACTAACACTATAATGATTTAGTGTTCAAACTGGTCTGGTCCTACTTTTAGAGAAGGACAATCAGTTATACGATGGCCATTTCCACATTTAAAACAAGCTCTGACACCAGTAACCCTAGAGTTGGGGTGTCTTTGGTCACAGTCAAAGATGGAGTGGCTTCTTGTGTCACATATTTGGCAATATGAAGCATATCGCTTTGACTTTGGCTTGGAATTGGAATTCTTTTTCAGGGTCTTTTTATAACCTTAGTCAGATTTTGACCAAGTATCATCATTTGTTGCTGAACTAACTTAGTAATTACAGCCTCTGAGATACAAGGATATACTTCTCTCTGACTCAATTTGGTTTGGGTAGGGTAATTGCCATACCTTGTCAGTAACTCTTCATCAGAAGAGTCTGAATTTGGCAATCTAGGCAAAGCAGAAAATTGCTTTACCTTCCTGGGGAAATGAAGAGAATTGGATTTCATTTTAGACTTGCCAGGTTCTAATAATTCACCAGCTGTTGCATAGTCAGAACTGTCCAGCTGTCAACATCTGCATCAACAACAGATGGGTCATCCAGAAGAGAGTTGTTCGATAACTGAACCCGCTGGGACACAAGGTTACTACCTGTATATACTCTCTCTGGGAACAAGGAAAGCTGAGGACGGGCTCTAGCTTGTCTGGTCATTTGACGTCCTCTATCCACTGCTTTGGGATTCAATCCTTCAGAAAAGATCCCCATGGCTTTGTCTGGACATTCTGTATAATACCAAGTATCTTTAGGACCTTTGGACTTGGTCTGTTCATGCTCACAAGCACTGAAATAACCATCACCTTCTAAGGGATGAGTTTCACCTGATACCTTGTATTCAGTACACATGTTAGAATGTGCTAAATCTGGTAGTTGAGGAGTATGGAATTTGTAATGTTCACTCTGGCTGATATCAGAGAACAGACTAGTCATCTTGTTAGTTTCAATGACTAATGAATTGGACTCGGGAGGCTCTGGCCTGTATTTCAATTCATACTTTGGCCTTACAAGTTCTTGTGAATGGTAGCCACTGTCTGGTTTTTCATCTGGGGAGGCTTGCAAGGTTAACACCCGTTGTTGAACAGAAGCCTTTTCTACTGCCCCATACAAGGATATAGTTTTCCCAAAAGCTAAATTTGCATGTTTGCAACCATGCATATCCCTTACTGGTTCTCTCTCCCCGGGATCCACCTCAGTGGAATGTGGATCAAGGGGATCGAGATGCTCACTATATACTACTTGTGAGTTTTTAATTTTACTACCAGAAATTTGTGTTGGACTCAAATCATGATCTGCTGTTTCTAATTTGACAGATCTGATGAATGGTTTCAATGTCAGGTCAACTGTATGGAGTGATTCGGGTACAGTTTCCTGGATTTTAGGCATTTTGGTCAATTTTAGATGTGACAACAAAGGTTTGGATTGAGACTTCCCTTTAATTGGCGAAACGCTAGAAGCAGTTTTCTCAAGGGGTATTGCATCATCCATTGCCAATTCCAATTGTTTCTCACTGCACTCCTGATGGCTTAAAACCATCTCAGAGTCATTGAATACCGATGTCATCCCCTCAGCATTGTTCATTTTCAACTTTGGGCGGGATGAACAACTTTCTCCAGATTCGGGTGTAGGCAATGACACGTGTCTAGCTACATAAAAAGGTTCTGATGTGTCTGACATGATGTGCAGTAGTGTGAATGTTCAAATAAATTGATAAAACAGTGTTTTTATATATCAAAGACTTCAGTATAATAACAATCTATATCAAATCAAATAATGACGTAATCCAATGCGTGAGTCAATACGTAAAGTATCTAGACCCCAGCCGCTGGCACCATCTGTGGCAACCCAGGGTGTTGGGTAGCGTGGTCCTGGGTTACCCAGCTATCAAGTATTTGGATTTTTAATGGTCTAGCTTGACAATAGATTGTAAAATATATGGGAATGGGGGTCTTTTCAAACACTGATCTATATCCACATTCACCCTACACAAGCATTCAACACAACAGAGAATGTAATGGGAAATTATATAAAATGAAATATAATTCAACTCTATTTCAAAATATATACATTTGTTTGGTTACACAATTCTACAACGATTTACCGTCAGTTATGCAAAACAACAGAAAGTAATGTTCTTTTCAGTCAAATACACTTATGAAATTCAGTGTATCTAGGAAATTCAATGCAAACTATTAACGTAACTTGATACTCTTAATTCTGCCTGCCAGTTTTCCTCACTTGGTAAAATGACCTGTCTAATTAGTTCAATACAGGCAAAAGGGGGGTTGAATTGTCATCATAAAAACAATAAAGATAAATTCTTAGAAGGGTTCTGTACTGGCTAAAATAGCCAGATACGCATCTATACACTGAGTACAGGCATGTATCTCCTGTTCGGGATAGTAATCATGATCAAATGTTCAGAAGGTGTTTACATGTAAAACAGATAAAGTGACCACATGGGAGCTGACTAAGACTAGGCCTAGGGGTTTGATTAGTGCAATGAAAATATAAAGGTGGTCGGATAGTCACTGTGTAGCAAATGGGACAAAAACTTAAGAGAGTTATGCAAAATTCCAAATAGGATCTTCTCACAGTAATTACAAAGGCACACAAAGATTTAAAATGCTGTGAGGCTTTATATTAGCAAATTAATACCAACACTGGCTATGCTTAGTTCCCTGGGACGAATACGGGTATCAGCAAATTAATTGCCCTTGCTTACCCAAAATCAAACCCTGCCCGGGGGATGTTTTGAATAATTAGGTAATGGAGTGAAAAATACAACAATTGCTAGATTCCCTAAGAATTTCCAATATAAATGTAATCAATCTTAAGGAAAGTAAATAAAATATGCCCAGTGAAATCAATTGAGCGCTCAAAAGTCGATTATTGCTGTGAAGCTGTTTGACAACTGAAAAATCGTCACTAGTCCATGCCTGATGATACTAACCAGGTGCATCACAGACCCCTCGGAGTATCAGCAAATTTGATGATTGCCTTAGAAAAACTCCAAACCAACTCGTCTCGGGAAATATAAAGAATAGATTGTGTAATGATACTACATGTATAAAAGCTGTGGAACGGATAGCCAATGTTGCTCAGAAGTTTGCAGTTAACAATGTAATTCTCATATAAAGAGTGAATATTTTATATTATTGGTACAGTTAAATATGCAACGCTTGTTCAAATTCTTCAAGACTATGCTAGAGGGGGTTGTATCTTATTTCGAGAGCCACGCAGACTAACAGCGTAGCAGCAAATAAATTGCCATAGCTTAATTACGACAAATCAAACCCGACCTTTGGGATATATGGAATACATTAAGCAGTTGTAATATATATAAAAGTGAAATAAATAGCTGGTAGTTCTCTCAAGTTTTCAGTTCAAAATGTAGATTTTAAGTATGAATATTCTAGTGACTCAAATAATCAACACTGGCAAGCAGATATTACCCTCAAATTATATAAGATAAAGCCAAAAATACCAAGTTGGCGATTGAATCTTAAATATACATGTAGGTCAATCTGTAAATTTCAAATGAATCAGAAATGCTTCTCACAAGAATGTACACGTAGCTCACTCAATGCTTAGGAGGGTTTAATTAGAAATAAAATGTCTGAAAGTTCAAATCAATCTGCTATAATACGTACAGCCACAGTTTGAGTCAAGGCGTGACCAGGCAGATCGAAATGAAAGTCGTAATCAAACAAAATGGTCCTGAATATTCTTTTTGAACCTGATATAATAACCCTCAACGTGGTTTAAATGAATTTATGCTAATGTAAATGAAGCTAAATGAGTGAGAGAAATCAGAAGATTCACCAACAAGGAAAAAGTATAAACAGTTTCTCTGTTTTAGAGTAAAAGTAATTCCATTACCTTACTAACCCGTTCACCTAGGTTAGTGTATCTAATAAGATGTTATATATCCAATATGTATGTGTATTAATTCCAAAATGCAGAGAGAAAGTTAATTCCTGTTTCTTGCCGGTGATTCAAAGTCCCACTGAAGAACTGATGATTCATGCAAATCTAGGCAAAATTTTATAGTCTCAAAATAAAATGTAATCGCTTAGTTTGGCCCCCTATAAACAATCACACATTATAAACATTAAATATTGCTAAAATAAACAATAACATAACCAACATTTGATATAAAGTTTACATAATGTGCCTAGTGTAAGAAATTCACATATAAACCTTTTTATGAGACTATCAACAAACATAGCTGAATAAGGAAGTAGTGAAATAAGAAAATTTCTGAACAAACTCCTGAATTATGAAGTATCTACAAAGATAATTGATAAATAAAGGTAAGAGCAATTTAAATAAAGTGATAATCCTCCAGAATAATCACATAACATTGTATTAAGTATGGGAGGATCATCACACTACTACTAACAAAAGGAGCTAGACAGCATTCACTTATCCCAAATGTATTTCTAATAACATAGCCATTAAAGGGTGACGCATATCGTTTAGCAAATCGAACGCTCGTTTCTGGTGTTGCTCACCGTTTAGTATAAAAGGCCCGATCCCGGAATAATACTCAAGGGTTCACAGGCTCGAGGTCGTTGTGTCAACACCTCTAACTGTTATATAGCATAAATATATTATAGATCGTCACACATTCATAAAAGGGTGATTTTTATTTTGACAAATCAATTCCACATTTATGGGTGTAGTTTCAGGATCTTCTATTTGTGTATAATAAGGAAAAATTGGCATCTAAATTTCCCCATAACGTAATAGCACACAGCTTGGCATATATGAAATACCCTAGAACAATAAAACAAAGCAGTTCTAATACAAGGATTTATATTGGCTGTTGTACATGTATTCTTTGAACACAATCACTCTTTGGATAATGTTTTCAAAATCATTATAAACGGATTACTTTATCTCAAAGACAATTTCAATAAACTGGATTTTACAGAACTCCCCTTATTTCTTAAAAATGGACTGATCCAGTTGATTGGCCTGGAGCCGCCATATTGTTTTTATACGGGAAGCTTATCGGAACCCTTTAAGGGATATTACTGTAGATAAAGTTCACATATACATAATTATGTACCTCTGAGAGTGGTGCGTGGAACTGTTTACAGTTTGTGCTTCAAGGGAAAATCGTAATATGACTTATAAATCGTATATATACCTAAGAGGATCATGTTGCAACTGTAAACAGTTTTTGCTCCCAGCAAAATTTGGAAGATGTACAAGTATTTCTTAAAATATTCCTTTTATATCTAAAATTGATTCTACAATAGATAAAGTTTGCATGTACCTCTGACTCTGAAGAAACTCTGAATGACCCCCCCCCCCCCATTTCATTCAATAAATAAGGTAGAAGGACTGGACTTTACTCACTTATTCCAAAATCATTTCTTCAAATATCCCCTTTACCCATGAAGGAATTTTTCGGTTGATACAGATTAAATGTGCAGTTGAGCATAATTCAAAGGTTTGTGTGAGACCCCCACATGGGAAGTGGTGGAGGTTTTGACAAAATAAAAATTGGGCTGTCAAACTCAAATCATGGGAGTAACCTATTGAGTCAATTTCCCCACCCTGGAAGCAATAATAGAGAGTCAAATATAGTGAAAATTCCTATTATTAACAATATACTTTCATACTTTCGAAAGTCTCTACTCTCAGGACTCTTTGAATGGTGCATAATATTTGAGAATGTATAATGTTCATGTTCACTAGGAAAATTCTAATTATGTCAAACTTTACATTGTGCACTCTATATTCTATATTCTTAGCATCTACATTATTTTCTTTCAGCCCATGAATTCCCATCCTCTAGGTCTATATATAAACATTGAAACAGGCTTTTGACCCAAGAAATTAGTGTTTTATAGCATTTGTGAAACATATTCTTGAAGAAAATAATATACAAGGCAGGACATAAGTAGTCATCATAGAATTTCTGATCCAATTTTGCCACCTCCGCGTTCTTATCCAAGGGGTAGGGGTCAACAAAGCCATATTAAAAATACAAAATAGTACTTTATCATTACAATGCTTATATTACAATGTCACACATAGCTTGGAAATGATTTTTGAATACTACTTGGAGGACTATATCTGCCTATTATTTCTCTGAAGCTGCAACAATAAAATCGGTAAGACTAAAAGGGGCAAGGGGTAAGGGTCAACAAAGCCATATTAAAAATACAAAATAGTACTCAATCATTACATTCCTTATATTACAATGTCACGCATAGTCTGCATATGATTTTTGATTACTACTTGGAGCACTTTTACTGACTATTATTTCTCTGAAGCTGCAAAAATAAGATTGGTGAAACTAAAAAAAATAAAGAAAATATGCTTTTTATTTCGATAAATTATATTTTCTCCCAAACCAATCAACATATCTCTCTATAATTTCAGGATACACTTATCCACTGTACTGGTGACATATTATGTAGAAATCAGTTCTATGGCAAATATTTAATTGATTTTATAGAATGATAATCTAATACCCTCCTTGAATATTATTCTAGGGGGTAAAAAGGCTCAGAATCCTTGGTCCACAAACTAATACCACCCAGACATATGTGAATTGATGCTGAATAAAGTTATCTTTCAGAAAAATTATGTCTAACAAGTGGCCCCCTGACTTCCCAAAATGCTTGCTGTAGACTGGCCTAATTGTTCCGGAAGTGTTGATTTAATGACTTGATTTGCACAGTATTTTTTAGAGAGAGAATATTTACAGGTAGATATGTATATTGCAAGTCATGAGTTAAACAAAAAATAACTGATAAGGGATATTTAACTCCATTTAAATACATGAATACTACCAAATGTGCCACGCCCCCTTTCAGAAATATTACATAATTTTAAAAAAGACAATAAAAAACGCCCAACCTACTACCACTGTATATTTGTGGCTTTTTGACCAGGATATGTCTAACTATCAAAAATGCAATAAAACATTGTATATCTCCAAAACAAGGTTCAGTGATAAGTCCATTGTTTTCATCTAGACTACTACACTTGTTTAATAGAAGAGGATTTATGACATATATAATATTTATAAGTTGCTAAAAATGGTATAAAAAATATCAAATATGACGTCACAAAGAATATGCAAATGAGCTTATTTGCATAAATTGTAATTTACCTGATTGGGTAAAGCTTATTTGCATAAATTGTAATTTACCTGATTGGGCCTCCAATATGCTTTCATTTGGTACCAAGATTATTTAATATGGATAAGAAATGGAAGAGTTATACAGGTTATTTGTGAATTAAATAATGTTTATAGCAGGTATTTTAATTAGTGTCTGTTTCCATGGCAACGCGACCATTTTCAGAACAATTCATTATGTAGAAGATGTAGCCGAGATGCTTAGCTGTCAAAAGATACCATCGGGGTCTGGGGTCTACCTGCTAATATCAGTGTTTTCCATATCAAGCCAACATATTTTATTTAAGGCTGGCTCATATTTTGTAAAATACCATAACATATAGGTCTACATTTTGCTGTATATTTTCCAGCTATGTACTCACGGGATGTCATCGCCTGATTTGGTCAATGTTAGGGAGCAGGTCGTTTTTACAATAAATTTCAATATTTTCACACAAAATATTTTTTTACTGAAAAACTGCTCATTCGCAGAGAAAATGTACTAGCACATGCAATGAAAATGTCAATCACGCTTCTGTACGAAATTCGGCGGAAGTCTTTTATAATCTAATACGAAGTTACTAAAAAAGGCGCGAACGCCCTACACTCAAAATGATCGTTTTTCCATTATAACTTTTTAACGTAATTTAACGAAGGCTTCTAATTATTATCCAAGATAGTCTAAATACCGATTAAAATATTTCTTACTTCAAACAGATACGCCGTCTTCTATTCAATTTTTTAAAAAATAATTAAAAAATAACTCTTGTCAATGTTAGGGAGCAGTCAATGTTAGGGAGCAAAATGATTTTATCAGAATATTAAAAATGTAGCAAATGGCCATTTAAAATATGTATGGCATTTATAAACTGAACAATTTTGTTTGTATGATTATTTGATACCCTTTGGGGAGGAAAGCGTTAAAATTGTAAGAAAATCATTGAAAAGGTTATTTTGCATTTTTTATTTTCAGCTAAATCCTGTTTACGTTCGTTTTAGAAATATTTAGATGCGAACCATTCCTTCTTTATTCGTTGACCTCTAACTGTAAATGAATGGATGTATCGTTATATACACTTTTTGATGATGTCATCAGTTCATAATCCTAAATTGTGGATGATAAATTATCTGAACTGATATATAGGCTTGAGAAATCTCCGACATCCTTCAGTTCTATGATTTGATATTTTCCTAGTATTAAAGTAAGAGAGTTAGTCTCGCACTTATCTTTACGACCGGGTATCACCTGATAGCTGGCACAAACGCTATGAAGGGCTCATTGCGCAGTTACATGTATGATAGTAGATTTTTACACGTATACTTCAATTTGTCAATACTCAGACAATGCAGTATATAACCGATCTCTGTTATATGTGTACCACTTGCTAATGATACTCTAAAGCCCGGTATACACCAATGGGACAAGTTGGGACCTCCATAGACTTAACATGGCGTGGGACCTAGTGGGACCTTTTGGGATTTTGCCCCATGAAGTCCGTGGGAATCAATGGGACTCCGTCGGATTTTGCCCCAACTTGCATATAATCTTGGCCCATCGAGTCCCATGAGGTCCCACGTTGGACTCGATGGGATTCGATGGGGCAGGATGGGGCAAAATCCCACGGAGTCCCATCTTGCCCCATCGAGAATGAACATGTTCATTCTTTCCATGGGGCATCGTGGGATTTCCGATCAGGTCACATGTTATGTGAAGCCCAACATACACCAATGGGGCAAGGTGGGATTTGATGGGACTCCATGGGGCTCGATGGGGCACGTTGGGACTTGATGGGGCAAAGTCATCAACCATGGGACTCCGTTGGACTCATTGGGGCAAGTTCGGATTCGATAGGGCAAGATCGGACTCGATGGGCAAGTGGGATTTTGCCCCATTGGTGTATACTGGGCTTAAGGCTACTTTATTTAAGTTTTGAATGAATTTAATTGTCAAAAAGCGGCTCACTTGCAGACTTGGGGACACCCTATATATTAACCTGGGATTACACATACAGTACGTGGCTGGACTGCGTCATCCATATCCACCGTGCAAGCTACTTATTTCACTTTCCAATGTACTACAGTAATTATATGAATGAATTATCATGGAATTATTGAGAATATTTTTGAAATTTACAGTTCAGGGGAGACATAATTTTTAAAATAACAAAACATTACATTTCATGCTACTAGATCATGAGCTAGCTAGCAACTGCAGCTGCGCATTTATTACGCTATCTTACATGTTTGAAGAATGATTCGTTTTAATATGCCGTTGTAAGGTTGCTCGGTATTTAAACTCCTTACAACAATGTGGACATTTGAATAACGTGTTTCCATGAACAAGCTTCTTGTGAACGTTTAAGTAATGTTTTGTTTTGAATTGAAGGTCATTTCACATCAAAACTAAAGCAAGAAAGGGGGTCTATAGAGAGCCGGTCTTAGATGCCAGGAGTTCCAGCACGTCCAGAAGGCCAAAAGAACGCTTGAAATTTGATATTATTCAACCAAGGTATGATCTTTAAATAGAACTTTAATTGATTATACATACAAGTGGTATTTGAGAAGGATATTCTCAGCTCATCTCTTGTGCCTTGCCTATACTAATTATGTTGCAGGGACCATTTTTTTGACACGGAAGAAAGAAGAAGGGGATACAAAGAACAAACCTTCAAAATGCCTCAACCAAGAGGAGTAGCCCCTGGACAAAGACCGATTCGTACACACTATAAAACTGATTTCTCGAAAATAAAGGATTCAGTGAAAATTGGACTTGACATTTCAGATTAATTTGCAAATTAGTAATTGGTGAAAAAATAACACTTTGGAAAGAATTTTTAGTTGTTCAAGAGAAGTGACGGTATTTTTTTTCTAATATTCAATTTCTGTGCTGCTTGCTGAGCTATACTTGAAAGACAATCAGCTCAATTTATGTCTATATTTGGGTTGAAAATGTGTGAAGTCCCAAAATGTTTTATTATTCTAACATTTCTAAAATATGATTGGACAAAGTTTTAGACTTTCTTTAAGTGTTACCGGTCTATTTCAAAACAATAATTTATATACAAAGATGAGCTCATTTATCTAAATACAATATCATGAATAAAAGGGAGATGTCATGTAATTATTGTATCTGGTTAAATTGTGTATATTGTGCTGAGCAATACTGTATGCTTGTAAGGTTTATACCAAGGGGTATAAAACAATCATACAATCTTGTCTAGTTTATAAATGACATACATGTTTGTAAAGGCCAATTACTCTGATATTCTGATAAAACCATTTCGCCCCACTGCATTGTTTGCTCCGCCACATTGATCATACTTATTTTTTATTATTTAAAAACAATTAAAGAAAGGTGTACCTGTTTGAAGTAAGAAATATTTCAATATGTACTGAGATTATCCATGATAATAATTAACTTTCCTTCGTCAAAAATCTTTGAGAGTCCATTTTCTGAAGATAACAAAAATGCAAAACAATTTTTTTATCGATTTTGTTAAATTTTGTTAAGGCAAGGGGTTTAAAATAATCATTCAAACAATATTGTTTAGTTTATAAATGCCATACATATTTTAAATGGCCATTTGCTACATTTTTAATATTCTGATAAAATCATTTTGCTCCCTAACATTGACTGCTCCCTAACATTGACAAGAGTTATTTTTTATTATTTTTTAAAAAATTGAATAAAAGACGGCGTATCTGTTTGAAGTAAGAAATATTTTAATCGGTATTTAGACTATCTTGGATAATAATTAGAAGCCTTCGTTAAATTACGTTAAAAAGTTATAATGGAAAAACGATCATTTTGAGTGTAGGGCGTTCGCGCCTTTTTTAGTAACTTCGTATTAGATTATAAAAGACTTCCGCCGAATTTCGTACAGAAGCGTGATTGACATTGTCATTGCATGTGCTAGTACATTTTCTCTGCGAATGAGCAGTTTTTCAGTAAAAAAATATTTTGTGTGAAAATATTGAAATTTATTGTAAAAACGACCTGCTCCCTAACATTGACCAAATCAGGCGATGACATCCCGTGGTACTTATTAAAAAAAGATGTAGGCCATATCATCTAGACTGTTTGAGTTATGTTCTGTCTATCAAAATAAAGCCTGTCTGTCCCATATGTATCTTCTATGAAAATATTACACGTTTACTGCGCTTATTTATTTCAAGTCGATATTTATAATATTATATTTTAATAACTTGCTCAAAATATTAGAAAAAATGGCAATTATGATGTCACAAAAGATATGCAAATGAGCTTATTTGCATAAATTATACTTTACCTGGCATTCAACATGCATTCATTTGGTATCAATATTATTTAAAATGGTCTCTGTCAACAGTAGTTTCTCAGTTTACAGTCTCGGTATACAATTTTGCCGGTTGACCTTGTTACGCGGTAAACACGATACAAAAATATGCCATATTCCGCAACGAATATGGCATATTCACTTGCGGTGTATGACAGATTCACCTGCGGTATATGGCATACACACTAACCAATGAGAACGTGATACGGAAGTACACAATTGTCAATTGCATCGATTGAACGAATAAGTAAAACGTTATAAATTATTATAATGATTACTGAATCAACAGTACTGTGTATCGAATATATTAACTTAGCAGAAGTATCAGTCACCAATCTCGCGTAATAAACTTACTCAATCAATCCAGGATTGATATATTAGTACTCGACGCACTAACTATATTGGTAATCCAGCGTAGTTTTACATTTAGAGTCGATTCTCGCAACCAATCAAACCAAGTCTTTCTGTATCATGTTTTCACTTGCGGTATATGTCATATTCACCTGCGGTATATGGCATATTCCGCAAGTGAGTATGACATATTCCGCAGGTGAGTATCGGGTATTCACTGAAATCAATGTATCGCATATTCACTGCGGAATATCGCATACTCACCTGTGGAATATGCCATATACCGCAGGTGAGTATGGCATATTCACCCGTATCACAAATACCGCGCAACCATGAATGTATGCCATATACCGCGTAACAGACCTCTGGAGAGGTCAACAATTGTATACTGTGATTGTAATGTTCTATTGATTGATTTTAGATAAATAAACCTTGTAAATATTGTTATATTTTATATTGCTTGTTGTGTTGCATGTTATATTTGATATCATAAGCTCTGTTCATCATGATAAATCATGACATCTCATTTCTTCTCAGCCGTGAGATGCCATGATATAATGAGCTTGATTTGGCGATCCAGGAGAGCCCAAAATTGGGGATTTTTGAGATCTTTCATCCCAGATGGGCTCTGTTTAAAAGAAGTCCCATCCACTTCCCCATTCTGTCGACAGAAAGAACAATGGTAGCATTTATGATAAACAAGTTATTTATCAACTCTCTAGTGAACATTACATCTCTGCAACAAGTAGCAAGTCTACTGGGGCCAACACCCCAGCTCAAATGAGTGAGTAACACCCCAGTCACATTTCCAACGGCGACCTTGCGGTCTATCATTTCTGCGGCCAGTAACATTTCTACGCTCGCCGTGGAATTTCTGCGCTCTCATACTTTTGCAGTCACATTTCCCACGGCAGCCGCACGGTGAATTTTAAATTTCTGTTGATAAATAATACTTTTTTCATTTTATTTACATCGGGACAATTTATAAATGTTATTTATAGTGCTAGGATGTAATATCAAATGAAAAGTGATGTGAAACATTGACAAATAATGATTCAATCTTGATGAGCCAGTTGATTTCTACCACCCTACCAGTTTTCATAACCATCAGACTTATAGTCACAATTTTACAGCACTTTGAATAACATGCTTCAAGTTTGGCCATCATCGCGCTGTAGGCAAACCTGCACAGTTGTCAATGGGCCGAATGCATTCCTCAGCAGGTATGGCCTGAATGATACAGATGATCTCACTTTTGAGGTTTGTGATTGTCCTGAGGTCATTCTCATACATTTTTTCCTTGCCGTATCTCCAAAGGTAGGGACATTTTGGACGATGAGTACAGGTGGCCCGACAGCGCAATAGTGGCCACTAGGGCATGTTCTGTAAAGTGATGTAACATTGTGACTATCAATCTGATGGTCATGAAATAAAGTGAGCTGGTAGGAAATTGAATGGTGTACAAATGTGCAAAATATCAGGGAGTAATTTCTCAAAATGACAAATATATGAGGAAAATGGTGTAAGGGTTTCCATTTTTTGACCACCCTGTAAAAGTATATAAAATGAGCACAGCATAGACAACAATAGAAACTTGTTTTAAACAAGAGATGAAGTGAACAGAATAAAGCACATATAAAGGACTAGAAAACAACATGATTAACTATTGGACATAATTCAGATTTAAAAAAAATATGAAAATGACCATGTTCACGATGCCCATGTCAAGCAGCGTGCCTACTAGGCACGCAGTTTGAAACTCTGGCAAACTGCGCGCATATTTCAAAATGTGAGACGGGGAGGACACGACTCCCAAAAAGAGCCAAAATACGAAAAATACAAGGTTAGTCTCGTTCTAAAGATAGTACCATTCTGTGAAGATGAACTTAATTTACTCAAAGTACTCAATGTTTTTCCCGATGTAAACCTAGTTATCTCAATATAAGGGTCTTAAGTAACTTCTGTGTTCAAAATTTACAGTGTAAAGTTATATCTATGTCTTTTTATCGTCATTTGCCGTTTATTCAGCCATTGTGTCTGTGTATGCTAGAATATATAGGATCACTCCATCTGATTAAATCAGCAAGGTTTGTGTTCAAAACGATAATACGCCATAAACGTGATTTAAACATTTTTCTTGCGCGCCTATATTCACATGTATTTCCCAAACTGCGTGCCTAATATTTCCAAACTGCTTGCCTATCCAAGCTTGTTTTGTATTATTAGAAAACATAAGCGCCATACAAGGCACATATGTGTCTAATAGTAGAACCCCATAATTGAAACACTATGAGAGTCCATCCACCAAGATGGTGATCTGAAAATAAAAGTTTTTTTCGTTCCCAACTTAATTGTCACTTCTATTATACATTTTGACTTTCAATATGAAAATCTCATAAAATGTGACGATAAAGCAAAATTTCCAAAGCTACATGAAAAACACCTACACGTGCCTCTGTAGAAATTCCAATGATATATTTTTGTTAGTTTGGTTGAACCACTTTTAATGTATGCCTCTGAGATATGGTATAGTAAGAAGCATGTAAAAGCTATAGAAGCAATACACTTATCATTCCTTAAATGTTTGCTTGGTGTGAAAAAATCAACAGCTACACCGGCTGTTTATGGGGAGCTAGGACGTTATCCTTTAAAAATTCGTTTCAACATTAAGCTGATTAAATATTGGCTGCGTTTAATGAAATTACCTGAAGAAAATATGCTCAATAAATCATATTTGTATGACCTTGAAATGAATGGTTTAGGTTACTCTGGCACTTGGTCCAGTAAAGTTATTGACATATTAAAACAATGTGATTTATTCTCTCATTGGTTGACTCAAAATGTTGAAGATGATTATATATTTATTCAAATGATCACAAAGAAATTAAAAAGTAACTATGCACTTCAATGGAAACAGGATATTCTTACTTTTCCTGTTCTTAGAACTTATATAAAATTCAAAAATACTTTCACCAAAGAATTATATTTAAACATTCAAAATAAAAAGTATAGACATGCATTAACTAGGCCCAGGATGAGTTCACATAAATTACAGATAGAAGTTGGGCGGTACTCAAAACCAAAGCCAAAACCCACAAGTGAAAGGTTGTGTAGTGAATGTGGGGTAATTGAGGATGAGCTTCACTTTATCACAAGCTGTACAAAGAACTTAAAACACAGAGAGCTTTTGTTTGAAACTTTAGAATCTGATCTGAAACAGTGCAAAGATCCAGATAAACTGTTTGAAACTATTATGTCTAGTAAAAGCTCTCATGTTAACTTATATTTAGCCAAATTTGTATATCACTCTTTTAAAAATTTGGAAAATGTTTAATATTATGTAAACTTTTTTTTTTAAACACATGTATTATGGATACACCACACTGATATCATACCCTGACATGTGAAACTGATGTAAAGTAGTTTTGTAGTATGTAGTTGTAGTTTGTAGTTTTTTTGTACACTGTAGTGACTGATATGTCATTTACATGACATGGTTATTGAGTCAATAAAAGATATATATATAATATGTAGTTTTAATAGTGTATGCGCACAGTTTGTAATTTCTGACTAAAATAGGCGCGCAGTTTGTGATTTATTTCTTTTTAATCTCCTGATTATCTGTTTTATCTCGAAATATTTTGAATTATACATGATAAATGTGTAAGGAATTAAATATAAAACGAGTCTAAAGTATTTGTCATTTATGTTTAAAGTGTCTCACATATTCGATCAAAATTTGCCATGCAAACATGTTAGTCTACTTTACTGGCCCCCCTTGCTGTAACAAGGAACCCAAAACACATTAAAACGTAAACATAAACCAATTAGTCACTTCACTATGAAAGTGGGGGTGTTAGCAAATGTATATTAGCAGAATACGCTGTGTGCAAAGAGGAGGGAAAGCCCCAGAGTTTCAAGATAACAGACATAATTACCTCTCTTTCTTACCACCTTCGTTCGTTCGAATTTTCATCGGCTAGTTATCAAATACTACACTTCGATGGGATGTTATAATTGATATAGGCATATTCCGTACACCTTTCTTTATCTTGATGTGAAATGAGAAGCTATGATATTGGTTAACACGCCAGAAATGAACATAATATTATTCGAAGCGTATTTCGAAAATTTTGAAACCGCCATTGATGACGTCATTTGTTTGTCGACTTTTGACCAATCAGCGACCGTGTCATCTCAATACAGATTAACATTATAAGCGTATGTCATCTTTGAACCCTGGTGTTTCTCCCCCTCTGCTGTGTGCATGAACTAGGCCATAAGAAGTAGATTCTTTGTTTTGCGTCCCCTTGCAATTGCTTGCACGATTTTGAGTAAATCAGAAAAAACAAACACACCCAAATAGCAATCACAAGGGTCTAAAAGTACCACCGCATTTCGTTCAATCGGAATCAGACAAAATGGCGGATAATTTGATGTGCGTCAAAATTAACAGTGTTATTGATTACTTTGGCATATATTGTGTATTTTCTTATTTTTTTACTATTGAATAATAGCTATGTTTAAACATATTGCATAAAATGTATAGATATGTGTTTGTAATCACCGCAAATTGGTATGTCATCGCTTTTTATGCCCCTAAACTGCATACATTTCTCAGCAAACAAGTTTGTGTTTTTTCTTGAGTTTGTGTTTGTTTTCCTTGTACCCTTGCATGATTTGGATTTTGCCAGGACGCAAAACAAAGAATCTACTTCTTATGGCCCTAACACAATATCAGTGGTCATTTACTGTGCCAACTTAGTAACCCTTGCATATCGTGCTCACTCAAGTATTGAATAATTTTTTTATGATCTAAATGTTTGTGGTTTATAAAAAATGTGATATATTTTAGTTAGAAATACATTAATTAATATATTCATTCAAACAGCACTAGAATGCGGGAAGAAAGAGCAATGGTGACAAAATGCAGACAGAATTTTCTGTAAGGGTTTCAAACATTTCTGAACACAATCATACATGTACTTCATTTGTACTGTTATTTTTAGTGCTGTATTTATAGATATAATTTCACGTATTAAAATCATATTTTCCAGCAATGACTTCAAATTCGGAACCACACCCATATCACATTTTCTTCAATAACTCCAAACATGTGTAAACATTGACCATGTGCATATAAATTCAGATTTCACGAGCTCTTTCCTATTCGAGTACCTCATACACCCCTGCATGGATTTGAGTTGGATTCGCCTTTTATACATGAGCCGACACACTCGCAAACGCTGATTGGATAAAGATTGCGAGAATCTTTAAAGTGCAAGATCGATTTACGTATAAATTCCCGTTAAATCAGTGACGAAAATGCCATTAATCTGCTTATGTTTTAAAACTTAGATTCATTTGCACATAGTTTTTGCTAGTATTTGCAAGATTCGTATATTCGCCACAGAATGAACGCATTGAACAAGAAAACAGTGCAGGATAAATGTCTTTAAATTACGTTTCAAAATACAGACTCCAACTTAAATGATGCAATGTTCTTAGGCACGCAGTTTGTGATCGAAACAAACTGCGCGCCTAAGTACGCGCGCAGCTTTACATGGGCACCGTGATGTTACATGCCACATAAACAGTTGTCCAAAGCTACTTGTTTTCTTGTGACAAATGTGACTGGGGTGTTATCAACAGAAATTTAAAATTCACCGTGCGGCTGCCGTGGGAAATGTGACTGCAAAGGTATGAGAGCGCAGAAATTCCACGGCGAGCGTAGAAATGTTACTGGCCGCAGAAATGATAGACCGCAAGGTCGCCGTAGGAAATGTGACTGGGGTGTAAATAATACGTTTTCATTTTATTTACATCGGGACAATTGGGGGAAGTGTATATTATATTCAAAAGCTTCCTAATATTATCCTAGCACGATCAATCAGATTTAATATAAAATATTATTTTGCATTATCGGTTTCGAGGATCTGTTTGAATTGACATTTTATAAATTGCTAAATTGTGTTATTTGAGAGGATATTATAGATATTTATGAGGCAATCTGATTACATATACTGATAAGGACTTAATGAAGTTTAATGCCTTCTCATGTGGTTCTACAAAGGCTGTTCACAGATCATTAATTCTAATATCTATAAATTAATTACACGGGCATAACACATTGCTAAATTTTAAACAAATACCTAGTCTCATTTTTATATATTATTTCACAACTTATCATACAACGGTACGTACCTAAAACATGCAGCGTGGACTCATATACGGGTTGGCAATTCTTTTCCTATGCTGTTTCTCAGATTCTCGAGCTGAGAAGGTGGAAGAAGCAATACAACTCTTGATTGAAAAACTAAAAATGGATCTGAAAGAAGATTCCTCTAACATTTATAAAGACGAAATATCCAATCTAAGGGATGATGTCTCTAATCTTCGAGGTGATGTGTCGAATCTACGAGATGATATGTCGAATCTACGAGATGATATGTCGAATCTTCGAGATGGTGGTCAATCGGATGTCAGAGACAATGTTTTTGAAGTGATGAAGCAGTTGAAGGAACGCACATATTTCAACAACACTAAAAATGATACCGACCCTAAGGATGATTTTCCAGTTTTCTCAGACGGTGAGGCAAAGCTACTTATTTATCTTTGGTCACGTGATTTATATTGATGCTTAAAGGGACTTGGTAAAATTACTACGTTGACCAACAATTAAAGTCTTTACATTTTCGTATTAGAAGGGTTTATTCGTTTTGAAGGGGTGTACGTATTGAACATTTCGTGCAATACAAAATAATTCCCGGTTTTCCTAAATGCTTGCTACTAGACTAATCTTGATTGACCAGTTGGTCTGTTGGCAGAATTGTTGACTCTGAAGCGGCAGGTCGCAGGTTCGATTCCTGAAGGAATCATTCTGTTTTTACTTTTTGGTTGTAGGCTCGCTTATTAGAATACTATTAGTGGATAATCCTAGTATGTTACAATAACATGATGATCTACAAAATTAGAAGGTTTCTTTCCAAAATATTATTCAAAATTTGAATTTTTTAGAAATGTGTCTGTTTGATGTTTTAAAGTCAATATTAACTAATAGAAGTCTACAATATTAGAAATTTTCAAAGTGGACTTTTTGATAAAGGGACACTTTAGTGAAGCCATATTTACTGTGGTTTATATTGGCAGCCAATGGGGATTTTCCAAAATTCAAACGCTAATATCTTTAGAACTGGGCAAAAGAAAAAAACAATTCTTCTTATTTTGAAGATCATCTTGTTATTATAACATACTAGGAATATGGGCTTTATTACTCTAGAACTGTTATGCAGGGGGTCTTTTAAAGATTGATAATTAGATATCAAAAATAAAATTCTCTATATTTCCCAGATAATGCCCCTTGGACTTTGTTTGGACCCCTGTTTGGACTTTTGGACCGGCCCTTAAGAGGGGGGTTCGAGTGTCTCATATTTAAGAACATTTGTTGAAATCAATAATGCTGTTGACACCTCACCAAAACTGAAAAGGTGTGTACAAACAGTGGGCGGATAGATACCAGGGTGTATTAATGTAGTATTATTAATGCAGAAGGATATTATTTTGAGTATCTTTGTTGAGTTTTATCTCAAATAGGATTGCGCAGTTGGATTTAGTTTTTCAGATTTTCAATATGAGTTATGACGTCAATATGGGCTCAAATCCTGGACCAAGTGCAACTACCATGGGGTAGGAAACGTGTGATTACAGAAAGTTCTACCAATTAATCATTCTGAAAATTCCCTGCTGTATAGCCATATATGAATTATGTAAACTGTGTAAAAATTTCAAGTGATTTCCTCTTCTTAAGAAAAAGATACAGCATTTTTATCAGAACTTCTGATGCATTGTACATTTACATGTACCCAGTAAGTCGTGCATGTAATCATGTACGTATCTTGGTGTCTAATCATCCACGACATGTTGATATGTATATGTATTGGTCTGATGAATCATGGCGCAGTATACGTTTTCAATATTTATCCAAAATATATACTCAAAACTACATCAATACATGAAAATATACCTTATGAGTAACATCTTGAATACGTATTTGCATTATAAATTATGTAACTTAGCTTTAGACTAATGCCTGGGTCACATTTGCTCCGATTCATCGGCCGGCGCCCGGCTGATTGAGTATTCTCGTCAAAACTGTATACAATTTTGAATAAAATATTCAATCGGGCGGGCGCCGGCCGATGAATCGGAGTAAATGTGACCCAGGCATAAGCAAACATATAGATTATTGTTTAGCATGTGTTTCGACCGTCTTCTCACACCTATCTGAGCCAAACTTTGGTTGAGCCTATTTGTAGTCCCCGAGTACGGACATCCGTGCACTTTATATAGATTCGCAAACACTTAACCTGTTTTCTAAGATTCAAAGATGAATAACATTTATACGAATTTATTTGTATTTCCAGGTTGTAATAAGTCAGTAACAATGCTTCTAACGATTCAGGATCAATTAAAGACCTTGCGACAAAATTATTCGAAAGATGGTAGTTCTCGATCTGAAAGTCATCCAATTGATTTTGGAGGTAAGATTGTTAGGAAGAATTTATATTTCTTATCATACATTTACAGGATTCGTTGACATTCTTACGATTTGCCGTTTTGCTACATACGAAATTTGTCGGATGTCAAAATGGTTTCCTTTGACGCATCTTCATGTAATTAATGAAGTTTGAAACAATGGGCCAATTTACAATTATTGATATTTCAAAAATACAAAATTCGAAAATTAAGATATTTATATTGCAATGATTTTTTCTTGAATTACGAAGGAAACACATTGTATTTTATGAATTAGTGAGCGGCATAATTGGAACTACATTGGCATTTAGCAATTTTCAAAGAAACGAAATATTAACATATTTTCGTTGATTGTTCAATAAGTCTGGAAAGATTTTCAAATAAGATATTATTTATCACGCTTGTGAGTGTCAAACAAACAATAAACATGTTTCCTCTAATAGAAGTATTGAAGTGTAAAAAATGAATATGTATATCGAGTCAACGCTATCGTTTGAAATTATAAGCCTCAAATTATTTTGAACTCGTACATACGAAATTTGTCGGACGTCAAAATGGTTTCCTGTGACGCATCTTCATGTAATTAATGAAGTTTGAAGCAAATATACGGGCCAATTTACAATTATTGATATTTCAAAAGTGATAACTTAAGAAAAGGGCAAGATACGTTCATACAACTTCACATGTACAGACCTTCCTCGATCCCTGTCACTATAGGACAGCGTTTGTGGCTTTATTTAATACGATTTTTCCAGAAAAGGGTGTCTAATAATCAAGAATCCTTTGATACATCTGTATTGGAGGATACACTTATATTAGACTTTATTGATTATTCTAAGAGTACACCTTTTACTATGACCTGGTAAATTTTATAACACCATACATTATAAATAATGTTTTAAAGCAAAATATTTATTCATTTTCATTCCTTGATATAATGATTTAATATTGATTAAATACATTCTTTTGAACTTTGATATTATATAGATTATTAAGTTTTTATATTTGATCAGTTTTAAATTAAAGGAATATTCCTTGCCAAACCATCTCTCTCCTCATATGGTAGCTGTAACCATATATATGCTTGCTATGTTTAGCAAAACAAGCAAAAATGTTTTGATATGGTCAAATTTGATCACTTAGAAATGTGATGCTAAATTCCAGTAAGCTGCCATCTTTTAAAATTTCACACAGGAAGTGATGTCATCGACTCTCAACTTTGCATATAGCATTAGGTGAGGAGCTATTAAGAATTACAAAACCAGCTAAATATTCTTTTTCAACTTTGTATCTTATTTAATCCTTCTGAAAATCTCTTCTTTTATTCTAAGTTGACAAGCCCTGAAAATATTTTTGCACAGAAAGTAATGATCACTTGTCTAGAAGTGATTTTGTGCTACTTTCCTATACTATTATGGGCAAGGTTATAGAAGTTGAGAGTTGATGACATCACTTCCTGCAAGAAATCTTAAAAGATGGCAGCTCACTGGAAATAAGCACTAGATTTTTAAATGATCAATATTGACCATATTAAAACATTTTCCCATGTTTTGCTAAATATGGAAACTATATATATGATTATAGCTACCATATCAAGAGAGAAATGGTCTGGCAAGGAATATTCCTTTAAGAATGGACCGTGCTCACTAATGTCCATCTGACAAACTCTGAAATATTACGCTACACCTCGTGTTTGTGGCCAATCGTATTTGTTACTTATTCGCCTATCAGCATTTTTTGAATAAATATAAACAATGAATTAGGATTGTCAAAAGTTATTATACTCCCTATTTTTATGACAATATTGTAGATAACAGTAACACCAAGGAATCATCAAAATGGACCTTTTTGAAAAATGGACAGCTATTAGTCAGAGTGTCATAACATATCAAATGGACAAATTCGCCCTACTAGTTTTCTAGTAAAAACGTTTTTACAATTGCCACCTACTTGTCAACGTGTCATAAAACAGTATTCGCAAGTCAAATATGAACAAAATCGCTGGACTGCTTTTCCAGTTACAGCAAAAATTGTATAATAGTGTGTAACGGCGGCCGTTCTTTAAAAATGTATTGAATATTTTACAATCAAAATTACTTGGGATGGTGCTGTCGTTACCTTTGTCTGCTAAAAAGCAAAGGCAAACTACACTGTATCTTACTACAAATTATGTGTTGTATTAAATATGCAATCTCCTATATTAGGCAGCAAAAAAATAGAAAAATAGACCAAACTTATGTGTCCTATTGCTCCTTTATTAGGAAATTGTAGCAAGATATTTGGGACAGATAGTTTAAAGGAAGATATTGAAATTGTGAAGGAACAAATGAGGAAACTAGTAGACACTTGCAAGGCAGGACCAGATGAGAAAATAACTGAAGGTACCTATTTCTTGTTCTTTCCATCAATAGGTTTATCTCAATGAACGATTTCGTACAACTATCAATATACTCACTGGGGATCAACTGAAAACGAAGAACAGGGAGGATTTCTGCAACACCGCCTAGTCTGTGATTTTTCGAGGTAACAGTACTTGGCCTGCAGATTTCTGCTTCCTGACGCTTGCTTACATTAAAAGAATTCTACATAAGTGCCATCAACATCAACAACATCACTGTTCCCCAACTGGATGACTCTAACTGCAGTTAGCTTCATTCAAGATGGTGGACAAAATTCGTTCGTTTTCGATAAATCTCCAATTACAGCCAAACCAAGCTGAATCTTGATCCCAAAAGTTTCGCCATGCAAACTAATAAAGATATAATTGTAAACAACCACAAATAAAGGCTCAAGCACCCGTAATATTAGAGAAATTGAAAGAAAACAGCTTCACTTAGAATGACTCTAACTGAAGTTAGTGATGACGTAGGAATGAAGGTAACTGAAACGGGTAATGAAGCTAACTCAATGGGATGAATATATGGACGGCCCTGTCAGTTGTTATAAGATATCTAAATGTTATTGACTGTTGTTATTGGTTGTAGCCATTTGTATTTTGACATGGAGTGATTTTCGATTCAATCCCATGGCCGGTGATAGTAGAAATTGGACGGAGGGGGAGCAGACAAATTCTGGTAGAAATTTCAACAAATCTGGAAAATTTACTTTTTCAAGACAAAATTTAGTTTACGATTGAATGGCCAAATGAATAGGCTTACGGTATGGTAAAATATTGTAAGTATTCTAGGATTAAAGTATATGATGTAAAAGGCGAAATGCCGCAAACGTCCGAAAGTCAATGTTTTGCTAGTCAAGCAAGAATGGTCTACACGACCTGTAATTAAAAAACTTGTAAGTGACATTATCGTCACAAAATTAATGTCATTGCTGAGTAATTAAGTTCCCATACGTAATATGAAAAATAATTGAAGGGCGGAGGGGGGGGGCAATATTTCTATTATTCTTCTATTACTATTTTTATTTCTATTTAATTACAACTTCACGAAAATTCTTGTATTTCAAAAATGAACTCATAAAACGTACAATGTAATATGAAGCTGGATTTTACAGCTCTGAAGAATGAAAAATGGGGAATTTTAAGTTATAGGACTTCAAGTCTAGAAACATCTCTTATCATGTCTGATATACATAAATGCTCCCCGATGCTCAATAAATAAATGACTTATCCATCATAGATAATCGTCACATTTTTTCAAGTAGACTAAATGAAGTGGGAAAACCGACTGCGTTCGTATCGACTGTACGACAATATATACAGGATCATGTTCCCCCTGGGACTATTAGACATTAGTCAGTTACTGAACATGTCCCTCCATTAATTCACCCGTCCCCTTCTTGGCGGTACCAGGCTAGGCGTATACATGTACTGATAACATGCATACCAGCATACAAATAATTCAACAAAAGGGGTAGGCTGCATGATACTTCAAGACTTGAGTGACTTCGTTAAGATAAAGTAGCAAATGTAGGCTAATGACGTACTCTTTATCGTTATTTACGGTAGTCTAGTGTAAAACCAAACTTTCCATTAATTGAACAAATATTGTGCTTTTGTGTTATTCTATCAACAAGCTAAATGATTTTAATTTCTTGTCTCGGGCAATAATAACACATGTATTGAGCTGGAATTGATAAGTAATATACATTGACCAAAAAGGTTTTTACAACATTATATTCTGCATGACAATACTCGTATGCGAAATCATGGGCTTTCAATAGACAAACTTTGACCGATGGTAACCAGGTAACATAATGTAAAACCTAGTTCCTCATTGAAATATCCATGGTGTATGGCTTATAGAAGAAAATCAAAACGAACCTGCCATTTCAGTTTAGTTCAGTTTACCGTCACTACTCATACTAATACCAACTGTAGTCTATGGCGGATCCGGGGGGGGGGGCCCATGGGGCCCGCCCCTCCCCCTAAGGTTGGCCCAGAAAAAAAGTTGGGCCCAAAAAAAAGCCAAAGGCCCCAAAAAGTGGGCCTTTTGGTCATTATTAAGGCCTTATTTTTAAATTTTAGGCCAAATTTTTAAGAAAATGGGCCTCAAATTTTCAAAATTTTTTGTGTGATCCATTGCCAGTGTGATCTGTAGTATTCTTAACTACTGTACTATCCCTTGGAATGCACAGCCTGTGGGGGAACGAGTGCGGTTAATGTTTTCTTTAACCCTGACATGTACGCACCAACTACTTAATATTTACACAGAACAATTAACCACCAGTATCATGGGAAGGCATCATCTGTGGTCACGTGGTTACATAACAAGACAAAGCCCAGTGCGTATGACAAAACACAGTCTCTCACAAATAATCTAATTAATTAAGGAAATGTGTTCGAAGTTTAAAAAAGGGAGAATAAGAAGGTGAATTCTGTCATAGGCAATAATTTAGTAAACCGTATACACTTATATTATTTTGATAATGCACTGAACAAATAAAAATGAACATTGCCTTTAACTGCATGTCTTCAATATTCAGGTTGTTACATCATTGTATACAATATTGTTGCTTCACGATAAAAGAAACCCTTTTTATCCATCATTCGCTTACAATTTAGAATGATAATATTCTCTGGTGCTATTCGAATCGGGGGGGGGGGGTGCTTTTTGATAGTTTTGTTTAGAAAATCGTGCGAAAAGTGCTCAGAGTGGTGAAAACCTGCGGGAATTTGAAATAATTTCTGGCCAGGAAGGGGGAAACTACCGAACCTCCAGCTTCCCCTGGTTACGGAACTGCTTATTGGTAATTTGTATTGCCCATTATAAATCTCCATTCAGTTAGAGTCATCAATGGTGAAATCTGTGTTGGAGTTAGCTTCTTATCAACCTCAGTTAGAGTCATTCTAAGTGAAGCCGTTTTCTTTCAATTTCTCTAATATCGCGGGTGCTTGAGCCTTTATTTGTGGTTGTTTACAATTATATCTTTATTAGTTTGCATGGCGAAACTTTTGGGATCAAGATTCAACTTGGTTTGGCTGTAATTGGAGATTTATCGAAAACGAACGAATTTTGTCCACCATCTTGAATGAAGCTAACTGCAGTTAGAGTCATCCAGTTGTGGAACAGTGAACATGTGCGGTGCTTTTCATTTCTAGTATAAGATCGTTTAAAGGGGCAACAAGGCCTTATAGAGAGAAAATTCGAAAAAATTAACTTTCTGAGCTATCAGAGCAACATTTGTCTTAACATCTTCTTTGAAATCTGTTTTTTCATAAAATGTATGAATAAACTATCAATTTCAGCATAAAGAAGTGCGAATTCAGTTCAAAGCTTCTGTAAAGGGAGTCCCACCAGATTTTTAAGATCCACCGCGTTTCAAGAGGAATATCAGCTGTTCATCCAGGGGGTTTCTTTGTAGATAATAAAAATATATATGCTAGTCTTGATGATTTTGACACCGGTCCACGATCATAGAATGGCCCATCTGCAATAATTGTTGCACCTTTAAATGTATCGAAAAGGGTAGGCGCCCAGAGGTAGGGTAATTTTAAACTATTTTCCAGAACCATGTAACAATGCCACTTTGCCTAAATCAGAAGACTGCATTGGAAAATCTGATGATGTTCATATCATTATCACCAAAAGCGGAAACCCATTCCTTGCAAGATGCGAAGCTGGGTGGCTTATCATTGCACATCGTTACAATGGAAGTGTAGATTTCAATCTAGATTGGGACGACTACAAACATGGCTTTGGCAACATCCGAAAAGAACACTTAATTGGAATGGAAAACATTTTCTCTGTGCTGCAAAACAAGAAATACAAAGCCAGGTTTGACCTCATCTCATGGGAGGATGAGAAAAGATACGCAGAATATCAGACCTTTGACATTAATGATGAGCAAGACAAATACAGATTGAACATCGGTGGCTACAGCGGTACAGCAGGTGATTCTATGAAATCTTCAAACCATATGCGATTTACCACCGGAGATTCTGACAATGACAATAATAATAGTGGTAACTGTGCCTTGTCTTACGGTGGACCTTTTTGGTATGACAATTGTAACGGTGTTCAGGGGTCTATCTTTGGCGTGTACTCGAGAAGTCCAAGATGTTCGAAGCCATGGGGTTGTTTAACTTGGGATGCTTGGCCTGAAAAACGTCCTGGAGTTGATCACAATTACCTTTACTCTTTCAAAGAGGTTATGATCAAAATTCGACCTATTGAAATAGAACCTTTAAAATGACATTTTGACATGATCTTATTTAAAATATTGATTTAGGAATGGTAGATAAAACTTAAATACTCTAATTGGCAAGAACATTTTAGGACATTCTGACTTTACTTGTCTGATTTCAGAATTTTGTAATGATGAAATAAAATAAATTGAATGGATAAATCATGTTACATAATGTTTATTTATTACAAAATCTTTATTTGAAACAACAAAACGAGTCTGATGTACAATTGTTTTCACATATTATTGGGTTGCGACTTCAAAGAGAATATATTAACATATACGCCCACCCCTACCCCCATGTTGCTATAGCAACCAGATTAAGACTTAATATTAATGTTTGATTCTGAAACTTCAGGATATAATAGATAAAACTTCAATTATTATATACACAAAATTTCAGCTGAATTGAAGAATATTAAAGAAAGTTAGAGCATATAGTGCATTACTTCTGGGACAACCCTCGTAGCCATTGAATTAAACTACATATTACTGTTTTTCCTCATGAATACTTAGAGTGAAGTAAGAAACAATTGACAAAAAAAGTTTTTCGATTGAAAATTATAACTCTTTTCCCTTTAGAAAAGGTTATTGTTTCAACTTTGATGCAAATCTCCGAATAGAGAATCCCATCTTTACAAATGTGTATTGGAAATTTTGGACAAGAGTGCCATTCTTTTGACCCCAGTTTGCTCTATGTTACAAACAAATTCCTTTCAACCATTATGTAATATTTCAATAATAACTTGATTTATTAAGCTTTATCTGTATTTAAAATAATATAATACTCAAGGGGCGAGGAGGAAAATTCTCAATAAATGGTGTATAGTTGGTTTGGCAGCATTTTCAGTTAGGGGAGAGTCTTGGATGAAACTTCCACCTAGGTGATAGCTTCATAGAGTGGTAAGAAGTTCTTTTTTTGAGGAGTTAGCCCCCGTCCCCCAAAAACACCCCACCCGGGGAAAAAAATTGTTCACAGTTAATAACCTTACCCTACTATCACACCAAACTAGTTCTCACTACGTTCTCGAAAACGGGCTTCAACTGTGTACGAACGGACTGGACCTACTAAGAACCGTTTGGGATCTATTTACAAACGTCATCAAACGTCCTCGAACGGGTAGGCTCTCTGGAACTTAGACAATGCTCAAAATGTTCTCGTGGTCGTGCACGTTTTACAATTAGAACGAGTGACAACGTACTAACGACGAGCTGGACGTACTACGAACGGAACCGTCGTACTTCAATCCTACTAGGGATGTTTTAACAACGAGTTGAACTGTCTGAGGACGTGTTGAGAACGAGGTAGAACTAATTGCAAACGGGTTTAAACTGATTAAGAACGTATTTAACACTGCTTATGAACGAGTTAGCAAAAATATAGCTATCACACCAAACAAGTTGCCACTGCGTTCTTCAAAACTGGTTTTAAACTGTGTGCGAACGGGATGAACGTAGCTGCAACTTTCTAAGGTCTATTTACGAACTTTATGAACGTTCTCAGACGGGAATGTGATTTTAGAATTTTGAATCGATTCAAAATTCGATGGCGACCATACCGTTCTGTAATCAGGTCATGTTGACCTTCTAGACTGAGGGACGCGTTCTACTACGTTGCACACCGACGTGGTGCGACCTGAACGAACTGCGAACGAGATTGACGTATTGAAGACTGTTTAAGAACGAAGAAGCTAATTATTTCAGACATATTTCCCGACCACAGCCAGATTGAGCCCGTTTTACGACGTTTTCGTAGGACTGGCAAGAACGGGTAAGAACTAGTTTGGTGTGATAGGGGGTTAGATATTTTGATGTTTGTAAGTGACATACATAGATATTATATATATGAATCATTTGCAGTATAATTGATGCTGATTGTTCTTAAGAAAATTGAATATTAGTACAAAGTGTGTACCCCAGGGGGCAAATTCGTGACTCATTTTCTTACTATTTTGATCCTAACTTTTCAATTAGACACTGTAAGAAGTTGAAAAAATTCATGGGAAGTGCCCAATAGCAGGGTAAGTAAACCTGAAAGATGCAAAGCCATTGAAAAGGTAGGAGCTGAGAAAAAATTGTTGATTTTTCGAAAAATTTGACATTTTTGACAGTTGGATTTTGTGTATGACTATAGCTGACCCCTATAGTTTCTAGATCCATCCCTCTATAATGATATTTATGGTTTAATAGTGTGGAACTAAGATGTAAAACATAATTTAGATGGGTTTTAAGGAAGTTAAAGGTTTTAAACAAGTCCAAAATTTGAAAAATTGTAAATATAAGGTTTCAAATTTACAAATTCCAGGTATAGCCATGGCTGACCCCTATAGGTTCTAGATCCATCCCTCAATGTTGATATTTATGGTTTTATAGTGTGGAACTAAGATGTAAAACATAGTTTAGATGGGTTTTAAGGAAGTTAAAGGTTTTAAACAAGTCCAAAATTTGAAAAATTGTAAATATAAGGTTTCAAATTTACGAATTCCAGGTATAGCCATGGCCGACCCCTATAGTTTCTAAATCCACTCCTCTTTGGTGATATTTATGGTTTTGTAGTATGGAACTAAAGATGTAGAACATAATTTAGATGGGTTTTAAGGAAGTTAAAGATATTTAACAAGTCCAAAATTTGAAAAATTGTAAATATAAGGTTTCAAATTTACGAATGTTAGGTATAGCCATGGATGAACCTTATGACTTTTTCATCCATACCTCTATGATGAAACATATATTTTTAGAGTGTGCAACTAAGAAGTAAAACATACCGAAGATGAATTTTAAGGAAGTTTAAGAATTTTAACAAGTCCAATGTTTGAAAAATTGAGAAATATCTGGTCTCAAAGGAGCACGGAAAGTATTGCAACATATTTCAGACAGTCATATGTTAGATTTTGTCTATTTCCTGAGGATTTAAGCAGGTGCATATGATAGGCCATTGCATTACCTACAGGAAAAGAACTCTTAGAGATGATAAAATAGTTTGGACTTTGAGACAGCGAAGGTGCAAACAATCAACCCACATGTTTTTTCGGAAATGTTGTCCTGATGTTCAAGCCCTTTCACCCCCGCTTTTTCAATTTTTGTTGCATCAATATGTTGCGTTTTTAGACATAGTTAACCCATAAAAAGGAATAATAAATTTCTTTTAGATAAAGCAGAAAACAATATTTTCCTGTTATTTTCCCATAGGGAAAACTCATGTGCTCCATTACTTTCAGCTTAATTTTGGTCACCCATATTTGATATATTTTAAACCCCTGATGGAATGCATTATTTCTTTAAAGGGCTTAACTGTGTGTCAAAACACAACATATTGATGCATGTGGGTGGGTTGTTTGCACCCTGTCTCAAATAGAAATTATTTTATCATCTCTATGAGTGCTTTTCCTGGAGGAAATGCATTGGCCTAACATATGCACCTCCTCAAATCCTCAGAAAATAGCAAAAATCCAACATGTGACTGTCCTAAATCTGTTGCGATACTTTCAGTCCTCCTTTACGATTTCAGGTATTGCCTTGGATGTCTCTCTTTTTGAATGTATGACTTTTTAGCTTAGAAATTAGATGTTGAAAATGTTGTGGTGAGGTTTGATCCATGTTACAAGTATTGTTAAAAGAAAAATCATTAGAGTTGAGGACCTTACCCTAGAGTTCCTAAGGGGGTGAGAGGTTAATAAATCCCCCCCCCCCCCCTAAAGTGTAACTGCTCTTAGGGATATCAGATACAGTGTAGTAATTGATTGATTAAATGGATTATAACTAATTAATTATTATTTGATGATATTTATTATGTGATATGGCATTTTTACTTTTTACATCAACATGTTTGATGTAATGTTCTACATTGTCAAAATACATCAAGACATGGTTAATTAAAAGAAACATGATTTCTCTATATTTTGTTATGCCCATACTGTAATTAAGCAATGATCATCTCCTAATACAAAATATTATTATAAATTATCAAATTATAATCACTACACTCCCAATAAAACAACTTGTCATCAGGCAACAGCAATTATTTGGGAAATAAGGATTTTTTTTTGTAGTATTTATTTTATTTCAGTTTAAAACTTCTTACATTTTACATTTTAAAGCAACCTCCAAACATTCTTCCTTTCACACCATACATTCCTACCCATCCATACCCTCTCATCTTTCATACATCCCAGTCAGACACATGCATACTGTAAATGTCACATAAATATAGAGGAAAAATCATGCCATAAAATAAAGCATAGAACGCTATTTAAAGTTAGAAATCATAATTATCTAATGTGGAGCCCTCGGAAAGATACGCCCTATACCCCAAGTATGATATAGGCTCTCTTCTAAAAATCTTCGTATGCACATAGTACTTGTAAATTAAAATAGCAAAATTGAATTCTTTGAAAAGTAAGTTCCCAAAATATCCCACTATTACGTGCTGTTCCTTTAATTCTATACCCTTTGGCTCCCAATGCATTTTCATGTTTTTAATGAGAGGTTGTACATTTTTGCAAATCCAGAACCGGTGCTGAACAGTTTCTTCCTCCCCACAAAAGTCACACGAGCCATTTTTCCTTATCTTTACTCTTTTCAGATACAGGTTTGTCGCGTAAATATTATTAATGATTTTATACTGCAGCTCGCGAAAAAAATTGTTCTTTGTTACTCTGTAAGCCATCGAACATATGTCATTTACTGAGACATTGAATTGCGAGGCGCTTTGTTGCACACTTTTGGATAAAGTAAAATTATTTTCATTTATACATGACTGAATAAGCTTTGTGGTCAGCTGTGAAATATCGAAAATCTTACCTGCAATATGGATAGATTCCAATCTGGGCTCATAGTTTGATACACTTATCATTGTGCGGTCGCTTTTTAATAAGGAGATCCACTTCGATGGAATGGCTGATATAATTCCCATATAGTCTAGAAAGTTAATATTTATCGTGAATTTCAGATTGAAATCCCGATGGCTTAAGAATTTGCCCTCTTCGTCTAAAAGATCTCGTATTTGGACTATTTGTTTTTCAAATAGATCCTTCCTGAAAATTTGCTTACCCTCCCTTAAAAAATGTCTCTCACAACTGCCGGCGGACCCGTACGCCCGATTTCAAACTTTTAAAAACTTTACTTTTTCGCGCCATTCGTATTGTCCAATTAGATTGCCCGATTTATTCAGTGCCTAACATGACTTCCTGTTGACCTAGAATGGCGATATTTCGAAAAATAATTCTCAATTCAACAATTTAAACAGTGTTTTAGTCGTTTTTAGTGAACGAATCGTACAAAATGGTGGACAAATACGATCACAACGAAAATGTGGAGGAAATGAATTACGATTTCGAGCTCTTTAGGCTCTTGGAAGCCGATAACGGTCATCGAAAATAGAAACTAGAATATTTTCTGAATTGAAAAATTGAACATTCGATCGCTGCAAATTCAGATTTGGATTCTGACCAGACGAAGAGGCGGAGCGGCGGATTCCGGAGGAGTATTCATGGTATATTTATGCCCAGTCGTGTTAATGTACGAAAAAATTCATGAGAACATTTTTTTCATGAGCCAGGCCACTGTATCTTCCCTTTGTGAAAATTTTATCCAGATTCATTCAGTAGTTATTGAGATATTAATTATTATATCATTTTTTGCACTCTTTGAAAAATAAGCCAGTTGCGTGGGATATATTTGCTGAAATAAGGCAGCATGGTAAAGGTATATTCTTGTTATTCCACAAAAATTCGTTCTTAACTTCAGCACTATTCCGTGGGTCATCACATTCATTGACTGAAGAATAATACCGAAGCATGTCCTTATAAAACTCCGGAATGGGATATTTGAAATACCGGACATCATAGCGACATTGCAAGATAAAATTTAAGCCTCCGAACTGTGCAAAGTAAATTGCAGGGATAACCTTCCAATGACTTTTGGATATGTCAAAGAAGCGTTTTATCCACATAATTTTTAAAGCTTTTTCCATTGAAGTCAAATTTAACATTCGAATTCCGCCGTCTTTAAAATCACCAGATATGGTATTACGTTTAATCTTTTCACTGGCTCCTTTCCTTTTCTTTGGAAAGGATTATAAGGATCATACCCCGCTGGGCCTAGAAACTCCCGTTCGTGCAATGAGATTAGGAACTCCAGGGTAAAAGGGTCTTGTCACACTAAAATCTTCATGTAGATCAAAAAAGTATATATGGTGATATATATGATCAATATGTTTCAAACAAACAGACATTGTAGAAAATTCACATGTGGTAATGGTTGGGTGAGAAATCCTTCCATTTGCACAGTGGGTCAAAATCGGCTCTGGGCCAAGTTTTAGATAATGCAAAAATCAGTGCAAGGGCTAAGTGCCAATGGAAGTTCCCCTGGCTTGAATTGTTGTGACCTTTTCTTTCGGAGCTCAGGAGCATCTGTGCTCACCATTCTTTCACCAGATATTGCAAAACCTCGAGAAAGAATTGCCAGAGGGCTGCATTTCTCTGCTTTAACCCACAGATGACTCAGGGCTGAACCATGCATGATGACGTGGACAGATGAGTGCATCTTTATGTGCAAGGAAGTGGTGGCAATTTGGAGGGGTATAGGATGTATTTTTGCAAGAGTATGAGTATGAACACTTTACTGTCTATGCCACACCTGTCACACCTTCTTCCATTTGCCCCTATGCCCCTTGTACTGACTTTTGCAATGTTTGAAACTTGAGTCCGAGCTGAATTTTGCCCCACTTTTTTTGCCAGCCATGACTCCCTGTGAATGAATGATATTCCATTACAAAGAGGAGTAATTTGGCTTTTTGGTACATTGAATGAAAAGGATGCAGTCAGCATTGGTTTTATGTTTTCTTCCAATATTGCATCGTGCTCCGTACACTGACTTTTGCTATGTTTATAACTTGGTCCAAAGCTATTTTGGCCGACTTTGCAAATGGAATGATTACTCACCCAACCATCACCAAATATCAATGAATGATATATCATTGTAAGGAAGAGACGCATGGCTTTATGGTGCATTGAATGAAATCAATGCTGTTATCACTGGTTTTGTGCTTTTCCGAGATAACAATCTGTTGGTTTTTTTTATACGCACTGTATAACGAGTAAGAACGATGCAGTGGAGTACATATGACATAGCAAGTATGCTGTCACACTAGTACGAAAAAATTGCAACTGAATGTCCTACATTACAATTTGTGAATAGTAGGTTGGATATTAGTCCATGGTATGAAATCTCTAGGACGTCTAATAAAGGAGCTGGTAGCACACTATAGCGCAGCGATATTTGACCTAATTTAGCATACCTACATATGTCCCCTAATAATTTTTATTATAACCGTTTAATATACTTCCGGCTTTAAGGCTGAATTATGCCTGCCATTAACAGAGGTCAAAAAATTTCCAAAAAATAAACTTCCAAACTTTCACAATTTGGAGTACACAATGCAATAGCAAATAATAAAATATGATTTTATGTATATGATTTAGGTTTCTAAGCTAAAAGTTTGAGGTTATTTTTCTTATCAATACCAAAAGATTATGTCATCAGTGTATCGACATTTTGTATTGTTTCACGGGTATTAATAAGATAAATGCTACAAATGAATCACTTTTATATTAGGATGACAAATGCTTAAATTATGCTAGGTTTTCACAAAATGGGTCTCAATACGTTTTAAGATATGAACTTTTATTCAGCGGTGAACATTATCATTAAAGGTGGGCCTATTGCTCTTCCTTGACTAATTGCGACTACAGCTAAAATTTTATTTCTCGTAGTTAGATATAGCTCAGTTGCTTATGAAACAACCATCAAGACTTGGTCGAATTCATGAACAATTGAGAAAAATCGTCATCATTATCTTCCTAAAATTTGATTATATCCTTCGGTAAGGTCAAAGAAGAAACAACCATCAGAAAACTTGATGATAGCCACAACTAACGTCGAGGAAGAATTTTAAGGCGTTCGACTGCATATGACTCTAATTGATTATTAGACATGCCCTTGGAATATATGAACATGCAAATAACTCTGTAACATCGAATTAGATATGAATCTTACCTATTTGTTATTGTATTATGTTTTATAAAACATCGACAATAATTTGTTGTTAGACCCTTTACGATTATATGGAAAAATTCTGGTAATAAAATGTTTTAACTGGTAAGAAAACTAATACGTTCCCAAACAAAAAAAAATTACCTAAATATTCCATACAATTTTGTTGAATCGGCTTAGCTCATATTTGAAAAATCAAACAAAATCTGAAAAACACACTTGTGTAATTACACTAATTAAACACCGACATCTACAGTAAAATCATAGTAATTTTGACATTATGATATTCAATTTTTTGTTCGTATGCTTAGAATAACAGTCTGTGTCTTATAAAATGTATAAAAGTTCGAATCAAAATATTTACGTTTTTGAACCATTGTGATGAAATACGTTTTTCGACCCGAAAGCCGGAAGTTTTTTCAGCAAATCGTATTTTAAAAGAATCAAGACATATACACCTTCATAAATATTGCTTCAAATGTTGCTGCGCTATAGTGTGCTACGGATCCTTCATATTCGGAAGTCATACCATGGACTATATGTTACATTTACAATGAGACACCTATTATTACCTGCCTAGTTCAACGTCGTTAAACTCAATAACGGCGTTCTTTATTATTAGGAATTTCCTTGGGGCCATTATTGAGTTTAACCTCCTTACTATTCTTTCCTTTGATGCAAGTTCTGAATCCATCGAAACCATTTTTCCGCGATAACGTGCAACTGATACTTGACAATAATATAAAAACACATAACATCAAGCGATTTAACACAATATTATTGTGTTAAATGTTCATTTATACGAGTAAAATGAGGCTACAGTGACATTTCCGCATGTCCGTCATTGTGTCTGTTCGTCTGAGTGTCCCGGATCGTAAAATTAAACTACCAGCGAAACGAAATTGTTGTCAAATAGATTGATAATTATTATCGCGATTACTCGGGATAAAAAGATCAATTTTGAGGATAACAGGTAGTGGTGTCAATTAACCGCTTGAGCATTAACCGGTTAACCGGGGGTTTTTACCGGTTAAAGTCAGTTAACCGGCGGGAAATTTATAATTTCAAATGAAATCTTCATCTTCGATCTTGAAAGTTGAAAAAAATTGGAAAAATGATATATCGGCGTTTATTTTTTACGTTCGTCAAGCTTTACTCTATTCTATGTAAGTAAGCGCGGGAAAGCAATGTGGCAGAGATTAAAGTTGCTGATTGGATGTTTGTAAGGAATTATCGGACCTATCACATGTATGAGTAGCTCACATGAAACTGACGCTTGAAAAACAAACAGATTAAAATGCAAAGTAAGCGCGGGAAAGCAATGTGGCAGGGATTAAAGTTGCTGATTGGATGTTTGTAAGGAGTTATGGGACTTATGACATGTATGAGTAGCTTACGTGAAACTGACACCATAAAACCAAACGGATTAGCATGCAAAATAAGCGCGGGAAATAACAGAATTATACACGGTCAACTAACCGCCCATAAAAACTCAGACCGGTCAAGGCATTATCGGCGGTTAACCGGTTAACCGGTTAATACTTGACACCTCTAATAACAGGTATCTTTGATTAATTTATATAGCGCGTATATACACGCAAAATAGTTATTAATTGCAAACCAACTGTTCGTTAATGCAGTGCCGTGATGACGGTTAATTCCTGAAACGATTTGCAATTTCGATGTTACCGAAACTGACCGACATTTTCGTCATATTCCAAACCTGTCTCCAATATTTTCGTAATTATGCACCAATAGGGTCTAAGGGGGATACGGGACGGGGTGTATGTGTTTATAAGGTATGTATGCATGCTTGAATCACATTCTTTGTGTAATATTGCCATGTTTTCAGGGTTCAATTAGTTCCGCTTGTCCAAACCTGCTGAACGATTAAATTAACGCATCAAAGGCAAAATGGTCATGGAGGTTAGACCTAGCCGGGCCATAACACATGTCAGATAAGAAACGAGGCCCGGGCTAGGTCTAATGTTGTTGTACTCTTACCTACCCTGCCTTTCATGACAATTTGCTCATTTTGTAAGGGAGTGCTTTGTCAAAAGACGTAACCATATGTATGACACAGATTGATATTTATTTCACTAATTGTATAATTTAAAATGTTTAAACTTGTTAAGTGGTTGATAAGCCCAGGTGGGCTGGGTTGATTTGTGTAACCTACCACTATAAAGAACAATAAACTTATCTTATCTTACATCGACGTGTGTTATCAAGAAACTAGATGGCGGAAATTCGGACAAACGAATGTGGTAGACAAGAGAGGTAATTATGGGGTCATCTCTGAGCTTCGGGGCCTTCCCTTCTTTTATAGAGTCGTACGGAAATATGCACTGCCACTGTGCCATCTATAATGTTAGCATTGCTTTTGAGATGACGCCATCTTCCAAGTCTTTCAGGGCTGTTTTGTAATCCTCTAGAGGATACAATTTCACGCCTAACCTTTTCAAATCAAGTTTCCCATCAATCGCCATGTTCTTGACCAACGATAAAGCATCCATGTGTTTATTGCACTCTCCAGATGAACTCAAAATCTTCACCTCTTTATTGAAAAAGTCACACGGGGATATCGAGGATTTTGTTCCCGGAGGAAAAAGTCCAAACATCAAATAGGTGGCGCTTTTACGCAAGAGTGGGAAGTAGTCCTCAAATGCTTCAGGTGATCCAGTGCAGTCGAAGATCAGATCATAACCGACGAGTGACGTTTCGAGGCCTTTGAACTTTTCAATTACTTCGCTTGGTTTCATAACTTGGAGCCCACTAAGCTGGAGATTTTTAGCGATTTCTCGTCGACATTCTATAGGCTCACATATTGTGATGTCACGAAATCCCTTATAGTGTAACATAGACGCTTTTAATAGCCCGATGATACCGCTGCCAGCAATCAAAATGGACGCAGAATCGGCGAGAGGGCTGTAGTTGGAGAAGCTGTGAACGACACACGACAATGGTTCTGTCAAAATAGATGTTTCAAAGTCGATCTCATCGGATAACTTGAACAATTGAGAGCTTTGTACAAGGCAATAATCTGCCCAAGCGCCATCTCTATGGAAACCGTTGTAATAAGAAACACCGCCTTTGACACATAAATTTGCCTTTCCTAGATGACAGAATCGACAATGATGACAATGGCACGACGCAGCTGCCGAGACGCGGTCTCCGACTTTAACATTCGTCACATCAGATCCAATCTCTACGACAGTTCCAGAAAACTCATGACCGAGGACAACATTATCTTTAATGATAAATGTATTTTTGATGAAGTGTATATCAGAGCCACAGATTCCGGCGCACGGTATCTTCAAGAGAACATCATTTGGTTTGACTATTCTCGGGATTTCTATGCGAACGAGCTCAATTTTCTTCTGTGACTGTGTCAGTTTGATCGCTCTCATAAGGTTAGACCTAAAATTGAAAAAGAATGACCATAAGTATTTTAGAAATATGCCCAACCAGGGGCGTCAGAAGGATTTGCCAAGGGAGGGGGCGACTTTTGGATATGGGGGGCATGCCCCCAGAAAAATTTTCAAATTTAGACCTTCTCTTGTGCATTCTGAACATATCTCAGCACAACGTTCCCAAAAACAAAAACAAGAAAAAGTGTTTTTAGGAAACTAGCTTGACTTTGACTCTAAAAAACTTTGAATTTCACTAAAATATACATTTTGCACTTATTCTTCAAAGTATTTACATGGGTTTCTGAGAAACTATGGTATAGAATTAAGTATAATATGAGAAATGAGATCTTCTATGCTTGATGTAAACTAGATTACGACAAAGTATCATTTTGACTTTAATTAGCTTTAAAGAGCTTTCAATTCGAGGCTCGGTTTCTGGGAAAGGGGGGGGGGCGGTCGCCCCCAACGCCCTCCCCCTTCTGACGCCAATGCCAACCCCCGAAACGGGACAATACAGTTTAATCATACATAGTAGCTTGACCCACGAATATTGTATTTAGTGTATGATTATTAAGTGTATTCTTAAAGAATATAATCGCATATTTCACATTTTCCAGTTTAGTAGGGAGGTTAAGTTAGCCCTGTTTTGAAGAACATGTACGCGAAACTTGTAAAATGATGGTGCCCTTTGGACGTATTTTCATCTCTCACTGGCCTTCATTCATTGCCCGATGGAGTAAAGGTGTGGGGACAGCATCTTTTCCATTCAATCGAGGTTGGGCCATTCAATCGAGGTTGGGCCATGCAGCCGAAAGTAAGCCATACAACCGAATTTTGCCGATTCAATCTGACGGAGAATGGCGAGCCTCTCTTTTTTGATCCAATTAGAGACTTCCTTTTCACATTCATGGTACCCTCGGCCAACTTCGTTTGCAAAGAAAATCTTCGACAGTATCCGGCTTTTCCTGAGGTATCTTCGGTCGCAAGCCAAAGGTCGACACCCAAAGGTGTGAGGGAAACAGTTGTAATTGGTTCCCCTTTAAACCAACTGAGAGGCGACTCCTGGGGTCAAAATATAACACGTTTACGTTCAAGTTCACCCAAATGCAAATAACTTACCTTTCTATCATATCCAGTAACAATTCCTATCAACAATTCCTGGGGGTCATAATATAACACGTTTACGTTCAAGTTCACCCAAATGCATTTAACTTACCTTTCTACTATATCCAGTAACAATTCCTAACAACAATTCCCGGGGGTCAGAATATAACACATTTACGTTCAAGTTCACCAAAATGCATTTACTTACCTTTCTATTATATCCAGTAGCAATTCCTAACAACAATTCCTGGGGGTCATAATATAACACGTTTACGTTCAAGTTCACCCAAATGCAAATAACTTACCTTTCTATCATTCTGTTTTAGTTGTCTTTATTCAACAAATTCATATACAATAATACAAAAATATGCTGCCAAGCGCCAATTGCATTACTGGCTAGCATTTATTAATTTCATCTTTAGTAAAATATCATAAAATAAAATATAGATGTGTGTGCTTAATTGCATAATTTATCCTGGAGTTTGCCACATTCTACCCAAGACAGAAGCACTTTAAGTTTCTTGATGCATTATAAAATTGATGAATTTTTTCTTTAAAATACAATCTTTTTCTAATGACAGGTTGTTTTCAAACACTAATGCCTTAATTCTATCCTCTTGTCTCCGGGGTAACAGGTTCTCAAGGTTATGCTGCTCAAGGGACTCAATAAACTCATGTCGTCTTGTAGAAAGGCGCTGCCAGTTAAAGATGAAATGCTTTCTATCATATCCAGTAACAATTCCTAACAACAATTCCTGGGGGTCATAATATAACACCTTTACGTTCAAGTTCACCCAAATGCAAATAACTTACCTTTCTACTATATCCAGTAACAATTCCTAACAACAATTCCTGGCGGTCATAATATTACACATTAACGTTCGAGTTCACCCAAATGCAAATAACTTACCTTTCTACTGTATCCAGTAACAATTCCTAACAACAATTCCCGGGGGTCAGAATATAACACATTTACGTTCAAGTTCACCAAAATGCAAATAACTTACATTTCTATTATATCCAGTAACAATTCCTAACAACAATTCCTGGGGGTCATAATATAACACGTTTACGTTCAAGTTCACCCAAATGCAAATAACTTACCTTTCTACTATATCCAGTAACAATTCCTAACAACAATTCCTGGCGGTCATAATATTACACATTAACGTTCGAGTTCACCCAAATGCAAATAACTTACCTTTCTACTATATCCAGTAAGAATTCCTAACAACAATTCCCGGGGGTCAGAATATTACACATTTACGTTCAAGTTCACCCAAATGCGTATAACTTAACCTTTCTTTTATATCAAATAAACCTATGCAATATCGATAAGTATGCTGCAGAAATTACACATAATATTGCTCCATATTGCAATTTTACGAATTGATATCCGGTTATTTTGAGATTAAAGTAATTTTCTGTTTAATGCTCTTAACAATTAAATAGTATTGCTTTATCTCATTTGTGTGGTGTCTGAAAATCTGATCTAGTCGATTACTTATACTTACATGTTGCTAATTCATCTGACATATGCACTGTTTCTCGGTTCGATTCGGTGTAATGCTCACATTCGTTAAATATGTTAAACTGTTTTAGAAAATACGACGCATACCCCAATAACGATGCAGCATAAATGATAACTATTCTGTTTTGAAATTTTTATTGCTTAAAAAGATGTAGTGATCATGATACACGGTGTATACCCCGAGCAAAATCTGTTTTTATTGCAGAGTGATATGCTTTTCAATACGTGACGTTTCGCAAAGTGTAGACATCACGTGACCATTGTTAATGAATGCTACATGAACAGGTTAGCTAGGTTTAATTCCACAGACAAATGCTCTAATTAATACAATGGGGAAATATTGAAATTCCTCTACCTTACCCAATATACCACGATATGGCTCCGTATGTCCCTTTTAAAACTGAAAATGTTTTTCTATCCGAATTTTGAACGATTCTCAATAGATTGAAACGCTTTCCGCTTTTCACTGGTGCTTGCACTGATAAATCTTGATTTCAATCAACTATCAACTCAGTTTTAAATTTATATTTTTGTCCTTTTCACTAACATCTTCTCTGTGGAGGAATCCCTTGCATGTTTTGCTTGTTGAAACGCTTTCCGCTTATTTGCTAAAAAAAATTCCTTGAGTATCACTCGTTTTCGCTATCTTAGAAAATGGTGCTCAGTTGTGCAAATGATAATGCGCGCGAAATGAGTTATCAGGGCCGTCAGATGGGGGGGGTGCGATGGGTGCGACCGCATCCCCCCTTGACACCCCCCCCCCAAAAAAAAATTGAAAAAATATGTTGACAAATATTTTTTTTGTAATTTTTTTTCATTGTCTCATACACTTTAGAGTGCCCAGAAAGCACCAAATAGCATCTTGAAATTGTAAAATTTTATAGAGGGAGTGGGCCACCCCTCACATCCCCTCAATACAATGGAAAAGTTCTGAATTTATTTTATGTATTGTCACAGTCACTTTAAAAGTGCCCAAGTGCCCAGACATCATCACATAGCTCCTTGATATAGTCATTGTTTCTGGGGCACTAACAGTTGCTCCCCTTCAGGATCCCCACCCCACCTCCCCCTTTGGCATCCCCCCCCCTTGACTCCCCTCCAAAAAATTCAAAAAATTGTGATTTTCTCAATCTTTTAATTGACTTAGAAGTGCCCAGACAGCACCAAATAGCGTTTTAAGATTGTAAAATTTTCTAGGGGGAGTGGGCCACTCCTCACACCCAAAACAAAACAATTGAAAAGTTCTGAAATTATGTATCGTCTCAGACACATGTAAAGTGCCCAGACATCATCAAATAGCTCCTAGATATAGTCAATGATTCTGGGAGACTAACACTTACTCGCCCTCTTGCATCCCCCTCTGGCACCCCCTCCCCCTTTGGCAACCCTTTCCCCTTTGACATCCCACAAAATATTGTGATTTTTTCAAATTTTTTATTGAGTCATACACTTAGAAAGTGCCCAGAAAGCACCAAATCGCATCTTAAAATTGTAAAATTTTTCTAGTACTGCACCCTCTCGTTCTCTTTGACACCCCCAAAAAGGATTTGAAAAAAATCACATTTTTTATTGACTCATTCACTTTAAAAGTGCTCAGAAAGCATGCAAATAGCATCTCAAAAGTGTAGAATTTTCTAGGGGAGTGGGTCACTCCTACATACAAGTTTGGAAGTTGCATTTGTTAATTTTAAATACTTTGAAAGTGCCTAGAAGTCACCAGTGGCACTCCGCCCCACAAACTAAAGCATTAATTTACTCAAACACATTATAAGTGCTCAGAATCAACCAGACAGCATCTTGAATTAGTAAAACATTCCTTGCTGCCCCCTCGCTCCCCTTAGAAGAAAATGATTGAAAAAAATCTGAATTTCTTATAAATTGATTCTATTTCAATTAAAACACCTTGAAAAGGTCCAGAAATCACTGAATGTGATCTTGAACTGGTAAAAGTTCTCGGGAATACAATATTTACAATACGAAAACAATAAAATACTTCAAAATAGGCTGAGGGGCCCCGATATAGGGAGTAACCGACCCCCCCCCCCCCCCTTGACTTACGCAATTTGATTTACTTTTATTTTCTCTTTAGTTAAAACCGCACCCTCTTGGAAAAAGGAGGGTTATACTTGGATATACTTTATGTTCTTATCAAGTGAATTTTATTTTTGACACACAACACTCTTGTCACTGCTCGAAATGATGATAACACTTGGTAGCTAGCCGGATATTGGATCTACAAATTCTAAAAGAGGATTGCACAGAAGTATTATGCTTATGGAGGGTGTTTCCTCATCAACTTCCTGATATGCTCGGATTGTGCTGCAATTGCATATTGTGTCCTAACAAATATCACACTGGTTATCCGGTGGTTGTATTCTGTTATTCTAGATTCTTTGAACGGCATCTGGAACTGAACCCCAGACAGCTCATCCCCTCATCCCCAGTGATTGTGTTTATCTGGGTTATGCTTGGAATATGATGGTTGTACAGAATTGCGTAGTGTGTACCACATCAACACATCCAGCCTATGCTATATATATCCAAATATTACGTGGGATCAGTCTCCAGAGTCCAAGATGGTAGAGCCTTCAGATCATTTGATTGCTATAGCATTCAGAGCCCAGGATGAATACAGCCTCCATGAGTCTAAAATGTACATCTTCCGACCCTTAGATGGTACAGCCTCTCGATATAACATGGGATCAGTTTCCAGAGTCTAAGATGGTACAGCCTTCCTTCAGAGCCTACGATGGTTCAGCCTCCAAAGGTGAAAATGGTAGAGTCTACGATTAATATTTACAATTAGAGTCTTATATGGCCGGTGTTCAATGGGTACATATTGTCGCGCCGGGACGTTTCCAAGGAGTACCCTGTATGCAAACTTCAGGAAAGGCCAGGGACGATATAAGGGATCTTGGAGGTGTTATACACGGGTGCCGACCTGATTTGGTGGTACGGCAGTTACCTTTCAAAGATGGCAAGATAACAATGGTATACAGGGATTTTATAATCTATTCCAATGTAAAATAATAGTACAAATAAATTCAGTGTCTATATATAGCTTCAATGTCTCTGTAATTGTTCACTTCAGCTTCTTCCAGTCTTCTCTCTCTTCTAATAACACCTTGAATAATTGTAAGAGGATGAGGATCTGCTCCTATGAACTATCTTCACCCTCTAGGAGGTCCTTCTGCTCCAACTGGTAAAATGGCCTGAGGAGGATCTGCTCCTCTGAAGCTTTCTTCACACTAAACTGGAATCTAACCTCGGGGAGTTCCTTCTGCTCTAGGTATCGTCTCGTCTATATCACTGTTTCATGTGATATCTATGGAGGAGGAACAACTCAGGAATGTCAATCAAAACTGAGATTAGACCCAAGCTATAAATGCTCCAAATAATCTTCACTGCGCTGTCCCTCAGAGTCGTCTCACCTCGGAGGAATCAGGGCTCCAGGAGTTTTGGTTCCGGAAGTGTAACCTCGTCTCTGGGAGTTCACTTATCTCTATTAAACTGTCTCGTGGAAGGGGTCCAGGCTCCGGGAGTATCTTCTGCTCGGGGAGTCGCCACTTCACAGGAGAAACCTCTTCTTTTGTACGAGACCCTAGCTATTGGAGTGCCTTCCACTCCAGGAGTTGTCTCGTCTCAGGGGAAACCTCTGCTCCTGAACGCAACCCTGGCTATTGGGAGTACCTTCCGCACCGGGAGTCTTCTCGTCTCTATAGTAACTTCTGCTCAGCCTCTCTCACACTGTCTCTTGGAAAGCGTCCAGACTCCGGAAGTATCATCTACTCAGGGAGTCGCCACTTCACAGGAGAAACCTCTTCACCCTCTATAGAGAAATAACACCTCTGGAATGTCCATCAGATGGTGAGATTTAATCATTAGACCAGAGCTGCTACTTCTCGATCGTGGAGTACCTTAGTTCCGGTGGAGTAACCTTGGCTCCAATGAGAGTAAACCTTGCAACACAGAAATACTTTGGTTCCGGTAGTGTAACCTCAGTATCTAACTTCTGGAGGAGTCAAATCACCTCGGAGGATACGTCAAGTTCAGCAACTTGTATCAATTTCGGATCATCAATAACTCAGAGGAGGAGAAGGAGCAACTCACGAATATCGATCATTAAACTGAGATTAGACGGAGCTGTATCCTCAACCCTCAGAGCAGATTCCACTCTAGAATAGATGGAGGAGTAAGCACTCTGAGCTAACAATCCTCGGAGCAGATATGGCTCTCGAATATCAATCACAGCTGAGATTAGACAAGAGCTATAACTACTTGGAGCTAGCTATCCTCGGGCAGATGGAGCTCTTAACTAGATGGAGGAGCAATCACTCGGAGCAGTGAGTCCTCGGAGCAGATATGGCTCTCGAATATCAATCAAACTGAGATTAGACAAGAGCCTTAATTACTCGGAGGAGGAATTACTTCTTAAAATGACGTCACTTCCGTCAAAACAAAGATGGCCGACCGCTAGGAATTCTGGGCAGAAGAAATCAAAATGGCGGACAGCAATATGGCGTCCAACTCAATAATCAAATTGCCAACTCACCCAAAACTGGCTGTTATCTTCTTGTATCTCGCACAGTCACAAAGGACGCAAAAACTGCAGCAAATAATGTCAGCAAATAATCCAAATATCATGCAATCTAGTTCGCAATTCACATCGAACACGCTACCACATAAAATGATACAAATTAACGAGGTCCTTCCTCTGCAAAGTCTTGGTTTACTCTGATTCACGTGGTTACTCACAACAATAAAATCCAGACACCTCAAGTTGCATCATGGGAAAACTACAACTTATGTTGGAGGGAAATTCAAATAAAAGAATCTGATTGGCTGATCACTGGTTGCTGGGTGCCTAATTATTCTAATTTATTCCACTACAGTCTGCTGATCAAGTAAACATCCAAGTGCCTACGTGAGATTCTGCATGTACACACTTTACTAAACAATTCGTTAATTACAGTGGACAGAACATGAAATAAAGATGAAATAACACAAAATCCTGTAAAATAAACGTTTCACAGGCCCTAATACTACTCAGGGGGAATTAAAAATTCCCACAATATACTTCTATGATGGCTACAACCTTCAATTCCAAAAGTCTAAGATTACCCAGCCTCTAAAATTGATACAGCCTACAGAGTCTTATATGGTACAACCTCCTGAGTAAAATATGAATTCAGCCTCTAGAGACTAATATGGTATAGCTTCAGAGTATAATTTGGATTCAGCCTCTAGAGCCAAAGATAATACAAAGATAGTACAGCCACAATAGTCTATGATTTCTAAGAAAGTCAGGAGTCAAAGATAGGTACAGCCTCCAAGAATCTACGATAGTACAGCCTATAAGAGTCTGAGTTGGTATAGCCGCCATAGTCTACAATGGATATAGCCTCCAGAGTTAACATTGGGTATAGCCTCCAGAGTCAAATATGGTATAGCCTCCACAGCCTTTGATGAGTTCTGGGAACAGCCTTCAAAAGAAGATGGTACACCTTCCAGATGCAGGGTTTACAATGGGTACAGCCTCCAACAGTCTACAATGGGTATAGCCTCCACAGCATGTGATGAGTTCTGGGAACAGCCTTCGAGAGAAGATTGTACACGTTCCAGATGCAGGGTCGGGTCTATGATGGGTACAGCCTCGAAGAGTCTAAGATGGTACGGCCTTTAGAGTTTTTGGGAGTTAAGCCTCTAGTGTTTAATGGGAACATCCTCCAGAGTCTACAATGGGTACAACATCCATAATCTAAGATTGATACAGCCTACCTAGTCTAAGTTGATACATCTTCTAGTCTAAGATGTCAAGAATCACCATTTTGTCAAATATAACACAAATCTGTGATTAGTAAATGGGTCAGGAAATGCTGAGTCTATGATGGGTGTAGTCTCTAAGGGCCTAAGATGGTACAGCCTTTAGAGTTTTTGGGAGTTAAGCCTCTAGTGTTTAATGGGAAATTCCTCCAGAGTCTACAATGGGTACAACATCCATAATCTAAGATTGATACAGCCTACCTAGTCTAAGTTGATACATCTTCTAGTCTAAGATGTCAAGAATCACCATTTTGTCAAATATAACACAAATCTGTGATTAGTAAATGGGTCAGGAAATGCTTAGACAGATGGGCGGACAGACGGCAAAAAGAGCAGTATTTCAACAAACAGCATTATCAGTTGTGTTACCATACCAAACCCATATCAATATTATCCAAACTTGTATTTGTTAAAAAAGATCATACACTAAAACAGTTCTTATGGATGAATGTAAACAATTTGTTAAGGAATAAGGATTGCCTGAAATGACCTCTACCCACGATTTACATACATTATGTTGTGTTACTATGGCAACAAATTGACAAAAGATGTTTAGACTCACCATACCAGATAATAACATATGTATTCATGACCCTTGTAAATATGATTCTGTCAACATTAAATTATTTGAAATTGTAATAAAAAGTGCCACGCCCATTTTGTGGTAAATTGAGCAGTAGTTATCATACATGAGTATGTCATCCTATTCATCTATTTATCATGGTATCTCCTTCAATATGTATTAAGCTCAACTTTGTGTTCATTTTGAAAAAATCAAAAATGACAACCTACCATCTGTTTGTAGGGAAACAGTAGATTCATCCTTAATATTTACAATATTTTGCAATTAAATTATGTTGCCATGGTAACCAATTGATCAATCAAGATCAAACTTTTCATGACAACTAACTATATATGGATGCATAATCCCTAAAATTTTGAATGTGATTGGAGGCACCCAACAGAAAATATAAATGCTTATCATAGTACCCCCTCATAAAATAAGACCAGGGGTGCATATATTGATTTTTACATGTTTTCCGCTACTTAGATTTTTCTAGATTTTCAATATGTCTTTAAACTCATCAATATTCATTTGTTGCACTAGGTTTGACTAACATAGAACGTTTTTTCTTGGCAAAAAATATTCACTATACAAACATGACAAAGGTTTCACTGCTTACCTTGTTGTTGTACTCATGACCAGCTAGCAACAATACTTTTAGGGCTTTTTAGCAAGTCAAGAAGTCTATTATCCTCCTTCCAATATCTTTAATTCGCCAATCATTTTTACAAACAATACCACATGCGAGAAGAATAACTTCGTGATACATTTAGTTCAATTCATCAACTAAAACTACAATGGGCAATTCACACATAGCTACTGTAGGCAAGGTGTGTCCGATTCCAGCCAATCCGAACAGAGTATTGTCGCGCGCCAGACTCCCGCCGAGTACCCGTACTCCCTCGGAGAAGGTCTGGTGGCGATGATAAGGGATTCGGAGGTGTTTATCACGGGCGCCGAGCTGGTTTGGTGCTTCAGCTGTCACTGAGCTAGGAGATGGAAAACACAATGTAAAAAACAATCAATTACGGGATTTTAACAATCTATTCAACACTATAATTACTATAACAATCAATTTCAAAATGTCCTCAAATGCCTTTATGGCCAGTAATACAATAATGTCTCTATATATAAGCATGAGTCGAAAAACACTCTGGCTCTGAGTTCGTCTGTCTCTACTCTACTCTGCCATACTCTGCTCTCTGCTCTGCTTGTCTGCTCTGCTCTCTGATATACTCGACTCTGCCCTCTGCTATGCTCTGCTCTCTGCAATACTCTGCTTGTCTACTCTGCTCTGCTCTGCTTGAAAAGAGCTCTCCCTCTTGAGCTATCTCGTCTTTGGGAAGGAGCCCTGGCTCCGGAAGTAACCTCTGCTTCGGGAGTCGCCTTGTCACGGGAGTAACCACCCTTAAACTCTCCTCAAAAGAGTGCTTTCACTCTTTGAGCTACACTGTCTCTTGGAAGGGGTTCAGGCTCCGAGAGTAACCTCTGCTCTTGGAGTCACCACTTCTCAGGATATACCTCTCTACAGCCTCTGCTCAATTCACTCTTGAGCTACACTGTCTCTTGGAAGGGGTCCAGGCTCCTGGAGTATCCTCTGCTCTCCAACGAGATCCACACACTGGGAGTACCTCAGCCCCGGGAATCGCCTCGTCTCAGGAGTAACCTCTGCTCTTGAACGAGATCCACACACTGCTAGTACCTCAGCCCCGGGAATCGCCTCGTCTCAGGAGTAACTTCTACTCAAAGAGTGCTCTCACTCAATGAGCTACACTGTCTCCAAAGAGTAACCTCTGCTCTCGGTGTCACCGCAGGAGCAACCTCACTACAACCTCTGTAGAGAATAACAACTCTAGAATGTCGATCAAAGGATGAGATTAGACAGAGCTGTTATCTCTCGCCTTGGAGCACCTCAGTTCCGGTAATGTAACTCTGGCTCCGATGAGAGTAAACCTTCCTCAACATACAACCCTGGGTGAGAGTCAGATCGCCTCGACAAAGTAGGAGCATTTATAGCTTGGAGGGGTAATGACTAGGAGCCACCAATACTCAGAGCAGAATGACTCACGAATATCGATCAAAGAAATGAGATTAGACAGAGCCAAATCTACTCAGAGAATCTGGAGCTCAAAACTTATCAAAATGACGTCACTTCCTTCAAAATCAAAGATGGCCGACCGCCGGGAATTGTGGGAACAAGAAAGCAAGATGGCGGACAGCTAATTACCCATTTTATGCCAACCTCAATCAAGAAAATGGCTAACTCACCAAAAACACTGGCTGTGGTCTTGTATTTTCTTCAATAGTCGCACCAAATACAATCTGCATCTAACGATTACTGCAACTAATCCAATATATCCAAAATAATGCTCCAATAAGTCCACAGATTAAATAAAACACACTTGCACATAAATAAATCCAAACTGACGAGGTCTTGTATCTTCAAGATCTTAGTTTACTCTCTGATTCACGTGGTTAATTGCAAACAATAAAATACAGACACCTCAAGTTGCATCATGGGAAAACTACAACTTAAGTTGGAGGGAAATTCAAATAAAAGAATCTGATTGGCTGATCACCGGTTGCTGGGTACTTAATTATTCTAATTTATTCCACTACAGTCTGCTGATCAGTAAACATCCCAGTGCCTACGTGACATTCTGCATGTACACATTTGAGCAATTAAACTCTCTGAAAGAGTCGACTGACTCCACATATAAAAGTTAAAAATAAACAAAAATGAAACTCACAATTTTGTCACAGTATTTACATAATGAACAGGGTGTGAAATCAAACACATGCAAGGTCACTATTTAAACAGTTGTCATGGTGATGAATGGATTTTTCACCTTGGATTTGATGACTTGCCAACTTGACCCTTGTAAAAAAAATCATTGGAAATGTGTTCTTGTGGTGATTTTCTTCCTTTTAGATGATTTTATAGAAAAATTGCAATGTGTGAAAAGAATTTAAGCCTAAGACTAAATGCATTGTAGCCGCTTCATTCCACTCAGGCGTTGTTTCCTAAACTTTGCATTCCTGCTGCGCAGCCATGTAAAGGTTTGGAAACAACACCTTCATGGTATGAAAAGTTCAGCAATCAATGCATTGAGTCTTGGGCTTAAATCCTTTATTAGTTTAAGTTTAATGATAGTTTATTTCTGTGTCACAGGTTAACTAAAATATTACAAGTAAAATACATGTGTTAAAAAACCAACAGCCGACATCGACTTTTACGAGACACCATATAAATATACAAAGTTAATCAATAGAAAAATAAAGCATCGGTATGTCGAATAATATCACAGAGGATGTAAAGTAAGTTTGCAGAGTGTGAACAATTCACAGACAATATGACTAGAGTTAAATAACATACAATATAAACATGAGATTTCAAAATGCAATAAATGAGAATACAGTAATTATGACTTTGGTTGATAATATTGCACATATTTCATTTCACAAACGTTCCAGGTTAAATAAACGTTTTGAGAACATTTTGTAAAGAGTAGCAGCAAGGCAGCTTTGAATGTTCTTTGCATGTAGTAATGTGATCATAATTAAGGTTGGATTGGCACTTGAAGTATTTAAGTATTTATTCATCGACTCATCTTGGATGAAGGTATGACGTTTTCATACCTTTGTGATTGAAAATCAAACCGTGGAACGCAAGTGTACATCGACTAAGTAACATCGTTTATGTATGCCACCAACAAGGGGCTTTGGTAAAATGGGTGACTATTTATTCATGTATTGACCATCTGGTCTCCTTACACTCCTTACACTCCCCTCCAAAACTTTGGGAATCCTGACCTGACATGTATTAGATATATAGCCAAACTCTGCTTATTTTTGAAATGTAATTATTGTATTGATTACCAGCTGTTGTGTTTATAAGATGATCGTGATTTCTTAATCGCCTGATAACACAAATAGGTTTTTAAACACGTGGTCCTATAGTGTTTTTTCAAACTTTTGGAGGGGAGTGTACGTATATAAACTTAACATTAATGTAAGTGGTTATGTTTATATAGGGAATCAATGGCGTGTCGTTTGAGCTCCTTTAATTACAAATTCTATGTGTGCTAACGTGTATGTTAACACTGAGAAAGGTCGGAAAGTAGGCTGGTAGTTGAATCAATAGAATCGTCAAGACATTGTTTTGTACAAACTACATCGGCATACAGTAACAGAGATCACTAGCTATTGATTGTGCCTGGGAGTCCTGTGCAAGTCAGTCTACATATTCAGCACATTCATATATAGAACTGAGCGAGTCGGATCACACCATATACTTGTAGAGCTGCAGATACGAGGGAATCGCTGCAAAGTTGATAGGAAACGTGAGATTTGATTGATAAGATGGCTGCACCGATTGATCTCAGTGGAAAATGGAAAGTTGGCAAAAGCGAAAATCTCGACGCATTCTTAACCGCTCTCGGTAAGTCATAAAATTGTCGATGACCTGGTTTTGAAGAACCGGGCTATAATTGTATGTGTGTTCACTATAAACATGGACCGCTGTGTTATAAACTGTAAAGTTCAGAACAAGGCCAAGGCTATTTTGTTTTTCTACTGAAATAAGTAATCAACTGATCGCGGTACTAGTGCAGTTAATGTAATTACTAATAATTCATTCAGAGACAAGAATTATCATCGTGGTAAGCCACGCCCTCTCCATCTTTATCCTTCTGGAGAGCGTCTGCGATGCAACAGAGAGAGATGCTATGAGTATCAGAATGAATAATTATGGTTTTCTGTAAAGTCCATTTCACTTTTCCCTCCGTCTGTCAAATCAATAAATAGGCAATCAAAGATAAAACAGCTTTAATGATGATTTTCTTAGACAAAAATCAAAGTTTGCTACTATAAACTCGGAGAACATAAAAAATAATGCATCATGTACTTCAATAATTTCAACCTTGTTAATAGAATATGTTTGCAACAAGCTCTTAAAAGGGGGATTGCTTGATATTTCATTGCTAATGAAACAGAATACGTTTTACTCCATTTGATATGTATCATCCAACACCCTGGTGAAATTAACGTTGTTGATATGTTGTTGATGCATAATTTGTTGAAAGATTCGCCAGAAAGTGCCCTTGCGGTTATCTTTAAATGACAGACGACGAACACATCAGACAAATGTACTATGCTTGATATTTCATTGCTCATGAAACAGAATACGTTTTACTCCATATGATTTGTATCCTCCAACACAGTGGTTGAATTAACGTTGTTGATATGTTGTTGATGCATAATTTGTTGAAAGATTCGCCAGAAAGTGCCCTTAGGGGTTATCTTTTAAATGACAGACGACGAACACATCAGACAAATGTACTATGCTTGATATTTCATTGCTCATGAAACAGAATACGTTTGACTCCATTTGATATGTATCCTCCAACACCCTGATGAAATTAACGTTGTTGATATGTTGTTGATGCATGATTTGTCGAAAGATTCGCCAGAAAGTGCCCTTGGGGTTATCTTTTAAATGACAGACGACGAAAACATCAGATGAAATATTGTTATGTTTGTGATGAATTTAGGTTTTGCTGTACAATATTTTGTATCCTCCAAACATTAAGATTTCAGCCATGTACCAATACGATTTCAAATAATTACTTTGAGAAATGAAACTAATCAAATCTAGTATTTAAAATAAATGATTGTTATATAAATTCTCAATTATATCTAGTTTCTTATAGTAAATTGAATATGTTAAGCATGTGTGGGGGCTACTAATCATATGAACATAATAAAAAGTATTCCTTTTTTATGAGTAAGAACTATCAAACAATCCTCTTTTGAGAGCAGAATACCAGCATCAAAGCTATTTTCAAGAATTAATAAGCAATATTTTCAGTATAGATCGCATGGTCATGATAGCCACCAGTTATGTTGATATTAAAATAGCACCCATTAAATGTCGCTGATATTGACATACACTGTACATGACGCAGGCTTTAGGGGAATAATAGAATTTGAATATTTTTGAAAATATCAATTATCGTAAATTTGCCGAGACTCCTTTTTGCATGAATAACGTATAACACCACTAATAGGGGATAGAAGCATAGATTGTTGGTCTACACGGCCAACAGTACTGTACGTTACGGTTTTGGAAATGGTACTGTATTGTACCGTGAAATATGGTACCATACGGTACCGTAGACTAAAACGGTACCGTACCTGAACACTGTGCGGTACTATGCTCCAACGGTACCTTACGATACCATACTCTTAATGTACCGTACGGTACCGTGATTTTAGAGTGTGGATTGGGGGTGTAACTCGGTATTTATAGACAAGTTTCCAATTAATTCTGACCCTTTTTATTGGTGCACCAATTAAACTAGCGTACATCGTCTAGTTTTATAATGTCATATATTGCAATCTTTGTAAATAAACATAAGGAGGCTTTTTATAAATTGTGAATATCAACAATGAATAAACACAAGGAGCACACGCGTCTCGAACTCTCAACCTCGTGGTTACGGCTCCCAATCGCCCAGCTCGAACGTGCCGGCGCTCAAGCCCTCTTGGCTGTCATGGCTGTAACTGTACTATGATATCGTAATTCATCGGTGGCAGAATTTACTTGATCATATTTCCAGAATATTTACTAACCCTCAATCGATAATATAGATATGTTTGTGCACTCTTTGTCCAAAACTGAAAATTGTAGACCAGGAATGGAATGCCTTTCTTATTTTCCTGCAAATAACATAGTACTTCAATTAAGAAGCCATTGGCATTTCTCAACATACAGAGTTACCTTAATACCAATGCTTAATATCAATAGGCAACACTTAATATTCCAGGGGTAAATGTGGCAATGAGAAAGATCGCAACAAATGCTAGTATCACCCAGGAGATCACACAGGATGGAAACGACATGACAGTCGTCATGAAACTCCCTCTAAAGTAATCAATCCTTCAGTATCCAAATACTTCGTTCAGTGTGTTTATTCTTCCCCTCTGCACTCGTAATATATGTTCCGGGTTTTCAAAACATTATTAAATGATGGTACTTCTATCTCAGTGACGTTGTCTTTAAAAATTCATATTTGAGTTAATCACTTACTATTTGACAAGATTTTTAGTGATATGAAGCGATGAAAGTTGAAACATAGGTAATTTCCCCGGGATCTTCATTTATCTGCAGATGTAACGGTAGGCCAAACAATTAAACTGAACGAAGTGGACACTTTTAACATCATGTACTTTATGTTACCCGCTTTCTTCAACAGGGTGGTTCTTGGTGGTCTTTACTAATAATTCAAAAGATTTCAAATGTGAGAAGTAACGTTGTCGAGACAGTGGATTATATTATGTTGCCGATCAAAACCACCCTTGTATGTCTGTGACATAAAGATACTACAGTTTTTTTGTCACGGATCATGTCAGTATCTTTATTTTATAGAGTTCGAGACATATAAATTACATAAACTGTATCAATTTATATCTCTCTGCTTTCTCTTGGATCTAGACTATATTTACTGTAAAATGCAGTGCTGGGGGCGTAGTCAGGATTGCAAATAAGGCGGCGTTAACTAAAATTTTGAGACACAAGAATATAGTGCACTAACATTTCAGTCGAAAGAGGTCTAAATGAAATATTTTTCTAGAAATTATTTTCCTCGCCTTGTACATACCTAGCTACGCCAATGATAAAAAATATAGTCTATAATCACATAAATGGATCTTAGTCTTTATGTATATAGTGCATGCTCTGCAGTGTATATAGCCTGCTAGGCCCTTTGGGCTACTGTATTTCTCTAGTTCTTCATTCTAGTCGTGTTTCATATTTTGTAATACTAGATATGGCTCCTTAAATACATGTTGTTATTGTCTCCATATCTTCAGGCTTCGGATTTGCTAAAAGAAAAATAGCAAGTGCCGCTCCGTTAACAGTCGTTATCACACAAGATGGCGACAATGTAACAGTCTCGAACCAGTCACCGATAAAGTAGGTATGCAGTTATCAGATTATACCATTCTCCAAACGCAATGGGGTTCACTTTTTGATACCTTTGCGGACGACGAATTGATTTCTCCTTTGATTCTACATTGTCTCCTTTAAAAACGTTTTAATGTTTTCAAATACCATTCGTACATACTTTTAACATCCTGTGTAGGCCTATTCTATGTGTGTTTTATATTGTGGTGTTAAACTTTGCAATTATGTAGTATTTATAGACGTGCTTCTGTAACTTTGAGTGAATTCTGAGTTTGTCCTTTTATTTGGACACCAACTTTTGCTACACATGGCCCTTTTAACACCACACTAATTTTCACATCGAGTCAACACATCGGCAACGCATGCCCATGTGCTTCAAATATTTATCAATATACGATTTCTGGACAAGTCTGATGAAGTCTTATTTTAAAAACCCAAGTCAAAATGTATTAGCCAAACAAATCGTTTTCGATTATGTCACGAGAGAAACACGTTCTTCAAAATTTGTATTTATATTTATATGCAGCCACTTTCATTGGAAAAACTGCCATCGGATCTGTTTGATTTCCTGACTGCTCGTCTCTTCCCCTTCTTCCAAAATACTAAATTCATGTTCATTTTTTAGGACCAAGACTACTAAATTCACAGTTGGTTCCGGTGAGTTTGAGGACGAAACTCCAGACGGTAGAAAGATAATGGTACGTACATGTACATGTATCTCATTTTAGCATCGTGTAGACCCGAGTATTTGTTACGAATGCGAATGAGTCGGAGAGATCCCTCTCGTCCTACCAATGAGATTATTTTTACCATTTTGAGCTAAATGATTCAGTTTTCAAAAAGCTAACAAAGTTAAGATGATTCTTAATTTGAAAAGAATTCTGAAGATCCAAGTTGTCTGCATTGACATAATTCTGGACTGCCATTTTCAGGCTAATGCGTATTGGGAAGGTTCTAGTTTGGTCGTAGACGCCAAGCCTAAAGACGCCAAGGAGAAGGGCCTTAAGGTAGTGCGAACAATAGAAGGCGATGAGATGCACCAGGTACGAGAACACTGCCCTTTCCAAAAGTTTGGCATCCTAAGTCCCCACTGAATAACATGTTTATATTTGAAAGTATATTTAGTCCCTATTGCATAAGGGCGGATTTTGACATCTGGTCAAAAGAGGAAGGGAGTATTGCCAAACCTTTAGATTGGTGTGTATGTTAGATACTATATTTTAGATATGAATAATACAGTTAATAATACAGATCTTCGACTTGAAAAGTCTGCCTTATGATTTGTGAAATGTCTAAAATAACCCTTGGAATGAATAAGATTGTATATCAGGTCACCTTTCTAGTCTACCCAAGCAAAATGATATAACATCTATTATTTGACATTGTGGAAGTGAGAAGAGCATTAATCGTCTGATGGGAGATCAATATAATTTTTTTAAGGAAATCCATATTTTGAAGAATCCCGATCCAATCCACCTTTTACATGAATCCAATCCACTCGATCCAATCCACCTTTTAATCTTTACCTTATAAGCAGTACTAATAGATAAATCTATTATGCAATGTAAATTAATGTAATATCTTACTTTCAGGCAATGACATGCGACGGTGTGACCGCTATACGTCACTTCAGCAGATGTTAAAACAAGATTTAGCAGATGTTAGATGATACAATCCGATGTTAGAATTGTTTAGATGCCCCGATAGCAACATTTCAGAGTGTAGGCCAAAACGAATGGGATTTGACATTATTTTGTTCCACATCCTTTTAAAGAAACATATTCATTTATAATTCATTGATCTCTCAGTAACTTTTCATTAATACCTAGAACATTCACGTGCTTGTATTTTACTGTTTACGCGCTGCTTACATGTTTCTATCAACGAACAGTTTTGTGGCTCATTTGTGAAGTGTAAATTCCACGGAAATCAGGGTGACGTTTTATGTTTGTATACTGTATGATCTGATAAAAATAAAAATGATTACTTTTATTCTCTAAAGGTTATTTGATTTTCTTGAATATCTTCAGGTTCGCATGGGATGAAAACATTGGGTAGAGTATTTTCGTTGAATACAATAGGAAATACACTACGAAACCTGCCATCTTATTCAAAAATAGTTCAGTCTCGTTTTGTGAACATTTTTTAGACTTCCTTACTGTCCAATACGCTAATCCTTTTCCGAGTACATCGGGGAAACATTAAACGGTTACAAATCGACACCTCAAACTCCAGTTTCACAATAATATGAGTAAATCATGGATTTTCTTCAAAATCAAAATATTTCTTTGGTCAAACCGGAGTGAAAAAAATTATGGTCCCCCAGGGATTATGGTCCCCCTTCTTAACAGCCCTTACTGGCCCTGATTGTGTATAAAATAATAAGGGAAAGAGGTCATCATATAAATCAATGGAGAGTAGGACCATAATTTGATAGGACCTCCTACCCTTTTACACCGGCATTGTTGAAGAACTAGATGGATGGCTGTCAATTTATGACAACCGGATGCTCCCCCTCGGTGTGCTTGGAAAATGATGAGCGTATTACCGTGTAAGAAAACAATATAACGTTCACTACTATACCTACCTGTTTTTCGAACGAAAATACTCCACGCGTTTCGACCCTGTGTTTTTGCATCATACAATTCTCAATTTCGAAAATACATGGTCATTGTATATTCGGACAATGTCAATGTGAATTGCGATAAAGAATCTTGTATCATTCTTGATTGGATTTAAAAGCATTCGTGTATCAACCCATACTTCACTACCAGTACATTTTGAGACTAACATCACTAAGATGTCAGTTTCGTGTTATGTACAAATCAGCAGCATCCTGGGCGTGAAATAAGAGTAAACGTTCTTCTTTGATTAGCTTGTTGAGGCGTCTGTCATTTCAGTTATTTTTTAAAATTGATTTACTGACAGTAACAGTAATGGTATAACGCAACAAGCACTCTGATTGAGTGCTTATATTGATTCGTAAATACATGTGCTTGATCCGAGTAAGGATTATACAGGGTTTGCATATTGACAGCACATGGCAAATGTACATTTATTTATTTTTGAAGGTTTTTGACCGTTTTCCAAATGCTGAGGCATTTTCCCTTCCTCCATTCCCGGTATAAAGCCTTACATTTGAAGCTCTGGCCAGAGGTCCCAAAGTAATAAAAAAAGCGACTAAAAACCTTGTTGCCTACACATATCCACGGTGTATAACCCAAACGCTCCTACATGCACGACGGAGCGTTTCATTAACGCGGAAACGCTCCGGGGCGAAATAAAATGGCGGCTAATGAAGATTCCACTATGACCGTAAGTATTGTTTCTCTCGTTTCTCTTACATAACATATGTTATGGTGAAATATTATGTACCATTCGATGAACAATACCGTGAGCAAAGATCTTATTTATTCAACTTCTGGTGGTAAACTGTTATTTGCTTGATCAAAGATCCGTAGTGTAGATCGGACGAATCTGAAGATGACGATTTGACCACAAATTACGAATTAAACTAGTATTTCTATGAAAACGTTTAATCTTTCTGTTAAAGTAGTAGATCACAAACTCGTATATTCTCATTTCCTAAAATCCCAGTCCAAACGCCATTATATATATCTTTTATCGACTCTTTAGATGTCATATCATGACATATTAGTCACTTAGGTAGAGCAGTTCTTCCCATTGTCGAGTTGAAGAACTGGTATCTTTATCCTGGCTAGAACCATAGACAATTCTAGCCAGCGCCAGCCTTTTATCGAGTTAGCAGCACTCTAGTAATCGCCGGTATAGGTCAGCAGTCATAGGTCAAAGACAAATCACAAGAAGTGCTGTGACCTGGGTTTGTCCCCAAGACCTCTACTTTTCAGCTTGAAGCCAGACTTCCTGCTTTTCAGACCAATGCCTTAACCACTAGGCCAACCCGGCGACCACATTACTTGTTCTCGAAAAATCGCTTGTTTTCCTCAAAACGCTCCGTCGATTTAGAACACAATTTTAGAAACGCTCTTACCATTTTGTTTTGATATCATTTTCAGATTATTAGAGAAGAGTTCCGAATTGATTCTATCTCTCAAAAACGTGTTGTACTTGTTAGGCAAATTGAAACATCTGAACCTGGTGGTCCTAAACGTGCAACTAGCTGATTTAAGCCTACATTAGATGATGTCATGCCTACATGTGTGCTAAATCATAAAACTATAGAAAAAAACTAAGATTTATATGTGAATTAATCTTTCTTCTTTTGATGCCAAGGGGTATAATGGATCTTTTCTTTCTCTTCCTGAAAAGGAAAGGCAAGCTATATATTTCCTAAACTGATCTAGACTACCGGAGCGTTTCCAGTTCACTGTGTTAACCAGATCGGAGCGTTTCTTGAATATGAGAATGTCATCATTTTTCAGACTGGATTTTCGGTCATCAAATCACTATTACGATGATGTATGGTGCGTTGAAGCATTGGAATTTGACTAAAATATACGTTGGTTCTCTAATCTTGGCTCAACTAATCACATGTATCGACAAAAGGGGTTTTGACCGGTAGAATGACAAATACGTTTTTGAATTTTGATAACTATACTGCTTCGTACAGCTCTTCCTAATTGCTTCAAACGTCAACAGCCAGCCAAGTACAACATGAATATCACACCCATCGAATGGTATACTCGAAATATGGAACTCACACCTCTTATTCCCATTATTGGGGAAATCTTCAGACGGCTCATCATTCCCGCCAGCCAGTTTTCCTACTCCGGAGCGTTTCTTTGTTTAATTTCAGTAATGAAACGCTCCGTCGTGCATGTAGGAGCGTTTGGCTTATACACCGTGATATCCACCATTGCAGTATTAAACTTGCCTAGATCCACCTTTGCAGTATTAAACTTGCCTAAACTCCCCTTAACTACGAGGATTTGCATGAAAAGACAAATGTTTATAATCTGAGGACAGAGCATTATCTCGATACAATGCGACATCTATTAACCTTATCTATTTGTCAGACTTTCTCGACCATTTACTTGTGCAGTAAGCTTTGGGTGACATCTATTTTTCAATCGTTTTATGATGAAGGCAGCATCTTTAGCATAATTTGGCTATGTTGCGAAATCAGCTCTACTTTTGCATCGAGCCTCTGAACCCCCTTCCCAGTTCCCACCTCCCCTTCCAATCATATTCATCTTTAGTGGTGCAGGTGAGATGTATAAAGACACGAAAAGCGGATGAGTCAAGGGCTAAGAGCAAGACTAATTCATTTCTAACATTTGGGGATCCACAGTGTCTAGTCCCCCTTTGAATTTCTCAGCTTTAGATAAGACTCTGAGAATCAAAATGCTAAGGTGTTCTTAATGGTCATAAATATATTTCTACACAGTAGAGTTAAGGAAATGAGATGAGAGAGTAGCTTCGACTTCCCAGGTGGTTGAATCAACAGGAACCTTGTGAATCAAGATTACGAGAGAGGGGAAACGCTGAATAGTTTCTTATATATTCGTGTAACAGGCTGAATAGTTGCTAACGATGTTTTTCACAACGTAACCGTGAACGCAAAGTACAAAAATTAACAAAGGAATGTATCGAGCGCTCATAGTTTTATGCGCGCTTAGTCTACTTCAGATACTCTTACAGCTTCAGAGTTTCGGGTTTAGAACGGGAGATTTTGAAATTTGACGTTGGGTCAACGGGAACCATTTTACTCGTGTCTATTGAACACTATGCTGTCAATTTTGATTTCGATGCACAGTTGAATTCTTGCTGAACACGATGATGTATGTCATGCATGATTTAGGGCCAAAAATCTTACGAAACGAGCTCGTTTAAAATATGTATTAGAAAACCAGCTATAAAACCGCATCAATGACATACTATAGAATCATTACACGCTATGGTGTAGTCTAAACAAACACTGGATTTGAACGGCTATTTATATGAGAAGGCTACATGAATTTGTATATGGTCGAGTGATACGTACAGGTTCAGTTTCGATTATATATGCAAAGCTTAACCTCTCAAATAAGCTAGTAAGGCTACAAGACCTTGCACACACTTCTGTGTGAGAAAGTGTTTAGTCAAGAAGGGGGGGGGGGGGTCACTCACAGAGGCGTGTAGCTAGATTAGTAACAAGCGTATCTTTGATATTTGATGAAGTTAATGAGTTACATGTATATATTCAATCAGAATTTCCCACTGACACCATAAAATAACAATCAATTTTTCGTTTGTTTGCTTTTGATTATTTATTCTGCACTTTTAGGCAGATTCGTATCACATTTTAACAATAACACAACATAAACATACGTTAATATTATAAGTATAAATAAGTTGGTCCGTTACCTTGTCAATTTACAGATTGTGCGTTTATTCGCCAGACACATGTCATTACGTGTATAATTATAATGTCCGAGCAGTTCGTGCAGTGCAATCGTGCATTTTTGCCATGTAACGAACGCACTGCATGTAGTGCATCAGAAAATCATGTTTTGATGAAGTTGAAAACAAATAAAATGAAATATTGATTCTAAATAAAGATTACCGTATGACTGAAATTACCCTTTGAGGGTGTCACATTAGGTGGCTATTAGGTTCTATGTCCACTCATAAGCCTGTTGAGAGCCTTCCAAATCTCCCATATGAATTATACATAGCAAGACTAACTATGGCAAACGTTGCAATAATAAGCATCCGCTAATATACATATCTGGCTCATTGACAACCAAATATAGTCTTGCACCAACCCTCTACTTCGCCTCTGGAGTTAGGGGAGGGTGGCAGAGGATTGGCATGCAAGACTAATTATATACATACACGATTGTCTCAAATAAGTTGTTAACTATCATAGACTGTGAGATTACATTGAACAAAAAGTAGGCAAATATGTCACTATGTACAACAATTATGACAAAGTTCTATAATTATTTGGGAAATGCAACCAATAAAGAAATCTTGGAAAATTGTTGTACATTAACAAGTTACGGTCATAGATTACCAATTTTAGAGTTCTACTTTTACATATTGTCGATAGTTATCATCGATAAACAAATTAAATGTATTGTTATTAGAGCAATTTGAGTTAGTTACAAAACAATGATGGATCTATGCAAATAAAAAGTTTCTTTTTGACCTATTCCCTCAGGTGGATTTCCTGATTGGCGCTGGTCCGCATTCGGTGATTGTAAGGCGTTTCTTCTGCTGATACATCATTGTATCATCCCATCACGATCGAATGTTTTCATCAGTTCAACATAGCAGTTACAGACGGCATTCTAATTGCATCCGATCTATACGATAAATGAAAATAGTTCTACAGCAGCCAATCAGATGCGAGTACTTGATCAGGAGATTTATACAGTACATATGCACCCACCAAGTACAATATGAGGAAAGCATGCTGTATACTGGTTATTAGGGATGACCTGACCATGACTGCAGCTCGTGTACCCTTCAATCCTTGCAACAAAATAGCATGGTTTCTTTAAATGATCAGAAAGTTGAATAATTACAATCGTATCCAGATGACCATGAATGTTAGACATGAAACATGCCGGTATGTCATGATAATCATCCAGGAGATGAATTATTAATCAGGCGATGTATCATTGTGTGATTACTCATATGATAAAGATTAGAATCTTTGTACAGCGTAAATAGTGAATATCCCTATTTGCTCACTTGACTCTTATTGGGTATTATGAACTATAGGGAAAACTGAGCCACTTTGTTTGTTTGCCCACCCTGGATAGCAATGTCAGATGTCTCCTTTTGGTAGGTTTGTGTAAGCACATTGGCAGCGTCTGTTAGGTTCTTTAGCACTGAAAATAGTCCTTGAATGTGATATCTGAAAGCGGCGGCTGATTTCTTGGATTGTTCATCGACATGCACGGTTGAATTGTCCTCTGATTCTACACTGTCTGGTCCCATGATAAGTTCAGATTTTACCCCATTTAACATAGTATAGAAGCCATACATATCTGCGTTTTGGACGGGAATTAAGGCCTTATCAGTCTGTGTGTTGTTGGTCAGTGGCAGATGCATGTCTTTCAGTTTGCATGGCACCATGACCGTGTCGTCCATTACATTCACTGCTTCCACAAAATCGTTCATAACAGCTTGGAGCGATTGTTTTGATGTTTCATCGCGTTCCAATCGTTTGTTTAGTGTATCATCCATGATTTCATCCAATAACTTCATTCTAGAGTATGTATGCACCTAAATGTCTGTTATTGCCTGTGTTTTGTATACTGTTAGTATAGTACTTAGAACTGCTGTGGCACCTATATCCAATATCACTATAGAAAATCAATTGATGTAAGTTGGGTTTGTATGGGATTTCGATTGGTTCATTTAAAAATAAATAGGGGTGATAGGCTAAATATTGATTTTTTATATATTAGTTTATACTCTCAATTTCCGATATTTTAGTCACGCCGATCGTAGAAAAGGAATACAAACATAGGTTTTTCTTGAAAGAAAACATGAATGATTATCATATTTACCTATTTATCTCGTTTATACAGCCCTATCACCCCTGCAAAAATGGAATATTCATCAGGGAAACCCCTCATTTTAATAACACCCGGATCACGCTATTTGACAAGCACTCTGATTGGTTTATGTTGAAAGGTAATACACGTGCTTGGTGATTCAAATACTAAGTATAAGTATAGTAAACAAAATTAAAACGAGAACGCTGCCTGTTTCATCGAAAATGAATACTGAGAATTTCTTTCACATCATCCGAACGTCTGAACCCCTTCATTCGGAAGATGATTTCTACATGTTTTGATACCGGGTTTTGATGTATTGTTGTTTTGAGATCAGGGTTTGATTTGGAGAACTTATTGCAAGGAAAGAATCTACAGTTGGCAGGTTGGCGCAAACAAGTCAAGCCGTTCTTCATATTTTTAATAAATCGAATAAAGATATTCTTCGCCATAGAGATTAACATTTAACGTCATTAGACATACAATTTTATAGACATGAAAAATGGATACAAGACGTGATTTTTCATTTGAATTTTTTCAAGTCATCACACTTCATTCCTGGGTCTAAATATTTAGTACAAGAAATGCAAATGCCAACCAGCCTACCTGCAAAAGTTAATCAGATTATTAAATACTTATAATTTCAAGGACTTATTTTCTTCATGTTGAAATCCCATGTTTTCTTACAAGTCATACACGTGAGTGAAGCATGGTCACAAGTTCTTTAAAAAGAGAGAAAATTAATCATCTGTACAGAGAGTCGTATAAAACAGTATTGAACTATCACCGTCTTTCTTTGAAATACCTTGGATATCAGACCTGGCGTATATTCGATATGTGAGATAATATTTCAATCGTGTGTAATTTTTACTGAGAAATCTGATCATCGAATGGATCACTTCCATGTTGGCATTGCTATCAGGCCTGAAGCCACCTTTTGCCAAGGAGTGGGGGGGGGGGCAGTTTTTAATTGCAAGACATCACAATATATTAGCATTTTATCTCCATTGAAATGATTCATAGTCATTAATGTTTGATGTGAAAATTGTGATGCTGGACGGGAAACTAATGATGAATCATGATATGAAATATTCTCATATTTTGACGAAATGTTTTCAGGTCACAGTTCAGTGCCATTCTGATTACACTTTTTATGTCACGACCACAAGAGATGACATATTGTTATAGTATCAGGCACATAGCCAGGATTTGCCAAGGGGGGGTTCTCTTTTTGGAAAATTCCAGAGGGGTTCACTTTTGACAATCGTGGTCCAAAAATGGCCAAAATCACTTATAATGTGCTCAGAATGGTGAAAAACTGCATGTATTTTGAAAGAATTTTTGTAGACTGGGGGGGGGGGTTCCCTGGCTACTGGCCTGAGTATCCAACCTTTTTTTGTGGACAGCGTTCAGTAGTTTGCGTTCAACGGTTGGTGTTCAGAGTTCAATGTCTTCAACAAATGGCAGGTGGTGACATTTTGCTCGTTTATGCCAATCGTTTTATTTGTGCTAGGAATCAACACTGGTTTTACTTGTGATGTAAATCTAATGATATTATACATTTTAATCTTAGCTTTCTGATTACATAACAAAAGGCTTTGACTGAGGTATATGAATAGCATATATTTCAATTAATACAAATACAGTGTATACTGATATACATTTTGAAATAATACACCAACAATAAATATAAATGTGTCCACTCTATACTATTACTTACTACCTACAGACCAATATGATAACATATGCCTTCTTCCTTATGCTTTACATCAAGTATTCGACCCCCCCTTCATGTAGATAATACATTTAGATCTCTTGAAGGCCCATGTTGAGAAGAACCTGGGACTTGATGTGAAGGACTCACAACTTATTATTTACCAGCTAAACATTAGTAAATATGTAAGAATGAATGAAACAATAAACAATTTACATTTGGGTTACATTCTTCATGCGGACTTTAATAACACACAGATGTGAAGTCATGTTGACTTAAATAACTCATCTGTGAAGTAATATTGACTTTAATAACACATCTGTGAAGTAATATTGATTTTATTAATCACACATCTGTGAAGTCATATTGACTTTAATAACACATCTGTGAAGTAATATCAATTTTATTAACCACACATCTGTGAAGTCATGTTGACCTTAATAACACACAACTGGGAAGTCATGTTGACTTCAATAACTCATCTGTGAAGTAATATTGACTTTAATAACACATCTGTGAAGTAATATTGATTTTATTAACCACACATCTGTGAAGTCATGTTGACTTCAATAACTCATCTGTGAAGCAATATTAACTTTAATAACACATCTGTGAAGTAATATTGACTTCAATGGCACATCTGTGAAGCAATATTAACTTTAATAATAACACATCTGTGAAGTAATATTGACTTTATTAATAACACATCTGTAAGTTCATGTTGACCTTTATAACACATCTGTGAAGTTACATTGACTTAATTAACACATGTAATAAAAAGTAGTATTGACTTCAATAACACATGTAAGAAGTAATATTGAATGTTATACCACACATCTGTGAAGTCATTCTGACTTTAATAACACATCTGTGAAGTCTTGTTGTCTTTAATTACACACATCTGTGAATTCATGTTGAGTTTATTAACACACATCTGTGAAAGCTAAGGCACTACTTAACCTCTTGAATCCCAGGCTCTAAAATTGGCATGAAACCAGAGAATTTTTCATTTTTTGCCACCTTTTGACATTTTATTACATACCTATACAACTTTAGATGCTCAGCTTAGTAAAATTGGACGGCAGAGATCATCTCTACATGTTTTAAAACAATTTTTGTGTAAATTGGATGAAAATTGTTCAAATGAGAGCAATTTTTGTGAAAAATTTTGTGACGGATTTTCTCGTCCCTCTGGGCACCAGTCTTATTTCATTTGTGACGGATATATCCGTCACTCTGGGTATTCAAGAGGTTAATAATCAGAATCTTACAAATAAAATAAATATACTCATATATCTCTGTTACAATGACACATGAGGGTTGTCCCATAAGTTCTGAACTTATAGATTTTCTTATTAAGGGCAATTCAATTAGTATAATCTTGAAACTATTTCCATTTAAGATAAAGAATATCAAAAAAAGAGATTTTGCTATTTCCTTTCCAATGAATATTAAAACCGTGTCCAAAATGTTTACTTATGGGACAACCCTCGTATAATAAAGGCTATGAAGGGGGTCTATAAGGATTAAATAAATGACACTCTAATGCCAGATACTATAACCTCATAGACTTCCACCATGTTAATTATAATTCTTCATGCATAATTTTACAACTAAATATATTTTTTATATTGCAAACTGTATAATATTCCTAGAATTGATTTTGAAGCGTCACTCAGGATTTTGATGAGAATGTCAATGCTTAATAAAGTGATGACTGCTTACATGAGCTGTAAAAGGTTGTAATGGACACAAATTTTGACACATTATGAAGCAAATGGATGCTCTAGGGTGAAAATAGGACACCAATTTGATCAATGCAAATTTGTTGACACACTGAATTGTGACACATTGAACACTTAAAGGACCCATATGAAGTTTAAACCATTTCAGACTATATTTATTTTCAAAATGTACATGGGACCTTTAAGGTTGTGAGAAGATGAACATTCAAGTGGCAATGGTTCAACCCTTCTGCCACAGTATAAAGTTGACACTCGTCACAATTCTAAATCCATAATGTATTTTTTCAACTCTAAAATCCTGATTTGTTCTGCATTGAATATATCTATACTACAGTGTTATATAATACATAGTATATAATGTTCCCTACTCCATTTAAATATCAGCTCTTTTGCACAAATATTGCCAGGGAAGTAGCATGGAATTTGTTCATTATACATGGTTTGATGCACGGCTGAAAAATCTGTGTAGAAAGACTAATTTTTTTTACACTTCATACTTCAGAAGCTTCATGTTGAATTTCAAAAATGGATTGTGCTAATGCCTTGGTCACATTTGCTCCAATTTTCACTACGGCACCCCGCCGATTGAGTATTTTGTTCCAAATTGAATACAATATTGAGGAAAACACTCAATCGGCCGGGCGCCGGCTGATGGATCGGAGCAAATGTGACCCAGGCATTATGGAAATCACTTTGTGTATTATATTGACTTTGTATGTTCTGATTTATGCACATTTTTCTTTTTAGGAGTCGGGCCCCTAGGGTTTAAAACTCAGCCTGACTGGCAATGGCAATCACTTTTCACTCTTGGCAATGAACTTGAAAAATGAGTTGCCTATTGGGCAATGGGTTCAATGCAAATGTAGTTAATTATAGCAATCATGGTTTTAACCTTAGTCATGAACCAGGATAAGGCCATTGTGAGTTTCCCTTATTTCATTGTTCACCTACTGTGACATTCATTACATTGAAACCTTGATAGATCAAGAAGATTTTGGAAAACACGTGTAACACGAGTAAGTCATGTGTGTATCAAAAATTGGCAATGCCATCACCAAAAGTTTTTGCAAATTAAGGAATCCTTTAGTCTTTTGTTCTCATTCTATGATGTCAGGATCTGCATGGTTATAACTGAATTAGGAATTTTAAGTTTATAAATTCTTCTTGCTGGTTGTGTAACCCTATCAAGTATTTTACTTCGGATCAAGTCCCTTTTAACAAAACTGGTATAACTTCATGATTTTTTCAGTATATGTAGTTTCATTATATGACGTTTCATGACATGATTTTCCTCTCCTTGCTACATCCTGGCACTACATGTTCCTACGCTTTCTTGGTTGGTGATTGGTCGTATGCTTTTTTCAGCCTCCTTTTCAACTCAGCAGGGAACTTCTCATGGCAAAGTTTGCAAACTGGTTTCAGATCAAACTCAAAGAATTTAGTCCTGAAAGCACAATATAGAAATTATCATGAAAGTATGACAAATCTTATCATGAATGTATGAGAAAAATGTTATCATGAATGTATGAGGAATATCATCATTAAATTATAACAAATATTATCATGAAAGTATGAGAAATATAATCATGAAAATATGAGAAATGTTATCATAAATATATGAGAAATATTTGAGAAATATTATCATGAAAATATGAGAAATATTATCATGAAAATATGAAAAATATTATCATGAAAATATAATTCATGTCATGAAAAACAATTATAAAATCGTGAAGGACCATTAATACAGTACTATCATGAGATCTATAAATATTATCATGAAAATACACAATCATGAAACCGAGATAAATAATGTCATGTAAAAATGTATGATGAAAAACCCATAAAAGAACTTAAAAATGTGCTTTTTCAGCATAAGGTATGCCATATTTTACAGTTCTAGTATCTCTTGAAGAGGTAAGAGATAAATAAAGATATAATCTTAGAAAGCAAAATGGGTATTCCAAGGTTACAAAAACGAACATGGTTTACAGGAAACTATGATCTATAGAGATAATATAACACATGTTGCTAAACATAATGTATGACTATTTAAAGACAGACAATTATATAATTGATTTTAACTGCTAAATAACTAGGATGAAGAAAATATCCTAGATCAATAATCATTTTCATATAACGAGCGTCTGAATTTGTTAAAATCAATTTTCATTCTTTTAATTCATGGTTTTTATTTCACTGATAATATGCACTGAAAATAAGAGCATAAAAGATATATAGGCAAAAAGTGAGTGTATTTATGTAAGAACCATAGTGTATTGTTGGCAGTATGCACACTCTCCAGGCCTACAGGTTTATCATGATTTCACCTCATGTAACCTTTAAATTCTGAAGAACTTGAATGAAAGAGTTCTGACAACCAAAATTGTACACTCTCAAGACCTTGATTGAAAGAGTGTAGAAAAATACCCCACCCACCCCACCCAATCCTACATGTTCACTATGTCTCCATTTTAACCTCTTATAGCCTAGTAGAACTGTTTGTATACTGTATACCTGGGATCCAAAGGGTACCATTAGCATTAAAACGTTACCCTCTAAAGTCCTTGAGTGAAACAGTGTATACAAAGCTGTTCTTTGTGATGCAAAGTCGAATGCTTTACAAAGGGTAATAATAAATAATATAATTGATATTGGATTATATTAGTCAATATTCAAAACAAGTCTTAAGTCTATAGCCTAGACTTGAACCCTGGTACATGTTTACAGCATGCACAACTAACATGCCCTTAATTCAAACTGACACCACCTATGCAAATGGATTTTAAATGGTTCCAAAGTCATAACATGATCGGGATTTACATACAAAATTGAAAAAGAAATACCAGAGAATTCCTGAAAATCTCAGAAATGTATCCTTCATGTAAATGTTTCAGTGTTGCAGCGTATTAATTATAACATTCATTTTATTTCTTTTATTCTACCCACTTTCTTACCCACACGCCCCTTCCTTCAGATTTTATTTAACCCTAACCACTCATATGTACTTATACTACTATGATCCTTATACTATCCTAATATCAATCTTATTCTCTTATTCATTAGCCTACACACTTTTCATTCACTTTTACTATATGTTAATTTTACATTGGGAAAATAAAATTGAATCAAATTAAAGTTTGATAGTTATTTTTCTCACATATATAAATCTTATACATGTAGTTCTAATTTTACAATCTCACTTTTAAAACACGGAACCTGTAGCACCCAACAGGGTGTCTCTCTCATGCTATTGTAAACAACCATGTTCAAAAAACGTGAACAAAAAATACAAAAACTTAAAAAACTAAACTTAACTAAAAACTTGAATCGATTCTGGCAAAATCAAAACAACTTTTAAAACATAATTGACATTTTCCCATGACCTGATAAAAGATGTGTTTATGGGAAATTTAGAATTTCAATATAATTCAATGCTTTATTGTACTAAAAATCCCTTTCGGGTAAATGTACAGCAAGTAAACATGATAAAATAAAACTAAAACTATACATACAATAACAATAACATACAATGCAAATTTTACATGGCATATAATCACTGGTATGTAGCGATTATATGAAAAGTTTCATTTCATGTTTCTTTACAATTCATTTCCTTTTCAAAAAAAAGCAGAAAAGCTTGTTGATCAAAGGCCAAGGTTTTGCATGGTGAGATCAGGGAGGCAGCAAAAGTTCAATGTCAAATACTAAATAAATCTATCTAGGGGGGGGGGGGGGGTTCAAAGCTATTCTAGTTTGCTATCCGATAAATTGGACTATCCAACAAATTTCAACATTTGATCAAAACTTAAGGCCAAGGTTTTATGGGATGATCTTCGAAGGGATTCTTTTTCAGCCAATAGTCTTCTATCAGAACCTGCTTTTGAGAAGAAGAAAAAACAACAAACACATAACATGCTTCAAGTTACCTTGAGTGCCTCGTAAATATTTTGTGAAGCTCTCTTAAAGAATCAAAATCCAACTACATGTATTGGGAATGGCAGAGACAGCACAATCGTGATGCTGTATATGAACAAAGCATTTTGATTGATGAGACAGCATACTCTGAGTGGCAGAACCCAATAATTAGGTATATGAAGCTCTCTTTTAAGAAACAAAATCCAACTACATATATTGGGAATGGCAGAGACAGCACAATCGTGATGCTGTATATAAACAAAGCTTTTTGATTGACTGACGAGACAGAATACTCTGAGTGGCAGAACCCAGTAATTAGGTATATGAAGCTCTCTTTTAAGAAACAAAATCCAACAACATGTATTGGGAATGGCAGAGACAGCACAATCGTGATGCTGTATATAAACAAAGCTTTTTGATTGACTGACGAGACAGAATACTCTGAGTGGCAGAACCCAGTAATTAGGTATATGAAGCTCTCTTTTAAGAAACAAAATCCTACTACATATATTGGGAATGGCAGAGACAGCACAATCGTGATGCTGTATATAAACAAAGCTTTTTGATTGACTGACAAGACAGCATACTCTGAGTGGCAGAACCCAGTAATAGGTATATGAAGGTCTCTTTTAAGAATCAAAATCCTACTACATATATTGGGAATGGCAGAGACAGCACAATCGTGATGCTGTATATAAACAAAGATTTTTGATTGACTGACGAGACAGAATACTCTGAGTGGCAGAACCCAGTAATTAGGTATATGAAGCTCTCTTTTAAGAAACAAAATCCAACAACATGTATTGGGAATGGCAGAGACAGCACAATCGTGATGCTGTATATAAACAAAGCTTTTTGATTGACTGACGAGACAGCATACTCTGAGTGGCAGAACCCAGTAATAGGTATATGAAGGTCTCTTTTAAGAATCAAAATCCTACTACATATATTGGGAATGGCAGAGACAGCACAATCGTGATGCTGTATATGAACAAAGCTTTTTGATTGACTGACGAGACAGCATACTCTGAGTGGCAAAACCCAGTAATTAGGTATATGAAGGTCTCTTTTAAGAAACAAAATCCAACAACATGTATTGGGAATGGCAGAGACAGCACAATCGTGATGCTGTATATAAACAAAGCTTTTTGATTGACTGACGAGACAGCATACTCTGAGTGGCAGAACCCAATAATTAGGTATATGAAGGTCTCTTTTAAGAATCAAAATCCTACTACATATATTGGGAATGGCAGAGACAGCACAATCGTGATGCTGTATATAAACAAAGCTTTTTGATTGACTGACGAGACAGCATACTCTGAGTGGCAGAACCCAGTAATAGGTATATGAAGGTCTCTTTTAAGAATCAAAATCCTACTACATATATTGGGAATGGCAGAGACAGCACAATCGTGATGCTGTATATGAACAAAGCTTTTTGATTGACTGACGAGACAGCATACTCTGAGTGGCAAAACCCAGTAATTAGGTATATGAAGGTCTCTTTTAAGAAACAAAATCCAACAACATGTATTGGGAATGGCAGAGACAGCACAATCGTGATGCTGTATATAAACAAAGCTTTTTGATTGACTGACGAGACAGCATACTCTGAGTGGCAGAACCCAGTAATAGGTATATGAAGGTCTCTGTTAAGAATCAAAATCCTACTACATATATTGGGAATGGCAGAGACAGCACAATCGTGATGCTGTATATAAACAAAGATTTTTGATTGACTGACGAGACAGCATACTCTGAGTGGCAGAACCCAATAATTAGGTATATGAAGGTCTCTTTTAAGAATCAAAATCCTACTACATATATTGGGAATGGCAGAGACAGCACAATCGTGATGCTGTATATAAACAAAGATTTTTGATTGACTGACGAGACAGCATACTCTGAGTGGCAGAACCCAATAATTAGGTATATGAAGGTCTCTTTTAAGAAACAAAATCAAGCGATTGAAAAAAGGTCGCAACAAGTCACGATGTTCCCAATGTTTACTTATCTGAAAATACTTGAAGTGCGTGTTTGTTTTTCATATTTGGAGTGTGATAATGATCATGCCATCTCACAGGAGGGGTGTGACTCGTTACAAGACTTCTGATTGGCTACAGAAATCATGAGCAATTAGCATATTTGGGTGGAGAGGTATTTACCAAACCACAAATTGATACTATAATCGTAAAACATGTTAGTTTGGTCTTACTAATTTAGGGTTGATGCCAAAAGTTCATTAATAAAATAGTAACAAATTAATATCATTGAGGGAAGGGGAGGGGGTAAATAACAATTTTATTAGTTAGAGAGTGAACGACAAATCAATATTTTCAAATTTCATTTTATATGAGTGGGGGTAGGGGTTAAACCATAATGCAATTAACTTCGTTTTTTTCTATCACCATATCTGTATCTATAAATTAGTATATTGATTATTGCTTTTTAACCTTATGTGATTTTTCTCTGGTACTTTTCTGCCATGAAAAAAAATTGTTTAATAGTAGTAGCTACATCTAACCCCCCTGTCCAGTAGTGTCATGAAACATACATTGTACACATTAGGGTTAATAAGAATGTGTTTGAATGTTGTCTCACTCGATTTTTGACTCCAATATCTAGGTGTATTTACAATATGTCAAAATGGCAATTATTTATAAAATACTGAGTAGATAAAATTCGGAGAAAAAACACAATAACATCCACTTGTTGACTTTCTGAAAAACACTCTGGATTTTTCAAGAAATTGAGTATGAGATATGACAACCCACAGCGACATTTTGGCCCTTTATACACATGTACTTTAACAGGTAAGCTATTTGAACAATATAAGTACCAAAATAATTCATTTTTAGCAACCAGGAAGAAAAATAGAAAATCTAGATTTTTAATAATTGATTTTTAGAAATATTGAAATCATATTCACTTTCTCCTAACATTTTTGGATTGTCCAATGACTTGAACTTGGAGGCTCGTATCAAGTCTCCCCTAACATACTTCACCCCCAATATCATTTGTGAAATGGTTAGGGGAGGTGCACAAGGGCTTGTGGCAAGACTATCTTAATGTCCGTACATGTACATTGTACATGACAAACCCAAATGACTGATTGGCACCATAATTGTTGATTGTAAGACCTAATACTTGAGAGAACTAAAATGAAGAGCAACAAAATACTTCAAAACTGGATTATTTCATCAACCAGGAAGTACTGCTGTACGAAAGTCCATTCACCTTGGAGTAAAGTACTATATTAATGCTCTTAGTAGTTGAGAGCATGCAAATGGTTTTTTATATAAACTGACAGATGTAGATCAAAATAAAAACAAAACATTTTGATTTTTTAATATGTCAAATATCACATATTTCAACCAAAAGTCAATATTTTACATCTTAAAACAATTTCCACAGTAAAAAAAACAATTATGCAGGAGGTCCCGGATTCGATCCCCGGTTCAGGCAAGATTATTTTGTAAATCAATTAGTATTATAAAAGAAAATATAGAAGAAACAAACTAAAAGAAAAAATAGCCAAAATCATAAAACGTGAAAATAAACTCGAGTGCTTTGAAGTAAAGGCCTTCAAATTACATTCATATCAAACAATAGGCCTAGCCTCTGATTCAAATACAAATTTGCCAACAACACAATCAAACACATAGCTCCGTAATCCTCATTTCATATACATGGACCAAGTACCCCGGGACCATTACTTTATATAGTCTGTTCACAAGACTGTATGGCTCATGTATGAACCATACCAGGCACATGTATGTCTGGCCAAGAAAATGATTAGGTTAAATCACCTGTTCAGAAGCAAGGTTATTCAGATGATTTATTTTAAGTTGTTTATGTGATTTCAAGGTATGAGGACAAGCGATAATAAATGATAATATATGTCTGGTTGTCTGGCCAGCACAAATGGAGGTTTCATAAAAATGGCTTGAAATATTTCATATTTATAATATTTATCCTAGTATCAATAGTATGTACTATGTACTTTGGTATAATAAGATGAGAAAACCTGAGGGGGGGGGTCCTGTCACTCTTGTGGTTCGTATTCAAACTAAAATATGAAATTCAACCTCTGAGGCTATGATGATTGTGCACAGCTTGATCAAATGCTCCAATCCATTATAATGTACATGTAAGTTAGATTCTTATTAAAAATCATAATCTATTTTATATTGTGTTATATTTGGGAAGTAGAGTTTCTTTCTCCCTTCCTAATTCTTATTTTCTTAGGCTAGGATTAAAATATTACATATGAACTACATCATGATTTAGTATTTAGAAGTTACTATCTACTGTATAATATGAACTTTTACACAAAAATCAAATTATTTTCCTAGTAGAGCACTCAAATGTTAAGAAAATTATTAGAAAATAGTAGATAACAATGTATTTAAATTTAAATGGGACTAAATTATAATGTTAACAGAATTTTTCAGGAAGTACATTTTGTGAATTTAGTTGAAACTTCAAAACTTTTCTCAGAAAGTAGTTCATAGCCTTTAAGAGTAAAGCATACAAAACAAAAATATAAATTACAAGTGCGCATGACACAGATTTTAATTTGAGAACTTTTCAAGGAGGTTTTGAGAATATAGTTGAAATTTCAAAACTTTTCTAAGAAAGTACTCCATGGTATTGAGAGTACAAAATTATAAATTACAAAGAATACAAGTGTTAGCAATACACAAGGTTTTAATTTACTAAGATTTCTATGAAAATCATTTTGGTATATAATATCATGGTCACTCTGAACTTAGCATTTTAAGTATATTATTTATTTTTAACATTCTTGGTAACTTTTATAGAGTGCAGCTGACTTGATAAAAGGCAGGTATTGGCAGGTATTGGCTAGAATAGTCTATGCTCTTTGCCATATTCTTCAACTTGACAATGGAAAGCACAGCTTTATCCTGGAGCCGAAAAGTGAATGCTGTATATATTTGTGTGTACTTCAATAGTAAACGCAATACAGATATGAAAATGACAGAGAATTAGTTATTTCATGGACTTCAATTCCCAATTCTTTGAACAATGTTTCACCTGAATAAATAATGACATCATTGGACATAATGTCAGTACAAATGCACTCACTTTTGGTTCATGCTTTATCATGTTTATACTAAGTTCTGTCAAACGTCAGGCCTGTCGCCAGAATTTGCCAAGGGGGGTTCACTTTTGACAATCTTGGTCCATAAATGGCCAAAATCACTTAAAATGTGCTCAGAATGGTGAAAAATTGCATGATTTTGAAAGAATTTTTGGCCAAGGGGGGGGGGGGGCTAAAGGCCTGAACTTGTGCTGGATTTCACCACATTGAAAGCCTACAGCATTTAAGCCTACTCGTGACTGAATCGCTTTTCAGTAACCCGATGTTACTATTAACATACGGGTAAAATATTTGGATACAAATTGACCGCCTTTTTAGTGAAAATGATGAAAATAAAAATTTCCTTCGATGAAAGTTCATCCATTTTGCTATAAAGATGTAATGTCTTCAGGCCCGTAGCCAGGATTTGCCAAGGGGGGTTCAGTTTTCAAAAATTTCCAAGGGACGTTCACATTTGACCCAAATATGGCTAAAATCACTTGAGAAGTGCTCAAAATTGTGAAAAACTGCATGATTTTGAAAGAATTTTTGGACAGGGAGGGGGGGGGGGGGATTTGCCCAAACCCTGCGAACCCCCCTGGCTACAGGCCTGGTCTTTATACAATGTAACCAGGTAGGGATCAGTGAATGTGGGATCCACAGCCTGTTCTATCCCTTGGAATGCACACCTCACCAAGATTTCGATAAAGAGAGACTATAACATGTAGGTGTTAACAAAGATAAGCTCAATTCAGGAAGTATATCTCACCAATATAGCATGCTACAATGTTATAAAACTGATAAACCCACTTGAAATATGACAAATTGTTCTTAAATGTGATCTGAAGGACTAACAATCTAATAATGATTTATAAGAATTGACGGTTTAGAATTGTAACACACACTCCCAATATGTTCTCTGAAAGTATGGTACTGTGGTATAGCAGTATGGTTTGAGTCTATAGTACCATATATCATGGTACTCAGTTATCTCGGTTTCCGGACAACTTGGACCCAGGACAACTCGGACCCTGGACAACTCAGTTACCGTTATCTCCCAATGATTTTTTCTCAGTTCAAGTGCTGAATCTTTATTTTACATTTTTTGGTCAAAATATTTCAATGATCCACCATTTTTTCAATGAGCGAATTTTCAACAGTATAGTACACCAAATTATTAGTTTTTCAACATGGCACAGTGCCTGCTTTCTCTAATGCTTGGGCAATCACTGCTTCTGTATTTAAGTTACAATTGTTGATTTCATACAAAAGTTTTGATCTTCTGGCTTTTATCTTTGAAGTTATTGATTAAACTGCTACATCAAGGATATTACATTGAAGTTAATAATAAAGACAATTGAGAAAATGGTTAAGTGTTTCGGTTGGCCTTTAGTTGAACCTGAAAAGGTACAATGTTCTCTGTTAATCTGAATCAAATCATTAACCTTATTCTCATCGACGTCATAATAGTTTAATATAACACAAAATTTAAGACAATTGAGAAATTGATCTTTAATTGAACCTAAAGAAGATACACAGCAATCTATTAATCTAAAACAGATCGTGAAATTAACCTTATTCTAACTGAAAGACCATAATATCACCAAGGATCAAGGTCATGATAATAAAATTTAAACAATTGACATATGGCCTTTAATTGAACCAAGAGAAGATACACAGCAATCTATTAATCTAAAACAGATCATGAAATTAACTTTATTCTAACTGAAAGACCATAATATCACCAAGGACCAAGGTCATGATAATAAAATTTAAACAATTGACATATGGCCTTTAATTGAACCAAGAGAAGATACACAGCAATCTATTACAGATCTAAAACAGATCATGAAATTAACCTTATTCTAACTGAAAGACCATAATATCACCAAGGATCAAGGTCATGATAATAAAATTTAAACAATTGACATATGGCCTTTAATTGAACAAAGAGAAGATACACAGCAATCTATTAATCTAAAACAGATCATGAACTTAACTTTATTCTAACTGAAAGACCATAATATCACCAAGGATCAATGCCATGATAATAAAATTTAAACAATTGACATATGGCCTTTAATTGAACCTAGAGAAGGTACAATTTACATATGGCCTTTAATTGAACCTAGAGAAGGTACAATTGACATATGGCCTTTAATTGAACCTAGAGAAGGTACAATTGACATATGGCCTTTAATTGAGCCTAGAGTAGGTACTAACTTACCAGAAAGTACAAGGTTCCATCCATCTTGATCAAAACAAACCTTGAGATTAACCTCACTCATCAATTACACTGCATCTATACTGAACTTTGAAAACTTCAACAGCTGATCACCAGACAAAATGTAGATCAAGTAAGTGCATTCTAGATTAAGTTTAACCCAATAAAACATGTTTACTCAATTTGTTTGTTACATTCTCTTATATAAGTATCAATGTCTGCTTTATCATTGAGGACAACTTGATATATCATAAGTCTCTCTATATTAACTTTCATAATTAGTCAATCGCCAAGAGAAATCGAAATGATTAATATTTTTCACAATTCCATGTGTATTCACTCATTATGGTGAAATTCTAAATCAAGTGGAATTGAAACATTTCTCCTAATTTTAATATTTTTTGTGAAAGTGCCAGTACCATTGCAGAATTCTGGCCTACAGTTCAATGATGTCATGAAATGTAGTAAACTAATATGGAAATGAATTAAAATAGTCATGTAAATTAAATTGTAAATGAAGACATGCCTATTAGCCAGGATTTGCCAATATGGGTTCACTTTTTAAAAATTCTGGGGGGTGTTCGCTTTTTGCAACTTTGGCCCAAATATGCCAAAAATCACTTGAAAAGAACTCACAATGGTGAAAAACTGCATGATTTTGAGAGAATTTTGGTCAAAGGGGATTTGCCCGAACCCCCTGAACCCTTCCTAGCTACAGGCCTGAAGAGTTCAAACTGTGAAAATAACCATAAATTAAATAAACTCTGTAACAGAGGAGGCCAAGTTGATGGTCACCTGGTTGCAACACATACTGATGGAGATGCCAAACTCAAGTTACTACTTGAACAGAGAGATCAACCTGAGGCAAAGCTGGCAGCAAATGGTATTGCAGTTGAAGTGGTAAAGGAAGTCAAAAAGAAGGAAATACAAATAATGAAGTTCAAAATTCTATTTTTCAAGCTGCTAATCAGGAACACACCATTAAAATGTCAATGAATACTATAAATAATTAAATTTTAATCTGTGAACGTGTCTGACTAGTACTCAAAAGTTGTCACTAATTGAACTAACTTGCTCTAAATATATTGTTAAATAATATCAATAAAGATATGATACGACATGCCATGCTCCAACCCTGACTTCATTATTCAAGGACTTCCTATGCCAGAATACCACCCAATGTTTATTTTAAATTGTTTCTTTCCAAAATTTGAATTAAGCGCTATTTTTTTATACTTATATAATTTAGTGTGTTAATATCACTCCACTTTTTAATTCACCATCCATATTGTTTTCACTCTATTTCGCATTTTAAATGCCACGACAACCAGGATGCGTTTGTTGTTTGTAAATACATTGAGGGTCTTCTGTCAAGTAGGAGATAAGGTAAAGATCTGCATAAGAGTACAGTGGTGTATGTGAGACAAGAGGACCCACTAAGTGCCATATGTGTTAATTTCTGTAACTTTATGTATTTTTTATTTTTAGAAGTTTCCATCAGTGCATTTCAGGTTGAAGAGAGAATGTACACAGACAAGCCACAGAAGATTTTCCAGCTCTCAACATTGATTTGCACGCAGTTGAAAATCCATTTACAACCAGCTGAAAATCCATTTGCAACCAGTTGAAAATCCATTTGCACCCAGTTGAAAATCCATTTGCACCCAGTTGAAAATCCATTTGCACCCAGTTGAAAATCCATTTGCACCCAGCTGAAAATCCATTTTCACCCAGCTGAAAATTCATTTGCACAAATGCATTGGCACCTGGTAAAGAAGTCCAATTTGTTCTAGAATATTTATTAATGAGAAATGATAAATCTAGGAACAAAATGGGATAACTTTTAGTGATGCAACAACTTTCACTTACTTTTGACTCATCTTGCGGTCGCAGATGTAGCAGGCAAAATGATTGGTGCACCATGCCTTGTTCAATGCACTGAACACTGTAAAAACAAGATAAAACACAAGTTGAAATACATCAAGGGGATAGAGCAGTTTTCATACCGAGTACTAAGATAAAGACACATAATATACTTCTATGTTTAAATAAATATGCTAAAAGGGGGTGACTGGAAAAATAATAAGGGTTTTACTTAATTATTTTTAGTAAGTTTCTTTGATGAATTTAGATCAACTTACCATCTCCTGCTATGACTGTATTGCACACAAAGCAGATGTTACCAAACAGCTGAAAAACATAACATACAAAATATGAGTACTTGCATTTGGAATAGAAAACAGATACGTGTATACCATATGAGAGACACCCTAAAGGGCATATGACCCTCAGGCCCGTAGCCAGGATTTGCCAAGGGGTGGGGGGGGTTCAGTTTTCAAAAATTTGCAGGGAGGTTCACATTTGACAATTTTGGCCCAAATGTGATTAAAGTCACTTGAGAAGTGCTCAAAATGGTGAAAAACTGCATGATTTTGAAAGATTCTTTGTCCAGGAGGGGGTTCGCCCAGACCCTGCAAACCCCCCCCCCCCTGGCTACGGGCCTGAAACTACTGTCTTGAAACTATTGGAACAAATCTGACAATGCCATGCAAATCACTGCATATCAGCATGACAGTATTGGGAATTGGGACACAATAATAAAGCAGATTCTTAAAACATAATATTACTAATATAATATGTTGCATGGACAGTAACATGGGGATAAGATGCCTTTTAGCATGTCTTCCACATGATATCATGACAAGAATCATACAGACTATTATAATATTTCATGAAGATAAAGAATATAACAAAACATGAGTTTTTAAGTGAATTTTACATAATGTTCATGTAATAATGTTCTGGATTATGGTGACAGCTTTGTCGATTGATGCCTTTGTTGCCATGTGTAGATCATGCTTTAATAGCACAAGATCACTGTATTGCTACATGGACAGTACTCAATGTTCTCAATCACTTGTATTATTCAAATGTACTTTAAAGCATGCATAAGCTCCTGTTTATTGAAGGCCACTTGGAATAAACCTGGAGTAAACAACCTTCAATTAAGGTATTCATTTGCTATGAAAAAATGCCAGTCTTGTTCTAATAAGGGATGCTGTCCAAAATTTGACAGTTTTGGAAAGAGGTTAAGGCCCTCCCCTACCCCATTTAATGAAAGATATTTAATCCTGTGGTAACTTGACCCCACCCATCCCCCATCTTGATCCATCAAGGTATTACATATTGTATTATGACTGAAGGAATAGACTGGTTTAACAGCCATTACCCCCATGTAACAAATTTGAAAATGATAATTTGCCTTTGCCTTAGGTTTAGCTTGAAAATCAGAAAACTCCTCCCAAACAAAATTCCATTTTTCACAACTGTTAACAACTGGATACTATCCATAAATACAATGTACTCTCTAAAGTACATTGTAGATGGTAGCCATTTATTTGCTCAGGATGACATCTGAGTACATGATGATCTCTAAGACATGACACTACATACTGCACTGTTAGATTTCAATTAACATCAAATAAAAGCGTAATAACTCGTTCAATCGGACTGGGTGGTACTGTTTAATAAGTACAAATGTAATTACATACTTATGTTGATAATCAAACACAATTGTGTTACATCAAATAATGTAACAGGTCCAACTTAATGAAATTACTAAGGACTGATGTAATAACGTTTGGACTTATGTGTGCTAGGGTGATGCTCGTTAGCTGGACAGCTCGACCCAAAGTCAAATCAACCCAAGTCAACTAGGCCCTAATGATTTTGAGAACAACAACAATGTAATGAAAATTAAAGTTCAGGTCTTACATGTACAATGTATAAGGCTAAAATAAGGTTTACTTATTCCCATGAATGGGATATTACTGATTCAATTTTTGGCAAAAAGTTGGTCTCTTGTGCCATAAAAAATGACAAACTGTATTGTTGCTAATATTTGGCATGGAATGCTATCTTTGTTAGTTGCCTAAATATTTACTAATTTTTTACACCATGGTGAACTTCTCCAAATAGAAAGACTTGCATTGTAACTATGTATTGATATAAAAACAACTCTGTTTTTCTCATAAAACATTAAGCCCCAACAAATATAGTTTTTACTCAATTCCAAAACACTGAAATGTTCCTAACCTTGAAGCATTAAATCCAATTCAAATATATACAACTACGCAATTCAAATAAACACATACAATTACCCCCATTCAAACACCAACACAATTCTTTCAAAGTCTTCGTTGATTATCAAATACAAAATTGTAAATCTTTTCTGCAGAACAGAGAGAGTCTTACTGTATTACATGTTTATATTGAATTCCAAATTCGAAAACATATTTTGTAGACTCAGAGGGGGTGCCATTTTTGTAGTTTATCTTTTACATCATCTACTATTCTTACAAATCAATAAAATTAAGAATTGAACTATTTATATTTTCCATCTGCTTTTTCATGCCACTTTTCTATTTCGATGCCATGTCAGATTTTTGCATTTCTACATCTGTCCTAGTCCAACAACATTAGACCTAGCCTGGGCCTCGTTTCTTATCTGACATGTCTTATGGCCCCGGCTAGGTCTAACTTCCATGATGATTTTGCCCTTGTTGCGATCATTTAATCGTTCAGCAGGTTTCGACATGCGGAACTAATTAAACTCCGAAAACATGGTAATATTACATAAAGAATGTGATTCAAGCATGCAAACATACCTTATAAATACATACACACCATCCCGTACCCCCCTTAGACCATATTGATGCATAATTACGAAAATATTGGAGACAGGTTTGGAATTTTACGAAAATATCGGTCAGCTCCGGTAACATCGAAATTGCAAATCGTATCAGGAATTAACCGTCATTGCGACACTGCATCAACGAACAGTAGGTTTGCAATTAATAACGATTTTGTGTGTATACAAGCGCTATATAAATCAATCAAAGATACCTGCTATCCTCAAAAATGGCTATTTTATCCCGAGTAATCGTGTGATAATTATAAATCTATTTGACAACAATTTCGTTTCAATAGTTTAAATTTTAACCCGGGACGAACAGACACAATGAAGGACATGCGGAAATGTCATTTTAGAGATTGGTAAGTTTAACCTCATTTTACTTGTATAAATGACCATTTAATACAATAATATTGTGTTGAATCGCTTGATGTTATGTGTTTTTATATTGTTGTCAAGTATCAGTTGCATGTTATCGCGGAAAAATGGTTTCGGTGGATCCAAAACTTGCATCAATGGAAAGAATAGTAAAGAGGTTAAACTCAATAATGGCCCCAAGAAAATTCTTAATAATAAATAACGCCGTTATTGAGTTTAACGACGTTGAACTACATCTGTCCATACTAATAGTTTACATTTCAGTTTACTTTATAGTTTACACCATTGCTCATAGATTGAATTTTTTCCAATTTACCATTGATTTCCTTCGTTTTTTAATGCCCTCTCAAATCTTAATGAATGGAGAATTTTCAAATATTTTTTAAAAGACCAGTCAGGAAAAAAAACTAAATACATTTGTAATTAACTATATTTTTCATTTCCCAGGAATCCATCAGAATCAATTGAAATCTTGAAGAATATTCAGGTAAAATAGCGTATTCTTCAGCTTAATAAAGGTTTCCTAGAAAACGTTTGTTAACTGGACATTTTAAAACAATCACCCTTACATATTTTCATGCAATTAAAACTTTTATAATTCTTATAATAATAAAAACAATATACTGATTTTTGTAAAATGTCCAGTATTCCATATTTTTGACCAACAGTTTATTCTTAGTTTTTCCACTCTAAAATTCAAACAGGACCTAATGACATTTTTTGCATGTTTGCAAATATGTTATTTTCCAATGAATGTAATTATGTAAACAATCAAATATTGAATTAACAACCTTACAATATTGAGAAATGAGATAATTATTCAAATATTAACTTTGGCATTGATTCAACTACAATCACATTATTTTAACATTCAGATGTATTGATTTTAATTCTACCAACATGGACGCCATCTATAAATGAGTATGAGATTTAGCTTACACATTTCTGTGTCATAAATATGAAATCTCTGAATAGTAAAGGCGAATATACATTTATTGTTTTATGGCAATTTAAAGATGGGAGTTCTTTCTCTTTTTATAAAGCACAATAAAAAATATTAGGATTCTTATGAGATTTCTTTATTGATTTGAACTTGTTGTAGTGAGTACCCATAGCAATATGACCACTTCAAGTCAGTTTTACTGTATTGACCTTCAGTAAAACTTTCTTATCTGAACACCATTGGGACCAGCCAAGTATTCCAATTGGCAAGTGTTCACATTTCAAGGCATTTCTGAACATGGACGTCTATGCCAGATTTAAAAATGTGACCAAAAACCTGCTCCTATTTAGATATATGTTCAGATTAGGCAGGTGTTTGGATATACATGTTTTACTGTAGTTGAAATATGTTTATTGTTAGTACTGCACTAATAAGTCTCACCTGATGATAATGTGTTTCACAGTAGGCAAGTCCCTTCTTCTCATAGTGCCGGTGCCCAAGGAAAGGTTTCTCACACTTAGCACACACGAAATGCTGAAAAATAATTAAGATTAAAGATTCATTGTTTCTGTGACTATTTATTGGATTTGTGAACTAGCAAAGCAGCACACATGTGTATATATATTTCACATAACTCACAAAATATCTGTAGGCCTATCATTTGTATTCATTTGTAAAAGTAACATAATAACGTTGACTTTTCCCAGTTGGCATTTTGTTGTGAAACTCCCATTTTGACATGTTATCATCTTTGATGACCTTTTTGAAAAGACAACCTTGTGGACAAATCATTAATTTTACCTCTCAAAAGCAGAGACAAGTGGTTTACAGTTGCTATTTTTAGGAAAGATCACAGAGAGGGGGACAATTCAACTATTAACTGTAAAACAAATGGGACAAGCCCATACTGACCTCTACATGCCAAGCTTTCCCCAGGGCATGTACAACTCTCTCCTCTATTGGACGTCTACAAGCACCACATATAGGTATCCCCATCTTGTCATGGCAACGCAGACAATACAGCTCCCCACGTACCTCTCGAGCCTCAGAGTTTAACTCAACACTATGAAAGCAAAGAGAAAAGTGTTCAGATGCTACATCAAATTGGTGAGGCATATTTAAATCATTGAGGCAAATATCATCCTCTGATCACAGGGCTTCAAAATCCAGAATATATTCTTCTTTTTACCCCCTGCGATAAGCAGTTAGCATTTCCCCGATTAAGAACTCGCAATCTGATTAGCTGTCGCAACACTGCGACAGAAATCATGTATAAGTCATTGCGCAAAATTAGATCATGTGATTCAGTTTAATCAAGCGCTTCCAAATTGGTTATAGCAGGGAGAAGGAGGTACGGATCCTGGATACTTGCTTACAGGAGGATGGACAAAGATAAAACAAAAATTTAAAAATTGGCAAGGGTAGTGCCTCATAAATCGAAACAAGGTCAATGTAAAACAAACCAATTCATAGATAGTAACACAGATTTAATACTATTTTGCGAACCATAAGAAAGAGAAAGAACAAAGGTAGGTTTTCTCTTTTATAAAGTTGTTCTTACTACAAGGCAGTGCTTCTGCTATGAAAATGCGATAAAAACGCTTCCATCTTACCTGCACTCATGGCAGTTGTAATGATAGGGGTGATATGCCTCTCCTTTATATTTGATATGTCCTTCCTCAATAATTGAGCTGCAATGTAAGATTATTATGTGTTAACATTACATGCTCTGTTTTATAACACTTTTGTAACACATAGAACTTTCTTTTTGGTACTTTAGGATACAGGATACATATGTATGTACTGACACTTATATGTACTTACTGACACTTATATGTACTTACTGACACTTATATGTACTTACTGACACTTATATGTACTTACTGACACTTATGGCAGACATATTTTCCTGTCCCTGATGCTTTCTCCTTTGCATTACATTCTCTACACAATGCCCTGAAATTCACAAAACATATATATAGCATGTTAGTGGCATTTCTGTAATTAAAATAACACACAGACGATGTATCTATATTCTAAAACCCCAAAAATTAATAGATATGACTATATGTTGTATAAAAAGAGATTTAAATAATATTGTGGCACAGAGATAAATAAAAAAGAAAAAAATCTTGGGCATGACAATGGATCAGTTATTTTTGGCACCTACCCCATCCTAATAGAAAGGTAAGACTATTTTCTTGAAAAATATTCCTTGAAATCCCAAATTTCAGTCTCTAAAGTCTTTGAAAGTCAGTTTAAGCTATTTCCAGAGTATTTCAGTTGTAAACTATTGGTGAGTTACATACTCTGTTAATTGAACCTCATTAAGTTCTACAATCAGAGTAGAAATTACTTCTTAAAGTGCAAATTGTTTGAGGAGTTCAGGATTTCTTTCTATGGTGATTCCAGCGAGAGGAAGTTTGTCTTGAAGATAGAGGAAAGCCATGCCTAAACAATGTTTATGGAAATTGTCATATTGACATCATATTGACATCTGTAGTCTAATGGGTTGTTTTTCATGATTCAGCGATACAAACAGAGGAAATATTTGGACATCCTACTCCATAAACTCATTCGCTACGAAGAATGTGAGATGACATCATAAAGCACATACGTTGACTACGAAGGATGTAGTGTTTCCTAATAGAGGTCTATCTCTAATCAAACCACACAGTCTTGCAGCGATTGCATGGTTCATGCTCCAAGTGAGTCACACAGAAGATGATACATGGATACACAAACTACTCAGTCTCACTCAGGACCCCAAAACACCTAAGTGGTGGGACACACAACTTATTAAGAGTGACAGTGACAGTAGACATTTGAGAGATTTGATGAAGGTAATCAGGAAGTTGACAGTTGGTTGAGAAGAATCAGGTCTGTCAGTTCTGTTGGGTGTAAGAGTCCAATCACATTAGAATGGCACGACGGAGAAGGCACTTTAAAGACCTCATACCCCTGATGATGCCAAAAACAAACAAACATTGATGTCACTGTGCCATCCACTTTTATCTATATCTATTTATATGATGATGTATTCCATCATTCCATTCCTGTAAAATTGTCTACAACACTCAGAGAGTAGTTATTCCTACAAGTCTCTGGCCCTCAGGGATCTAGTGTTTCTTACCTGCCAGCGTTCTTCACAAAACCAGCATCTGCCAATTGACCACTGCAGAGTTGACATCTAAAGCAGTCGGGGTGCCAGTTATTGTTCATTGCCTTGATAACACGACCAACAACAAACTCACCTAAAACACATGTAAATCAAAGTGAAACACATGTTAATTACAAGTAAAACCAGCATCTGCCAGTTGACCACTGCAGAGTTGACATCTAAAGCAGTCAGGGTGCCAGTTATTGTTCATTGCCTTGATAACACGACCAACAACAAACTCACCTAAAACACATGTAAATTAAAGTAAAACACATGTTAATTACAATTTAAACCAGCATCTGCCAATTGACCACTGCAGAGTTGACATCTAAAGCAGTCAGGGTGACAGTTATTGTTCATTGCCTTGATAACACGACCAACGACAAACTCACCTAAAACACATGTAAATCAAAGTAAAACACATGTAAATGAAAGTAAAACACATGTTAATTACAAGTAAAACCAGCATCTGCCAATTGACCAGTACAGAGTTGACATCTAAAGCAGTCAGGGTGCCAGTTATTGTACGTTGCCTTGATAACACGACCAACAACAAACTCACCTAAAGCACATGTAAATGAAAGTAAAACACATGTTAATTACAAGTAAAACCAGCATCTGCCAATTGACCAGTACAGAGTTGACATCTAAAGCAGTCAGGGTGCCAGTTATTGTACGTTGCCTTGATAACACGACCAACAACAAACTCACCTAAAGCACATGTAAATGAAAGTAAAACACATGTTAATTACAAGTAAAACCAGCATCTGCCAATTGACCACTGCAGAGTTGACATCTAAAGCAGTCAGGGTGCCAGTTATTGTCCATTGCCTTGATAACACGACCAACAACAAACTCACCTAAAACACATGTAAATTCATGTAAAATATATGTAAACCAACATAAAACACACACTACTTGAATAACAATGTGTAAACATGCGAACATGATAATTTAAGTGGATTTTAGAGTCATATCTTTGACCATGAGGAAAAATAAAGATATATTGTACTTACCACATTTGCCACAGCAAGGTGCAAATAGCACGTGGAAGTCATGTTCACAGTACTTGCGACCCTCAAACTGAAAAAAAAACAAAAAATGAATATGAAAATCACTGTATATGGTTGATTCATATGATTTATGGGGGTTTGTTTCGATTGTGTAGTTTTCCAAATGTAAAGTTTTCTGAAAGTGCAGATTCTACAAATGAGAAAACTGATTCCACTAAATTCTGTGAGCTGTTTTGTAGTTTTAGATGAAAATAACAAATATGACAAAATTGTGAAAGTTATTTGATTAGTCACAGAAATACTGGAAGATTGAGAGGATATTGATCAAAACTCAAGATTCTGTGAATCTGTGCGCCAAGCCAAATTTTGTGTGCGCCTTGAGAAAATGAAAAACTGGGATATTTAGCCTCACATTGGTTTAAAACATATGGTACTATTCTACTGTAATGCAAGTGCATGTATTGAAATATACTTTGAAAAACTGAACTTCGCGAATACAAGGTACCAATAGATCTCTTACCTCATAAAAGAGTCCCTCTGGAAAAGGCTGGAAGCACTGGGCACAGCTGAAATATAAAGAATACAATTCTTTAGCTATTACGACTCATATAGATGGCAGTGCTTGCTATATTTCACTTCCTGTCCCATTTTTTTGTGTGAATATATTACACTTTTATCAATACTCATTAAAGACCAATATTATTTTTTTCTTTTTTTTTTTTCTCGCATGTCCATCTTTGAGATTTTTGATGCAATGTGTACATATTTCCAATGCTTTCTATTGACAATTTTCAAGACTATTGGAAGACACATCCAAAGATATCAGCCTTGATTCAAGCCTGTAACCCCCACCACTGGATAAAACGCAAGCCAGAAGTGTCAGTGATCTCCCCAGCATTAAAGCAAGTGGGCGCAGCACCCACCTGAGATTTTGAAAATAGGCTTGCACCCACCTGAAAATCCATTTGCACCCACTTGAGAATGAGAAAAATCATGAAAAATTGGCATATTTTGACCAATTTTGGTCTGAATTGTGAAAATGAAATTTTGCACCAGCTTGAGAAAAATCCTACGGAGATCATGGAGTGCACTTGGGTAGTATGTTTTATGTGAAAGAGGGAGGATATAATACAGAGAATTGCTAAATGAACATCGCATTCATTACATATGATAAGAATTCAATATATGCGAGGGGCATTTGAAAACTTTGTTTCTTTTTGTTCTTAAAATATCAGGAATGCTCAGAACAAGGCAAAATTTGCAGGATGTAACTTTTCAAATTCCCCTTGTATTATACTACCATCATTTTACATGCTTTTAATTGCCTCTATTTTTCATTTTTTAATAAAACTCTTTGAGCCCTCTGCTAAGTCACTATCTGTAATACATGTACATGTAAGCGTAAAATATCTATTGACATATAAGCTAGAAATAAACTACAAAATATTTTCAGAATAACAGGTAATGATTTTAAATCATAATTTTGAGATATCTGGTAGAAATATCATTTCATGGGGGAGGGGGGTCAATACAGGACCTTGAAGCTAGACTGAGATAGCATGTACTTACACATATTGATTTTGAAAACCAACAAATAAGTATTTATACATATTATATATGACTTCCTCATTTTTGGAGTATCTTGCACAGAGAAATACATTCCATTAAACAAACTTGAAGTTGGGACTGAAATCAAATATTTACACAGAGATTAATAATCAATTTTTTACTATTGACATTCCTGACTCAAATGGCATGTACCAGGGTAAATATACCAAAATAGGTCTTGCTATTTTCCACCATTTCTCTCTTACACTAGAATGAAAACTCAAATTTTCTTGCATTTCTATACAATTTAGAGTGTTAACTACATGCCTGAGTATTTCAATCCTTGCTAATTTCATTCTTTTTCACTGTAATTTGCATTTCAAAACATGACCATTTGGAGATTTTTTCGAGGATTGTTTCCTACATTGTTGACTTTAATCGTAACTGTCATATCTGACTTGAGTTGATATATCGCTTGGCAAATATACTAAAATACTAATAGCTGCTGTATTGGATTGAACCTTTCTCTTTTTATATCAAAAGTCGAATTGTACAAATACAAATCAACCTCACTTAAAGTGGGGGCAAAGAACAGATATTGTAAAATGTTGGATGTCATTTTCAAAATGTGACATAACACGATAACAAAAAATGACAAAATGTGATGCAAAATGAGACACAATGTGAAGTGTGACATCGTCACATCAATCAGAAATGTGACATAATACAAAATTACACATGTAGAGCAAAAAAGAAGCTTGATGCTCAGTTACATTTGATCTATGGTAACCATATAATGGCCACAGCTTCCGAAAATCAAAAGAAATATGCAGCATAGAATAACGGGACAAACAGTATGTAGATTTTCCATATCCATTTTGTGAAGCTGCAGCCGCTGTATGGCACCATAGACCAAATGTGACTGAGGCTTTAGTGTGACATCATTCTAAAATGTGACATAACAAAATCACAAAACTACACAATATTATGCAAAACACATGACATCACTCAAAAATGTGACATAATACAATGACAACATGAAAGACAATTGAAATACAGGACATATTGTTTTTAACGTTGAGGAAAACCAGGAACCCGTTCAGGATAACGGCAGAATGTTTAATCACAAAAATAATTTCATCTTGATTATCAAACCTCTCCAAACCATCACCAACCAATTAATAAGGTTAGGGCAATCACAAGGTCAATTGTTAATTCCACTATTCACCTAAAGGTGGCACTGACTTACACAAAGCAGGAAGGATGCCATACGTCACCATGAAAGCATACCATTGGTCGGTTTACACATATGACATCATCACAATGTGCACATGGCATGCCAGCATTGAAAGCATTCATTTGACCCCTATATAAAACCCGAAGATATATACATATGCACAAAAAGCAGTTAATGAAAATGGATATAAATTTTGGGTATGTTAGTAATGGTTAATTTACACAAGTTGTGACTGGGGCATAGTGTACTAAAGTAAAACAAATCTGATCACTATTGAGACTAGCATAAAAAATGTTTGGGTTGTCAAGTGTTTGCATTATCAGGTTTTTAACATGCAGGTTTTTAACATGTATGTAGTTATCTATGGTTGATTAAAAATGGAATGAAGCTTTACTGAGAAATGTTCAAATTAGAAAAGTGTTCAGATATACAGGTTTTACAATAACATAAACATTGCAGATCCACAGTTAGGTTTCAAGAGTGGGAGGGGGCTATAATTTCATGAGAAGGTAACTTTGCTCTAAACTGCCAAAGACACCAAGTTAGGGTATAATCATGAGGTAAACAGGGCTAGAACTACAACTTGCAAAGCAAAGACAAGTTTAAAGATGTACTAAATCAAATTTACTTACACAAAGCATTGTGTGTGCCAGATCTCCCCATTCGAGTTGACGATCTTCTCCTGGGGAGTGAATCCCTCGTTACACCTCGTGCACACAGCGGCACCCAGGGACATGTTTGTACTGCAAATACATAATGAAACATTTGTTATTAAAGAGCTTATTTTATTTCTTCATTGGTGTTCTTAAGTTTCATGCAGTGAAAATAGAGTACTATTTCTTAGTCTAAGGCCCAAGTGAGCACCCTGCATTTGTACAGTAAAACCATTGTACAGTGAACACCTATCGGGTTGCAAAAATGTGTTCTCTGTAGGTAGGTGTTCACTCCAGAGATGGTAATTTATACAGACATTAGCGGAGTATGAGCTTTGAAGGAGTGTAATGAATAGATGTCTAAGAGAGGTTTAACTGTGCAATCAATAAAATTTCACTATAAAGGTACATAAGCATGTCAAGAATTTTTATGGAATCTTAATGATTACGGTGTTCTCCACGAAATTCTCATTTTCACAATTTCATATCAACATTGGTCAAAATATGTTCATTTTTCATGATTTTTCTCATTTTCAAGTGGGTACAAATGGATTTTCAGGTGGCAGCAAGTCTGTTTTTAAAATCTCAGGTGGGTGCTGCGCCCACTTGCTTTATGCTGGGGAAATCACTGGATTATAATCATTGATAATCAATGATTTGGGTAATGTTTACATTTCAAGGTGAATATTTACAACTTATCATATACAAGAATATACAATATAGAGTTCAAAATTATCATTTTTCAATTAAATGAGAGCACTTTTATCAGAATATATGGATCGCACCTGGTATATACAATACATGTACAGGTGTATCAGGGCCGTCAGATGGGGGGGGTGCGATGGGTGCGACCGCACCCCCCTTTGTCACCCCCCAAAATAAATTTGAAAAAAAAAATTGAAAAAATTTTTTTTTTGAAAAATATTTTTTTTTGTAATTTTTTTTTCATTGACTCATACACTTTGAAAGTACCCAGAAAGCACCAAATAGCATCTTAAAATTGCAAAATTTTCTAGGGGTATTGACCACCCCTCACACCCCCCCACAAAACAATGGAAAAGTTCTAAATTTATTTTAGAGTTTTGTCTCAGACACTAAGTCTTTTAAAGTGCCCAGATATCATCAAATAGCTCCTTGATATACCTGTAGTTAGTGTTTCTGGGGGACTTACTCCCCCTCTTGCATCTTGCACTTGCATAACCTCCCCCCCTCTCTGGCGCCCCCCCCTTGACCCCCCCCCCAAAAAAAAAAATTGTGATTTTCTCAAATTCTTTAATTGACTCATACACTGAAAGTGCCCAGAATGCAAATAGCGTCGTAAAATTGTAAAATTTTCTTGGGGGAGTGGACCACCCCTCACACCCCAAACAAAACAATGGAAAAGTTCTGAATTTGTTTTATGTATTGTCTCAGACACTTTTAAATTGCCCAGACATCATCAAATAGCTCCTTGATAAAGTTAATGATTCTGGAAGACTAACACTTACTTGCCCTCTTGCATCCCCACTCCACCTCCCCCTCTGGCAGCCCCCCTCCCTTAACACCCCCCCCCCCAAAAAAAAATTGAGATTTTTCAAATTTTTTTATTGACTCATACCCTTTGAAAGTGCCCAGAAAGCACCAAATAGCATCTTAAAACTGTAAAATTTTCTTGGGAAATAGGCACTTTTAGGCACAGACACTTTTAAAGTGCCCAAACTTCATCGAAAAACACCTTGATATTGTAAATTTTGATATGGGGGACAAACACTTGCTCCCCCTCTGGCACCCCAGCCCCACCTCCCCCTCTGGCACCCCTCCCCCCCCCTTTGACACCCCCAAAATTTGAAAAAAATTGCGATTGTTTTTTAATTGTTTTATTTACTAATACACTTTAAAAGTGCCCAGAAGCACCAAATATCATCTTTAAATTGTAAAATTTTCTAGGAGAGTTAGCCACCCCTCACATCCCCCACAAAACAAAATATTCTGAATTTCATGTATTGTCTCAGACATTTTTTAAGTGCCCAGACATCATCAAATAGCACCTTGATATGGTCAATGTTTCTGGGGGACAACCTCTTGCTCCCCTACTGGCACCCCACCCCACTTCACCTTCTCATCCTCTTTGACACCCCCAAAAGAATTTGAAAAAAATTCACATTTTTCTTATTGACTTATAACGCACAGGCGTACCAGATGGCTGCAAATTCGCTCCAAATACAACCAATTTTCAAAAATTTCCCCAGACCCCCCTGAATGCTCGTTTTTTATTCACTCAACTCTTATTCCCGTGGTGGTGGCGTACTACTTAGAAACTTACACTTTGAAAGTGCCCAGAAAGCACCAAATAGCATCTCAAAACTAAAATTTTCTAGGGGGAGTGGACCACTCCTCACACCCCCCACAAAACAATTGCATTTGTTAATTCAAAACCAATATAGGGAGTAACTGACCCCCCCCCCCTCTGTCTTACGCGATTTGATTTACGCGGCAAAAAAATGACAATTTTATATTCTCTTTAGTAATCTAAAAACCGCACCCCCCTTGGAGAAAAGTGTCTTACGGGCCTGTGTATATAGTTCAAAATTGTCATTTTCAATTAAATGTTGAAACAACTTTTCTTAATTTCTTTTTAAAAGCGTTTATTTTTGAATGAGAGACCGTATTCAAATGAATGTAGCAAAAAACTGAAGTAGATTTAGGACTATAATGAAAAGGATCAGTGGACTGTTACCCTCAAGGCCAAATTAACATCACCAGACAGTGTGTTGTAGAACTTAATGCCTATGTGTTGCACATTGGGCGATACACAGTGGACAATTTATAAGCTTCATACATAAGATACCAGTAGAGGTAAGTAAATTTTTTGTAATGGTTTTAAGGTGAATGTAGGTAATTGTGTTAACTTAATAATATCCATGTGTACTTATATGCATATAAGTACATGTGTACTTATATGCATGTCTTTTAAAATACTTTTAAACTGTTTGATTCAAGTTTGTGATTCAAATGCTCAGTCTAGAATGATGAAGGGGCGCTAGTTTTTTTAAGCGGTAAAACATTTATGTACATTGTGGTATACATGAATGTGCATGCACAGTTTGCATGAATGTGCACAGTTTGCATGAATGTGCATAGTTTGCATGAATGTGCATAGTTTGCATGAATGTGCATAGTTTGCATGAATGTGCATAGTTTGCATGAATGTGCACAGTTTGCATGAATGTACATAGTTTGCATGAATGTGCATAGTTTGCATGAATGTGCATAGTTTGCATGAATGTGCATAGTTTGCATGAATGTGCACAGTTTGCATGAATGTACATAGTTTGCATGAATGTGCATAGTTTGCATGAATGTACATAGTTTGCATGAATGTACATATTTTGCATGAATGTACATAGTTTGCATGAATGTACATAGTTTGCTTGAATGTGCATAGTTTGCATCGAGCTGTGCCCCCCCCCCCCTCCCATATTAAGATACTATAAGTCATTTCTGGGGTATGGTAAGAGATGCTAGTGTCCCGTCAAAGGCTTTGATTGATTCATCAATTCATGTGCTACTTTACACATGAGGACTAAGCTGCCAAATACACAAATATCAGATGACACAATTTACTGGTTAGTCTTTCAGTTTTTTGACAAGATCAAGGATTCCTTGCAAAAATATTTCACATTATGCAGTTAATTTCACAATAAAAATTATTAAAACCTAACTTGATCTATTCTGATGTTTTTCAGAAAAAATATCAAAATGCCTGACACTCCAGTATCCGAGGACCCTAGCTACTGGTCAAACAGTCCCTTTTGGCTGCAGAAAATCAAGACCTACTTTAACCTCCTTGACGATAACAACGATGGCTTGATCATTAAAGATGAATGGGATGAAATAACCGCACGATTTGTCAGTTGTTCCCCAGGGTACAACAAGGACGCGATAAAGAAAGCTCGCAACGTCATGTGGGCCTCTTTTCGTGCCGGTGACGCACAAATCGTCACTTTTGGGATGTTCAAGAAATGTCAAGCCTTCAAACAAGTGCTCTTTGAAAATGACATGGAAGCCAGTAAGAATTTCACACGAGCGTTTTTCAATGTCTTTGACACTGACCGCAATGGACACATCGACCAATCAGAATATAAGAAATATCTGGAGTGTCTGGGGATCGATCCAGGGTTTTCTGAAGTGGCATTCAACTCAATTGATACCAACAAAGACGGGGAGATCACCTATGAAGAGTTTCATGAGGCATTCCTTGATTTCTTCCATGGGTTGGACAGAGCAGGATGTGGAACATATTTATATGGACCCATACCTGAAGTTGAAAGTGAAAACTCTTAAAGTGAACAGAGTTGGATGATTTGAGATCAAAAAGAAGCCTTGTGATGAAGGATGATCTAATTAAAAAAGTTATCCATTTAATCTTAATGATTTAATAGCAGCTTTGTATCAAGCCCTTGTTAACAACCTCATTATACCTTCGGTAAGAAACAGTAACATTTGACAGCATTAACTAACAAAATACACCAACAAGGCATTAACATGCAAAATGTCACCACCTACCATTTGTTACAGAAACCAACCACCAACCGCCAACCACCTACCACCATCCACAAAAAGTTGGATACTCTAACATATATGTCAACACTTCTGGTGGTGACATAAAAAGTGTATTGTAACAAATTCTGAATGCTGATGCTTAACACATTATGCCAGTCACCAAAAATGGTGGCTCTGACAATATGTATGCTGAGCTTTGTTACAAGATTAAAGGCCCCCTCACATATGAACAAATCTACTAAACTCATTATTGCAAATTGGACAAAATTCTGGCAATTCGGAAGGTAAACGTATGAACAGAAGCGCATGTTTGCGCATGTTTCTGAAGCCGTCCAAAAGCTTTTAGAATCGGAACTTACACAAACGAGCACCCCTATGATATAAAATGTACATATCCTAGTGGGAACAATTTTTACTAAATCTTATTAAGTTATTAGCTAGTACATGCAAGTTGATGTCGGAGGGACTTTCGTTCATATGCGAGGAGGCCTTAAAGGACATAATATTGCAAATATACATTGTGTACTCCGTTACACCTTATGTGAACCATTAAAATGTTTATCTTTTAAAGATAAAGTTATAAATTAAGTCAAAGTGACTTCAATTCCTTCAGCATGTTCTGTTTGTAATATAAATGGTGTAATTTAAGAACCTAAACAGATTTTTGATTTATATAGAAAATAAGTTCATTCAGAAGTAATTGTGTTACAAATAGAGTAGAATAAAATATACTGTACTGTTGATCTTTAAAGTTTGCTGTACAATACTCTTTTGAAATAAAATTGAAATGGTACAATTACACGCCATGCTTTAGTTAAGTTCAGATGTTTGGTTGGTGTAGGAATAGATGAGGCCATGTGAATATCTCCCATTTTCTCCTTAAGGAGAAGCCTCTGAGCTCAATAACACCCCTACCATTTACATAGTCTCTTTTATTAATCATCATTATTTCATTATTTTACTCCATCTGTACAAATTGACAAAAATAAACAATTGACAAAGTCAAGTGAAATTGACAGCAATTTTGAGTCTCTCCATAACTGGGGATGGCACACACCCCTCCCTCTCATTTTTCAATAATCTCATGTTTTATGTCACCATTGTACTAAAGACAAGGCATTAACATGCAAAATGTCACCACCTGCCATTTGTTATAGATGCCGACCACCAAATACCAACAACCAAATGCCAAACACCAATTGCCAAATGCCTGAACACCTTCCACAAAAAAGGTTTGACATTATAACAACATGTCAACACTTCTGGTGGAGACAAAAATACTGCAGTGTTTAAAGAATAGGCTATGACATCATGATATATTACAACTATAGAGTACCACATTTTTGGGAAATACTGAAAAGAATTATTTCCTCTTTAGGGGAGTATCCTGTCTGTTGAAATGTTCCAGAGGAAGCAAGCTGAAAGACATGTCAGTATATGTGATAATCCAAAGAGAATTGTCTGGCACTATTTCCAATATAAAAAGCATTGGTGTTTACTCTAAATTATATGCCTTTAATCTCTGGTGGCATTGAAATTAAGAAGTACTATTAACTGGTCACAGGATGTAACTGGACTTTAGTACCTTTTAACTTTCCTGTTAGCAGGAATTTGGAACCTATAAGGAAATTAGTTCATCTATTTCATATCCTGAGAAAATATAAATAGGCCACTGGGAATTAAGAATACATATGAGCTATATAATATTAACAGTAAAACCTGTTTAGTGGAACACCTCTGTAAGTAGAACACCTCCATAAATAGAACACTTTTCAGAGTTCCACAAGCTACTGACTTATTGTTACATGAACCTCTATACATGGAACACCTCCCAAGTGGAACACTTTTTAGAGACACCAAAGGTGTTCCACTTACAAAGGTTCAATCCCAATAAGTGGAACACCTCCCAAGTGGAACACTTTAGAGGTACCACAGCTGTTCCACCCACAGGCTTTATTTTTTTTATAAATTGATGTAGCTGGGCTTCTATTTTTGCAAGCAAATTGCCAAGTGTATATAAATACAGCCAAAATCTGACCATGATAATCCAGACGGGTATGTATTATGTATTATCATCATAGTAGATTAAATCATATAATTTGCTATTATAATTTGCCAAATCTGTTTGGATTGTGAACAAAACCCTGGAGCAATATTATTGAAAACATCTTATGTATAATTACATAATAATTCATATTTTATGTCATACTGTTGAACAAGTGTATTCCTTTCAGTCATATGACCTTGATGTATCAAGATGATTTTATGCAGCGATTTGTCCCATTTGAGCAACTGGCCAGGTACTTTCCCAGTACTTTCACTATTGATGATTCAAAAATTAAATGTTATGGCAAAACATGCTTTAAGTATAATGATAACAAGGCATTAACATGTGAAATGTCACCACCTGCCATTTCCTACAGATGCTGAGCTCCAAACACCAACTGATAAACACCAAACACTGTCAACCAAAAAGTTGGAGACAATAACAATATGTCACCACTTTTTATCAAATACACACAAGTTCACACCCAGAGAGTCTGACAAAGGTGTTATCCCATGGCATTTACAAAAATATCATCAAAATGTTAACTTCATAGGTGTTCACACATAAGGTTTAACTGTATATGATAATATACACGTAAGGTTTTACTGTATATGATAATATACACATAAGGTTTTACTGTATATGATAATATACATCCCTATGCCTCTAACTTGTGACTTTTGACCTTACCCAACATAAAATCTTGAAAACATCAAATGAATGAGGTAAGTTCAATTGTAGTTTTAAAAACACCTGTGCAATGTTCTTCAAAAGATCCCCCCCCCCCCGAGTGCAGTTTAGTTTCTAAGTTTACCAGTAGATTTAAAAACACTCTATTCAAACAAAGAAATGCCTAAAAAGAAAAAATCTCTAAATTTCTCATGTTTTTTTCTATATTATCTGGATACACATGATACAGCACCATGTGAGTATAGTTAGCAATGAGAGAGGTGAGGCAAATATATCACCAAAATAGCATTGGAGTTTTGCCTCTCCCATTTTGCCTCATCTATTTTAGGAGAGGATTTAGAATAGGCAAGAGTCTCTTGTCCTATATCCTTTTCATTATATGCTAAAATCACTGAGTACCCATGTAATGCCTTGGTCACATTTGCTCTAATTTTCTCTACGGCGCCCGGCCGATTGAGTATTTTGTTCAAAATTGAATACAATATTGAACAAAACACTCAATCGGGTGGGCGCCGGCCGATGGATCAGAGCAAATGTGACCAAGGCATAAAACACAATTAAACATCTAAGATCTCCATGAAAACATTTCAAACTGTTTAATTCACTCCTACATGAAATAAAGCCTCAGATAGTTTGCAATAAAAAATATCTGGGTGGTTCTTGCATTACCAAACATAAATATACAGTGAGATAATGCCACACTTGCGGTTACCCTTAATGTAACATGTAAATAGCACACCAGCTAGTAATTTAAAGGTGAAAACACTCTCTATTACAAAGAATTGATGAACAAAATGGCACAATCAATTGTAAAAACACAATGGCACAATCAATTGTAAAAACACAACTGCACAACCAATCAGTACACTCCACGATTGTTTAAAACACAAAATCATTAAATGATTACCATACAGATATTCAAACTTTTTTCCTAAGGATGTTTTTTAAGTCCCCCATTTCCCTTGTTCCATATTGGAGCACCCACCGCCCTTCTCTGGTACCCCAAGTCTACCATATCACGTACATACCTTTCATTTTCAATGAGAGTAGAATAATCGCCATCTTCTGTAAATGCCTGAGCTCTAGATCTCTCGTCTTGAGCTTGATGTTCTCGCCTCCTTAACAACAAAGGGCTGTCTTTAACCTCTTCTAATTGAGGTAACTTGCCGATATATCCACCAGTTTGCATCTTGAGGCAATTGAGATAATCACACAATCACTAAGACTAACTAATTCTTTGGAATGTCAACTGCTTTGGATTTGCTGATAAGGTGTACTGGCTTTATCCTTTATAGGCACCTTTTTTCGTTGTATTGACTATTTCAGTTATTCTTGTACTGTCAAGGTATTATTGTGCTTGTTATTATTGTACTGTCAAGTAACTATTGTAATCCAAAGTTATTATTGTACTGTCAGGTTATTATTGTGCTCCAAAGTTATTATTGGTCTTCCAAGATATTGTTGTACTAGAGAGTTATTCTTGTATTGTTAATCCAAGGGAATGTAAGATATCTTTTTTATCTGATTAAATCACTCCTGTGATTACCACATACGTTGTGAATGCTATAACTGTTTGTTTAACTCTCATAAATAATTGTAATCCAGGTCCTTCTTTCAGTAAAGGACATTAGTCTATATTCCCCAAAGTAATCTCTCTACCTTTTAATAATAAATATGATTTTCTCTATTTCATATCCCCAATTGTCAAATACTATTCCTCATGAACAATGGTTTCAATCAGGGGTTTGATGTAACGGAGAGTTCCTATAATAGCCAATATCATTATCCTGTCACAAATGTGTATTTTTGTGACCTTTTCCTCAGAATCAGTTTCACTTCAATATATTTACTCCCCCATGTACAAGATGTTTTTCTACCTTATAATGTTAAAGCACAAGTCTATTATTACTACAGTACAAGGGTTCCAATCATAGAGTTAATACACCAGCAAGTTCCTGTCTTTTGTCATGTTCCTCCTACTCACCTATCATTATGAAATAGAAATCTGGATGATTATAATCATCTGAGAATTGGTACAGTTAAACCTGTATGTATGTGACCAGTTGTTGTGAAATAGTGAAATACTCCAAATATGAGCCCTTTCAAGAGTGTAATTTAAGATCTAAATCAAGGTGAGACAAATTGAGATATGACTTCACAATTTGACTTCATTTTCATAGTTGAAGTTGAAAAGTGTTTAAATAGAAAATTTGTTGTAAGCCCCTGGCTTCATTGTTTCCAATGTTTGATAACTTCTTTGTCTTCCATGTTTTTAAGAACCATTGTTCTAATATGCAAAACATGAAATCGAACATTATAAGCTAAAGTCCACAATAAGCAAGTTCATTATATACAGGTTTCACTGTAACTGGAATTCATAAATCAAAGATGACTATTATCACCAGAGAATGTGTATAATTTGATGTTGATAATTGAAACTAGTCTTGTCTATGTCTCTTTGTCCTCTCCCTCTCCCTTTCCGCCCCCCCCCCCCTCCCAGGTTTGTGAAAATGCATAGAGTCACAGATAGTTAATATGAATTTCGCACATGTGTCCAATGTCCATGTTAAAATGATAATCCAATAATTTTGTTGTTTTCATTTCTGTTGCCTGTTATGAGAAATTCGAATAAAACGTCTGAGAGAGGGATATAATATAGACCTTCAATGAAGTAGCAACCTCTGAGAGAGGGATATGATCTAGAAATTCGATGAAATATTAAAACCAAATACTGAAGATGTGATTATAACTGACAATTATAATGTCAATCAATGCAAAGTGCTTCTCCCAAATTGAGTTATTCTCAATTTACTTAAGTGCCCCAAAGTAAAATTTTCTGTTTATGAAGATCGTGGTGAAGCAATCCAAATTCAGCATTTCCTGAATAGTTTTCATGTGACTGTTTTATTCCACTTGACAAAAGTGAACAATCGTGTTCTATTTCCTTGTAAACCAGAACTTCAATTATATTCTTACATTAGAAAATAAATGTGGTCATTGATACTGATTTTGAAATGCAAAATAGAGTGAAAAAGAGTAAAATTAGCAAGGAATAAAATAAACAGGCATGTAGTCAATAGTCGAAATTATATAGAAATTCAAGAAAATCAGATACTTTGTTCAAATTTTAGAGAGAAAACTTGTAAAATAAGCATGAGCAAAAACTCAATTTTGCTCATGGTATCATTGAAACATCTTGAACACAATATGGCCTTTTCATGAATATTTCATACTAATGAAAGTGTATCAAGCAACTTGATAAACATTTATTGAAATAAAACAGTAACCAATCAATTACTGTAATTAATGTAACAACAATTTTGACTTTTACTCACCAATACCTAAAGATACTTAATCCAAATTCTTAATACTTAATCCTTCAAATTCTTAATTCCTCTAAGTTCATAATACTTAATTCCTCCAAATTCTTAATACTTAATTCCTCCAAATTCTTAATGCTTAATTCCTCCAAATTCTTAATACTACATTCCTCAAAATTCTTAATTACTTAATTCTCCAAATTCTTAAAATTTAATCCTTCAAATTCTTAATTCCTCAAAATTCTTAATACTATATTCCTCCAAATTCTCCATCAACAGAAAATCCTAACAATTCATATCAGAATAAATTTGTATCAGACTTCCCCTGTGTAGTATGTACATGACTTGAACACTGAACTTCAACTCTAGAGCAATTTATTCAAAAGTTAAAACAATACACTCTACAACATAACCCGAGGAGCACAATGTCAACTTCAACTTGACTCAAGAGTTGTGACCTCAGAGTGTTGATAAAAGTCTGATAAGAACCAAATATTTCACTTTGGGCACACTTGTTTCATTCAAGTTTACATCTCTAAAAGAATGAACTGCTGGATGTTCTTGCATTTCTTTACAATTTAGAGTGTTGACTACATGTATGTTTACTTTATTTCTTGCTGAGTTCACTATTTTCCATTCTATTTCATATTCTAAAACAGCCAGTAAAGAGTCAATTTGTCATGCTTTTTTCATACAATATCTCTCTAACATTTGAATGAAGTGTCTGATTTTCTTGCATTTCCATACAATTTAGAGTGTTCCCCACATGCCTGTCTACTTTATTTCTTGCTGAGTTCACTATTTTCCATTCTATTATTTTTAAAAGCAGCCAGCAAAGTGTCAATTTGTCATGCTTTTTTCATACGATTTCTCTCTAAAATTTGAATGAAGTGTCTGATTTTCTTGCATTTCTATACAATTTAGAGTGTTGACTATATGCCTATTTACTTCATTACTTGCTAATTCCACTAATTTCCATTCTATTTTATGAGCGCAAACATAACCATCATATCATGAGAATTCGGTCAGAGTGACCCAAGACACAATGCCTGAAGGTTCTGCAAGGAGTGGTGATAATGATAAAAAGTAGGTATGTGAAACACCCTTATGTTCACAATACCCGAAATCACAAGGAACAACATCTCAAAACAACAATACATGCCCTACAAACAATATCAAACCAGAGCCCTAATGAAACAATATGTAATTAGCAGAAATCTCAACCAGGAATCATATAGTGACCCCCAAATCCAATGAAGATTTATCAAACCAAAACCCCCATCATCACAAGAACCTAGTTAAATTAACAAGATACATTACCCCAATACTAAATGAATATTATATTGAGTTTTTTAATCCAAACCAAAATTGATTCAGTTTGATGAAGAAATTGATCCTAATCTTAGACTGAAAATCTCTTTATATCTTCTTTCCAATATTAACCAGGGGATTATTTGATTATTTTGTAAAAAAACGGTACCAACAACCTTGAACTTCACCCAATTCAAACTCTATCCTGTACCTCCCTGGCAATATGTTTAAAAATCCAATCTGTGTCTTTAATCTTACTGTTTCCTTTGATTCTATATTTCCAGTTATCCCAATAAATCCTTCCTTGTTTCATTTACAGTATGATCAGATGATATCCTTATTGTGTCAAGTTACAATGCTGTGGTCCAAATAATGTCCAAAATAATTTGTACACTTGCCCTTATATCTAATCTTTTTAATATTTATAGTTTCTAACTACTGGTATGTGTAGTATACAGGGCTCCAATAGTTAATATGTAACTTAACAAGCTCTGAATATTTCCAGAAAGAAACTTAATATTGAATAAAGCAGCAAAGAAAACTATTAATTATTTGAGCAGATTAAGAGAGCATCCTATAAAATATTTCTCCTATTGGTCCAACGTTAAAAACTCTCCTCATAAAGCATAGTCTCAATCTAAATCAAATCCAAATTGAACAGCAACTTAATAAATGTGAACAAAATATTGGCAACTCTCGAGTAAATCCAACTGGTTCAATCCACATGTACATTCATAATTTTCTCCTCGAAAACTTTAGAGCCAGTGGTGGTACAATTGATAACTGGTCCAAAGTTGAAAATTTAATCAAATATATATCAACTGTTTTGAAATGATTTCTAAAGGAATGTTGACAGCTATAACTTTATCTCTCTAATATCAAGTTTATAAATGTCCTTCACAAATTATTACCTCTAAATATTTTTAACTGGGTTTTTCATTTTTTCTATTTGTGTTGTTTATAATGTATAAATACATACACATTTAAATCAAATTTATTTTTATCACTTTTATGAGCGCTTTATATTTGCTTTTGACTTGGATTTACAAACAAGTGGTATTATAATTCAATGCTAACAGATGCTTACATTTTTCCAAATAAAATCCAAGTGAAACCTTATTTTCCCAGATAATTAAATACGATAATCAGTCAATAGTTTAAATTCACAATGTTGCAAGCATAAACCAGAATCCAGCTTAATTATTAAGAAATACATCCTATATTATTATGAAATAATTTGAAGGGGAAGCTGCCACTGAACTACTGTACACTTTGAGTTCAAAGGTTAACAGATGACAAAATTGCTTTAAGATTTGCTAACAGTGTCCCATTCTCTTTTACCTTTAATCCATAAAACCCTTTCACCTTAACCCCTAACCCTGATTTATTTCAATCTACTATGAAATAATATTTCCTTTTTGAATGCACATAAACAAATCAAGATTTCTTATATTGACTATTCTATACATTAATTATATACAATTTTGGTTGGCCAAAGCTCGAAACATCTCTGAAGGGAACACCTGTCTACAAGGAAAAGTTTTGGTAAGTCTGGAGAGCGTTCCTTGTTCACAGGTTTTACTGTACATTCATCAGTTTCCGAGGATCCGAGTCATCATTCTGCGAAGGATAGTATCAACAAGCAACAGGATTGGAAAGAATGATGAATCGGATCTGTGAGTTTCAGCAATGATGAAGCCACAGTAGAAAAACTTGTATAAATATTAACTTTCATTTGATAAAGATGTCATCAGATGTCAATCATTAACTTTGTAAAATCAAATGAACATTCAATTCTGCTCAAGAAATAATGATATCACAAAACCAGACCTTGAAACTATTTCTTATATTTTCAACATTTCCAACAGACAACCATTTATTTTAGGATACACCCCCCCCCTCCATCCAACATAATTCAAAACAGAGTTGCTCAATTGCCAAAGCCAATAATTTTTTACTCCTGGCAATGAATTTGAACAAACTGGTTGCCAATTGGACATTGAACAGATTAAGTACCCACATATTGTGATAACCATGTTTTCCACCCAACACCCAATATTTTGGACATCACCATCTCAAAATAATAGGACTGAGGTTGACACAAGCTTCCATAGTCAAACATCTTCAATACTGAAGAAGAACACTACACGTATATCTATATCATCAAAGCTTCTATACTTGTTAGATTTAAAGCAACCATATGCAAGTTTCCTTAAAACACTTGTTTAATATCAAACTATCATCACCATATCTGTTAAAATAATCAACTCCTGGAGTGTAATAAACCTGAACTTCAGTGTGCAAAAACCTCAACCTTTTTATTGACCTTTATTTTTTGGCCTTGATTTTTCCAATGAATGCAGTAGTATTCCAAGAGAGCGCTCTCCCTAGTCTTGCATCAAGCCAATGCTAAAGAAATCAAAATATTCTAATGTCACTCTTTGGGTTTTTTGTATTGAATTGAATGGAGTAAATATAACTATTTTTCATAGCATTAACTTTGTTTGTTTCTTTGTTCGTTTGTTGCACTTCTTTCAAAATCTCTAGATTTCTTATCCCTTTTCTATGCAAAAAGTCCACATGTATAACTGCTCAAATAATCCACAATTTGTATTCCCTTTTCAAGAATAAATCCAAAAACTGAATATAAATTCTTTTACTGCTCTTGATACAATTCCTTCATGTGTATATCCTTTATTTATCCCATGTTATAATATATGCTTAAGCCATGGGGGTTACTTCTTCACAAAAGAACGCTATTTATACTGTAGGTAAAAGATCAAATGCCAAATGTACAATCTAAAAACAGCCTATAGAAATACTGCCCTAATCTTGTTAAATCCTAAAATAAATACGAGGATGGCCTACTGGTAAGGTAGGATGTAGAACACAAACTTTAGATAAGTATACAAAATCTAGGCACTTTAAAATGGCATTTGCAGTGACAGTTAATGTTATACACTATTCTTTGGAAGTTGGATTATTGTTTGGGATTCTTGGGATTTGTTTCTTTATAATTTACTCCCGGCATTTACTAGTACTGAAATTATGAATGCTGTATTTATAGGAGTACATATGAACAAACATGTATTCCTCCCGCATGACCTTCTCTTATGCATTGTTTAAAACACTGAACAGCAAAATACAGAATGATAACTGATATACAAGTTGCACATTTCCAACAAAACAGAACAGACTCCCTAAACAGCCCAAGGGAAATCATAGAGAAAACAGAACTCTTTGATTTATATTAACAAATCAAATCAAACTAATGAACACAAAACAATTTTGTATTTGTTCTTGTATTTTCAAATAGACAATCACTCCCTAGCAGTTCAAAGAGCAGATGTAGTCAGCTGTAGTTCGGGCGAACCCCCCCCCCATGGCCAAAAATTCTTTCAAAATCATGCAGTTTTTCACCATTCTGAGCACTTCTCAAGTGATTTTAGCCATATTTGGGCCAAAATTGTCAAATGTGAACCCCCCCTGGAAATTTTTGAAAACTGAACTCCCCTTGGCAAATCCTGGCTACGGGCCTGTAATGTATTTTAAAAGATATACACACTAATGGCCTCTTTTGCAGCAACAATAAACAGAAACATGCTAGACATTCTTTTTGCAAATACCTAGAGTGGCTATCCTGAGCAGTGCAACGAATGCCTTTAGTTAGGAGAACTGCCCCCTTCGAAAATCCAGACACAAAAATTCCTTGAAAAATATTCATAAACTATATCAAATTGACATTACTTTTGTCATTTTTGAACTAAATCCTTTGTAAAATGACCAAATGCATGCTCCAGTGAAATATCAGAACCCCTAACACTATATCATATCCCATGAACGTGGGTTTTCAAAAATATGTACCATCAAATGATGAAAACAAATGCTTCTTAGTTTTGCACCATACCCACTAGCGGATCTGCCCAAATTTCAAAATTTGGGCCCACTTTTGGGTGTAAGGGGCCCAAAATTTTTCTCTGACTTCAAATTTGGGCCCCTCCTTGTTGGTTCCCAGATCCGCCACTGATACCTATATAATAGAGTACCCATGTACAGCCAACAACAACACAGGAGCCATGTTTCCTCAAGTGGCTACTTGGAATTGCCATTCACTGCTAGAGTACTGTATATTATCTTATCTGTTATGAGTGTTATACCTTTTTATGTGATCTTAACATAAAATAATTTATCTGAGTCATATTACAAATACATGTACTTGTATATTTACTATGGCATAGCGTCATAATCGCATAAAACCCCATGGCGTAATCTCAAAATTTAGAGAAAAGTTGATTTTTTATATTGAACTGCCACATACTTTGAAAATACTGGATAATCTGAAAATGGCCAATAATTTACATTTTATTGGCCCATATTAGTCAGAATTTCATATTTTGAATAGCCACAGAATGCTGCCAATGCAATCTCATTTTCAAATTTTCTTTGGGGAGAACCCTTCCCAAACTCCCCTCAAAACTTATTTGCTTCACTAACTGGTGGCGTACACTCACAAAATACCCACATCACTCCACTGAATTATATCAATTGTATATTACATCAATGTATGTTTTCTTTTATATCAAGATGATTGTGTTACTAACCTTCAAAAATTTCAATAAATGTATGCTGTGTTATTGAATGGATAGATAATGTTGATTTTTGAAAAGCAAAGTAGAATATATTTCCAAATTCGTCAAATTACTTTGCTTTTCAAAAATCAACATTTTGTATATTCCCAAGATAGTATGTACTGAAAAATTAAATATTAAAAGGTTACTTCTTAATTTAATATACCGAGGTGAAAAGTGTGATCTAACAATGTGTAAATCAAATGATGTAAGAGATGAAAATAAAAGTTTGTCTATAAATCTTTTTATCTTATAGACATTGCTACGTAATTAATAACTGTAACCACAATTAGAAAAAGTTTATGGGAAATGGGAGTCTAACCTTATATCCTTTGGTTTATTCCAAAGCAATATACTTACACTTTCTTGACCTGTAAATTAATCACTGTAGTGGTTAACAATGTTATTAATTAGTTGGGGCATATAAATACTTATCTATTTGGACTTTCATTGAGTAGGTAAACTAAATACATTTATAACTTTAAAAGTCTAGACACTGTGGCATCTTTCAGCACTCATGGGGAATGCCGTAAATGGGAACAAATCAACAAAAGCATCTGATTAAAATTGTTTGAAAAATATTTTGAGAAATAAAATCTGGTCATTAAAGATATCCCAGATAAGATCAAAAGATTCTTAGATCATTTAGTATTTAACATGAGAGAACATTTGTGAAAATGTGTTCAAGAACTATTTCAGGGATTACATTTATTGCATATTTGATGCTATTCTTGTTCCAATTCACAGTTTCAGAAAAGAAAGGTAAGATTTATCAGCTATTATTTCAAAATTATTATTGTCATAATTATGTGTACAATGTACAGATTTACAAGTTCATATTGGTAGGGTTGATGCATCTAAATATCTTATTTTTATTTTTTCAATTCAAAATTTTTTAGCATTGCACTGGAGTGTTTAGACTGCAGATTTCAAATTGACACAGACACTATATCGATGGTTGTGCCAGAAGTAATGCACTATATGCTCTAACTTTCTTTAATATTCTTCAATTCAGCTGAAATTTTGTGTATATAACAATTGAAGTTTTTTTTTCTTATATCCTCGTATATATTATTGATGAATTGATGATTCCATGAGCTCTTATTAGAAGTTCTCAAACAACCACCATCAAAATTGTAATAACAAAGAGCCAAAATATCAAGTATTCAACTTCTTCTCTTGATTTTTAGATGGTTGCTACCCTGGAAGCTACCATACTTTGGGGAGAGGATGGCAATCAGAATCTAACTGCACTGAAAAGAGCAAACTTTTTCGTAGAAGTTTACGACATTGCCTAACATCAACATGTAATTTTAGTGACATAAACATGGTCATAATGAAACGTTATACGCATAAAAACTATTCTTGCAGTATGTACACATGTGCACCAAACGATATTGAAACTGATTGGGATCATGGATGGCAAAAAGAAAATGATGGGAACGATACAACAAAGGCTTTTGCTTTACCACACTCATCTACACCAAAATGTGGAGCCTCATTTTTTATTAAGAAGACCTGGAATACACCTCTAAATGTTCCAGACATTTGTGACAACATTTTTAACAGTAGGAAAGTAAAGGATGTTGCAGAGTGTTTGAGAGTTGCATGTCTTATGGAAGCAAATGTTGTTGACTATTTTAGAAACACTGGAAGATGTAGACTACTGCGCTGCAACTGGCTTATCAAGCCCTGGAAAAGTAACAGCTACTTCAAGCGTGTTTTCACACCATCTAATGAAATGGATACATTTACCTTAGCATCAAACGGCAGATGGAAAACAACCCTGAACAACCAACAACAACCGACAACCAAGAATAACAAAAAAACTGATTTCAAAACAACTGAAACTATAATGACTGAAAACATCATTACGGAATCAACAAAACAAGTAACAGCTACAACAAAAAGTTCTCAACATGACAAAGAAACTTCAAACCAAACTTTACCATCTTCAACAGAACAAATGGAATTCATCAGAAAACAAAATTTTGACTTCAGAACACTCTCCATGATCATGATTGGTATAAGTACAGCATTGTTCATTGCATTAAGTGCTCTAATAGTTGTATTTCTTTATATAATAAGACAAAGAAATGCTAGAATGAGAAATAAGGCACCTAGGTACAATCAGCAGCATGAGAATGCAAATGGAAGAAATGCAGCAGAGGAAGCAGACTTTTTCAGACCAAATGGTAGAAATCCTGTGGAAAATGATGATATACATCATGAGGCGATTCCACTCAGACGAATACAGAATGTATATGATGAAACTCAAATTTGATATCAATCTATGCAACAGTAACAGCAAACTGAGACTAAACATACGAAGGCCATATTTCATTATTACTGTTTTTGTCATATAGACAGATATCACTATATTATTACCTATTTAACAAATTCACCATTATACATTATACCCCTACTACCAACTGTATAAAAACATATTATTACCTAAATTCACCATTATAGATTATACCCCTAATACCAACTGTATATAAACATAACTTTATCACATGGAATCACATTGAAGAAAAATCTTATCATGACTCATATTATTACTGTACAGGTCTGTACAGGTATGTTATCAAAGGCAGACTACTTAAACATGGTTAATGATTTAACAAGAAGATTTAATGTATTTTAAATAATAAAATAAAAAATAAAACAAAAATTTGTTTCTAATGGCTGCCTACTTATATGTCAATAGCTAGTATTATACAAAAATATTTAATGTACTTCAAGATAAAATGTTAAGATCAGTCTACTTATATCATGTCAATGATTAAACAAGAATTTTATGTTTTTTAAGATAACAAAAGTAAAATGAAAATAAAGATTGTGAAGTAATTCTGTATCGGTTGCCAATTTGATCATCTGTCATTGACTGTGCAAGAGAAAGAAAACATGAAAATGACAAAATTCATATCAAGGATTACCTTTGTGGTAGCTTTGTATATCTACAATTGCAGTGCATTGGAAAACACAGGTAATATTATAATAAAATCATAATAATACATTATATGTATAAAATGAAGTATAAGAGTGAATTGAGTTATTCAAAATTAACTTATCATGCTTTACAATAACTTATCTAGTTGGCATGTATGTTATACCTGACAGAGAAAAAGCTGAAACATAAAATGTAACCAGACTGAACAATCATTAGACAACATGATACAAAACATCATAGCAATCACCAGGATACATGTCACTATCATATATCTGCAAGAACAGTAATATCAAATCTTGTTAAGTGTTATTGCTATTATTTTCTATAACTGGTATCGATGAGAAAAAGTGTTCCAAAATCAATGTCTTCAACTGTTTCCAAAGCACAAGAAAATAGAGGATTACTTTAACGTTGTACTTTGAATTCAATATCCTTACTTGGCTTATCTATTTCATAAACTAAGGAAAATAAGTTTAGTTGGAAACCTGTGCGAACACTTCAATGGTATAAAGAGGTTTTCCTGTATTCTCCTGGAATTCAAAAAGTGATCCTGTTTAACACATAAAACACTGGAACAAAGTAAAGATAATTTACAAATATTCCATTCTATTGAAGTATGATGCAGTGATAATTTTTACAAAACTGAAATAATTTTGTGAAAGTGTAAAAGGTATTCACCGAATTATAGTAACAAATATTCATTTCATTGCCTTACTGTCAAGCTCACAATCTTTAATATTATTCATTCATATATTCAACAATGTAAAAATGCATTTATATTGATTACAACCTTTGTTTGCATGTCATTGATTAATATTTTTGAAAATTCTGTGAGCAGTACCATTCTTGTATGACATGATTTAACTAATCAAACAACTGCAAATATATTAGCAAGTAAGAATTTATCTATGCATCATGCCAAGGACTGTTAAATTCAATAACAATTAATGTCTCGTTTCTTCATGTTAATTTAAAAGTACCTCAGAATTAAAATGAAACTAAAACAAGATTACCTATTATTGGTTAATGTTATTTATAATTCTACTTGACTGATAAGAAACGTTTAATTATTTCACAGGGGTGGACATAGAATCCATATAATCATTCATGCATTATATAACACCCACATCCCCTATTAAAACTAAAACATTTTTTTTGAAACAAAAATATGGTGTTAAATTAGATGGGTTTGGAGGATTTGTGTACCAAGTCCCTCTCAGTTCCATGCTATGTTTAATTTTGCATTTATGACAATGACAGATTTCTATATAAGATTACATTTGTTGTCTTTGCTATATTGTTATATACATATCTTCATTTGTACCACATCGGAGAGCACTGGTAATGTTATATCAACCTAGTAAAGTCTTTTAATATTCTTTCAATTCTTTTGATTATTCAATATGCATCTTTGGACTGGGGAACATATTTAACTAATCAGTACAACACTAGGCAGAAAGAAGAGGTTATTATCATGTTAATTCAAACTAACTTCAAACTTTAATTTACTGAAGAAACAATTCATGTTGCATTTTATATTTCATCTTATTTCATTCTATGTGGCATTTTGTGTTAAAATTTCAAGCACTTGATAATTTTAATGTTATGTATAAGACATGGCCATGAATATTGTTTTAATTGTTTTAATAAATAATAAAATGAAATGCTTGATTTTCAGATGTATGTAACCATGGTGATTACCTTTTGGTAAGAAAAGGCATGCAATTAACATCCAATTGCACAAAAATCCACATAAGTCTATATGAAAATGAAGAGCATTGCCTAAATGCAGCATGCAATGCTAGTAGCAATGTGGTAATATATGAACATTATATTCACAAACTTTATGCTTGCTCCATGTGTATATGCCAATCGAAGGACGGATACACTGATTGGGATTATAGATGGCAAAGAGACCACGAGCATACTGAAACAAAAGCTTACGCTTTACCACACCCTTCTACAAAGAGATGTCGCCACTCATACTATATAAAGACATCCTCAGAAATAAGTGTAAAACAACGAGCTAATTGCACTCAAAGGACATATGTTGCTGTTGTTGATGTAAATGCTTGTATATCACGAGCATGTGATGAGGAAGCAGATGTATTTGACTACCTTATTGACAGTAGAACATGTAAAATAATTCACTGTACATGGGATTACGAGACTTGGGAATATAACTTTTACTTCTCAAGTACATTGAAAGTATCAGACAAAGTGGCCACATATACATTGTCGTCACACAGAAGTAGTCCAAAATCAAACATAACATTAAAGAACATCACCGCAGAACCAACAATTCAAATGACAGATATGACAAAGTCAAAAGCTAGTTAAGGTGGAGGTGAAACTACCAGGGAAACAGTGCAAATGGATTTTAACCCATCGCAAATTGTTTACTTCAGATGACTTGCTATGATAATGACTGGTATAACAGCAATGTTCTTAGGATTGATTGGTTTTACAGTGGTATACCTTTTAATAAAACGATTTAAAAGAAGGAAGCAAATGACATCTACAAAAAATATTTTTGTGAAATTTTCAAATCATACTTCTTGGGAGAATCCAGTGTCCTCTTCAGGTGTCTCAACAGACACATATCTTGAGACTAAAGCTCTTCAAATGTACACAATGATAGATGAATCAAAAATGAATCAACATTCTCATCAATGTTATCAAAATTATGAGGCTATGATAAATGTAGCTGAGGAAAGTGAGCATCATAATAAAGTTGACGTAGAATTCACAGAGTACACAGACACTCAAATAATGCAAGACAATCATTGAGGAGATCTATTATCAATATTAACAGTAATCCATTTTGTTTTGTAATCCATTCCTTGATGATAATTTCCCTAAACTGGCATGTAAATCTATTAATATTGAATAAATCAAATAACAAATTCTTGTCTTCTTTTATCTAATGGTTCTATTTTTATTGGTTATGGGGGGGGGGTGAACCAAGCACATCTCCCCCCCTCCTCGCAATACCCATGTTTATCCAATACGATGTTGCTATGGTAACCATGAGGTGAATATGCCAGGTGAATCAGACAATGCATTGATTGCGTAGATTAACAGAAACATGCAAGACATTCTTTTTGCAAATACCTAGAGTGGCTATCCTGAGAAGTGCAACGGATGCCCATAGTTAGGAGAACAGCCCCCTTCAAAAATCTAGACACAAAAATTTCTTGAAAAATATTCATAAACTATATCAAATTGGCATTACTTTTATCCTTTTTGAACTAAATTGTATATCCTTAGTAAAATGACCAAATGTTATGCTCCAGTGAAATATCTGAACCCGTAACACTATATCATAGCCCATGAACATAGGTTTTCAAAAATATGTACCATCAAATGATGAAAACAAATGCTTCTGACCTCAAATTTGGGCCCCCCCCCTTGTTGGTTCCCAGATCCGCCACTGATACCTATATAATAGAGTACCCATGTACAGCCAACAACAACACAGGAGCCATGTTTCCTCAAGTGGCTACTTGAGTTTGCCATTCACTGCTAGAGTACTGAATATTATCTTATCTGTCATGAGTATTATACCTTTTTATGTGAACTTAAAATAAAATGAATTTTCTGAGTCATATTACAAATACATGTACTTGTATAATTACTATGGCATAGCGTTATAAATGCATAAAACGCCATGGCGTAATCTCAAAATTTAGAAAAAAGTTGATTTTTTATATTGAATTGCCTCTGAAAAATGGCCAATAATTTACATTTTATTGGCCCATATTAGTCGGAATTTAACATTTTCTTTGGGGAGAACCCACCCCAAACTCCCCTCAAAGCCTGTTTGCTTCGCTAACTGGTGGCGTACACTCACAAAATACCCACATTACGCCACTGAATTATTTTTCAATCAATGTGTGCTGTGTTATTGAATGGATGGCGAAGTTGATTTTTGAAAAGCAAAGTAGAATATATTTCCAAATTTCTTTATACAGTGTTGTAGGAATGAGCTTTCTAACACATCTATCAACATTTCGATATCATGCCTTATATGGATGAGCACAGTAGCAATCATAGAACCACATGGTACCCCCTCATAATCTAGCAGCACCAACACATAATTTATGATTCATCATATGTGTTTGTCATTCACTTCATTACCAAAGAGAGTTGATATTTTGGGAAAGGAAAAGTAATGTTTCCAAACTTTCTTTGGAAACACAACTATCAACATTTTCACACCAAGCCTAACATGGAACCACAATAATATATTGTTTTTCATTGTCATCGTTACCAAAGAGAGTCAAGATGTTTTTAAAGGTAAAGTAAAATTGCCAAACTTTCTGTAGGGCGATGGGGAATGAGATGAACTTTCTTCAACAATTAAACCGTCAACATTTGGACATGAAACCACACTGAACAGCCAGGAACACATTCATATGCATGAGTTCAATGGACGTACCAAAGTGTGATGAAATGCAAAAAAACCAATGCAATTGTTGTTCAAATAAATGATCTCATAAAAATTGATATTTTGACTACAAGATTATGATCCAATTTTTAGACCTTGACACATAGAAAACTCAAATGCTAAACCACAATCAAATCCATATCATTTGAGATGCCCAAGAATGAACAAATGAATGTTCTAAAGCATAAACTATCAAATGGATAATATTTGGATTTAGATATATTTGAGGTGAATATAAGCAATATCTAACAGTGTGTAAACCAAAATGATGTCAGTCTGAGTGAAAATTAAAACGAAAATGAAATTTTGTCAACAAAACCCTTTGACATAAAGACCTATTTATAATGTCCTTGATTGAAAACGTAAAGTAAATATAACTTCCATTATATGTACAGTCTAGACACTGTTAAATGGCGTATCTAAGCACTCATGGAGAATGCCCTGAAATGAAACGAATCAACGAGTGTCTGAAAAATTGTTTGAAAAATATTTTGAGGAATGAAATCTGGGCATCAAGGATATCCCAGATCAAAAGATTTTGAAGATCATTAATTCTAGTGTTTAACATGAGAGAACATTTGTGAAAATGTGTTCAAGAACTATTTCAGCGATTACATTTTTTGCATATTTGATGCTCTTCTTGTTCCAATTCACAGTATCAGAAAAGAAAGGTAAGATTTATCAGCTATTATTTCTAGATTATTATGATATAAATATATGTACAATGTACAGATTTACGTGTCTGTATTGGTTGGGTTGATGGAACTGCAATTAACGTTGTGACTGAGATGGTTTGATTCAATTTTTTAGAAATGTGGTCTTTGAAATGCATGTACATTTCAAACTGACACAGGCACTATATTATATTGGTCAATTAATATTTTCAACACTTGAATTGCCATCAATATTGAAATAAGAAAATAGTCCAATATCAAGTAAAAAGATATATTCTTTTGATTTTCAGATGGCTGCTACCCTGGGAACTACCGTATGTTGGGGAAGGGATATCAATCAGACTCTAACTGCACTGAAAAGAGCAAACTTTTTCGTAGAAGTTTACGACATTGCATTACATCAACATGTAATTTTAGTGACATAAACATGGTCATAATGAAACGTTATATGCATCAAAACTATTCTTGTAGTATGTATACATGTGCATCAAATGTTAATGCAACCGATTGGGATCATGGATGGCAAAAGAAAAAAAATATAAGAATGTGGCTTATGCGTTACCACACCCCTCTTCACCAAAATGTGGAAACAAATTCTTTATAAAGAGGACCTGGAAGGAACCTCCAATAAAGGTTCCAGACAACTGTGTCAAAAAGTTAAACAGTAAGAAAGTTACTGATGTTGCTCTCTGTTTGACACACAGTCACTTGAAAGCAAATGTTATTGACTTCTTTAGAGACACTGGAAGATGTAGACTACTGCGCTGCAATTGGATTATCCAGCCATGGCAACGTAACAGCCTCTTCAAGCATGTTTTCACACCATCTAATGAAATGGATACATTTACCTTAGCATCAAATGACAGATCGAAAACAACCTTGAACAACCATAAACTACAAACAACCAGGAGGAGTGAGTAGCTCCCATAATTCTTTCATATTCTATCGTATTCGGGGATTCCCCATTACATCATCTCTTGCATCATCTCCAATCAAATTGCAGGATTCGATCACGTGAACAAACCTTAGCGTGTGCTCTCTCAGTGCTGCGCATGCGCAAAGTTAAATTTGAAATCGTGGGAATGGCGTCAACATCAGTTCAACATCATCATTTCAAACCTACGGTAATACTATTGAAGTTACTCGATCCATACGTGTAGAGAATACTCATAAAACTACAGTGAACATTTGGAGATCCATTTTAACGGCAAATTGAGGCCTGTTTATAAAATTTGTTTTCGAACGTGCTAATATGATAGGGCATCTTTGGGAAATCTCCCCCCCTGACAAACAACCAAGAACAATAAACCTAATTTCAAAACACCTGAAACCATAATGACTGAAATCGCCATCACAAAATCATCAAAACATGTAACAGCTACAACAGAAAGTTCTAAAAATGACAAAGAAACTTCAAACCAAACTTTACCATCTTCAACAGAACAACTGGAATTCATCAGAAAAGAAAATTTTGACTTCAAAACACTTGCCATGATCATGATTGGTATAAGTACAGCATTGTTCATTGCATTAAGTGCTCTAATAGTTGTTTTCCTTTATATAAGACAAAGAAACGCTAGAATGAGAAACATGGCACCTAGGTACAATCAGCAGCATGAGAATGCAAATGAAATAAATGCAGCCGAGGAAGCAGTCCAAGCAGACTTAATCAGACCAAATGGTAGAAATCCTGTGGAAAATGATGATATACATCATGAAGTAATTCCACTCAGACGAATACAGAATGTATACAATGAAACTCAAATTTAATATCAATCTATGCAACAGTAACAGTAAACTCTAAACATACGAAGGCCACATTTCATAATTATTGTTTTTGTCATATTGACAAATATCACTATATTATGACCTATTTAATAAATTCACCAATATAAATTATACCCCATGGCCACTTCCAACTGTATATAAACATAAGTTTATCACATTGAACCACATTGAAGACAAAGTCTTATCATGGCTCATATTATTACATCACTGTACAGGTATGTTATCAAAGGCAGAATACTTAAATAATGTCAATGATTTAACAAGAAAATTTAATGTATTTCAGTAATAAAATAAAAAGTAAAACAAAAGTCATGTTATCAATGGCCCCCTACTGAAATCATTACTTGTCAAATTATATGAAGTTTTAATGTACTTTAAGATAAAATGTTAAGATCATGTCAATGATTAAACAAGAAGATTTTATGTATCTTAAAACGAAAATAAAAATGATTAGGTAATTCTATATTGTTTGCCATTTTGATAATTTGTTATTGATTGTGTGACAGGACAAGTGAACAAATATGAAAATGATTGCAATAATTTCAGGAATTGCCTTTCTTATAGCTGTGTTTTTCTCAAATTGTAATGCATCGGAAACCAAAGGTAACATTATTACATTATATTAATAGATATATGCAATATTATTATTGAAAGTATTGAAAACATCAAAAATTATGCAGGAATTTTTATTGGAAGCTAGTTCTGATCCAAAATAAAAAAAATATTGAAAACAGCACAAATGGCAAACACTCAGACAGAAGCTCAGTGAAGATGTATTCAGTAATTTTGAAGATTCGAGTTCTTGCTTATTGGGTTTGTCTAATTGCACTGTTTCAAATTACAATAGATATCATAAAAAAGTTTTTTTATTCCTCTAAATCAGTCATCCAAGAGTAGATGGACCAATGCATAACTTATCAAATCATTGCCTTATTTTCAGGGAACTGTTCCCATAACAATTACCAACTCATAGGACGAGGCTTGCAATTAAATTCCAGATGCGAAATCATTCGAATACAACAGGAAAAAAAGGTGAAGCATCAAAGTTTAGAACTTTGCCTGAATTCAGCATGTAATAGAAGAAGCAATTTGGTGATATATAAATATTATTATAAGCAAGGGTATTATTCATGCTCTATGTATAAATGTGCAACAAATGCCGATGGGTCTGACTGGGATTATAGATGGGAAAAAGGCTTGGAGCAGCATCCAACATCAGTTTATGCTTTACCACATCATTCTATACCAAGATGCCACAATTCTTACTTTATTAGAAGGCCCTGGGATAGAAATAGAAAAAGCTATGCTAACTGCTACAACAGTATATATTTGATGGTGGATGATATCGAGACATGTATGAAAAATGCGTGTGACAAAAAAGCAAATGTTTTAGATTATTTTATTGACAACAGAACATGTCGAATAATGAACTGCAACTGGAAATGGAAGACTTGGGAAAACTTCTACTTTTCAGAAATATTGAGACTGAGATTTTCTGATACAATGGTTACATATACTCTATCATCCCAAGTAACAAGATGGGAATCAACTATCACAACAACAACATTACATTATGACAAAACTGGATCACCCACAATACAAGAAATATCAACAAGAAATATTGAAAATGTCCTAGAAACTGGCAATGAAACATTTACATCCTTTACAGACCTAAAGGAACAAATAGAGTCACAAGACCCATTTTTCAAAAGACTCACAATGATACTCATCGGAATGGTAGCAATATTTTTGGGATTGAGCACTGTAGCAGTGGCTTATATCATAACTCAAAGATGCAGAAAAAGGGGACAACCAATCTCCAGGAATGTTTCTACAAATTCTTCAGATCATTCATTTCGGGGATTTCCGATCCGCTCGTCAGCAATCTCAACTGTGAGAAATTCTTGGATATCGTCATATATTTCTGGTTACGCATACATAGATGAATCGATGATGTTACAACGCATTCCTTATCTTTATCAAAATGATGACGCTGCACTTTCGAGACATGAAACAGGAGGCATTTTCAGACAAAATGGTAGAATAGTTCCAGTAGAAAATAATGATATGCATGAAGCAATTCCACTCAGAGAATTACAGCACCAAAACAATGAACCTCAGAGACAATTGTAAAACAGATCATGCGGCAGATGATAAAATTGAAACTCCCGTTCAAATTCTGAACATAAACTGAGTTAACCGTAATGCATGGAGCATGTTGTTACGTTTTTACATGTATATAGAGACATGTGACTTGGCTTATGAAATATCAGCTTGGAGTGGATATTAAAAAAGAAATACTAACAATCTAAGATGACATCATGTCCGAACCTGAAGAGTAAAAATTACTTCTTATATCTTTAGGATACCGAAAAGCTCCTTGATGATAATTTCTCTAAACTGGCTTGAAAATCTATTAATATTGAATAAATCAAATAACAAATTCTTGTACATACTTGAAATTCAAAAATACAATACTTTCAAGTGAATTATTACCTCATTTCCTGTGTCAATATCGTGATTTAAGTTCGGGTGATCAAAAACATGAATTAAACTTTAATCAAAACGTAACTATTACCAATCCTTATCAGATAAGACCATTTGAATTTTGATAAGAAGCTATTAAGAAACATTCTTTCGTTTTTTTATATTCAATCCATACACGTTTGAGAGGAGTCGAGAACATTATGAAAATGAGTTCAATTATTTTAAGAATTACATTTATTGTATTTTCTATATATTTATACTTCTACAATTGTGCCGCACTGGCAGACTCAGGTAATTTTTTCTTTTTAATTTTCTGGACAATAAAAGATTAATTGAATTGTTGTTTTACCTATATGGTAAAGATGTGGGGGTAAAAACATTCTCATAGATTAACACAATTGTACAATTAAGTATGAGTTAAATTCCTTATATAGAGAGGAGGACAAAGAACACATTTAACTAATTGAATTATAAATGCTCTACTTTCAGACAACTGTTACCATGGCAATTATAATTTGGTGAAACAAGGTGGACGATTGATATCAAGTTGTACAGAAATTAGAACAATTTTTGATATAAACTTAGAGATTTGTCTAAAGATTGCTTGCGTATTCAGGAGCAATGTGGTTACATATAAACATCGTACACATCAAAACTATTCTTGCTCCATGTACAGATGTGAGTCAAATGATAATGGGACTGATTGGGAATATAAGTGGCAAAAGGGAGAGGAGTGGGTACAAACAAAAGCCTTTGCTTTACCACACCCTTCCACACCGAAATGCCACAACTCATACTTTATACAAAGGACTTGGAACGCACATGAAAATGTCCATGATATATGCTCCAAAAGGATCTATGTGGGTGTGAATGATATTGAATCTTGTATGTCGATTGCATGTGAAGAGAAGGCAGATGTTTTAGACTATGTAACAGATGACAGAACATGTACAATTAGCCATTGTAGTTGGAAATTTAAAACTTGGGAATATAACTTTTACTTTGCAAAAACATTGGAGGTATCAGATAAAGTAGCCACATACACATTGTCACCACCTATATACCCACCTATGTCGACAGAAAGCAAAACATCAACAACAACATTAAATAATACTATCAGAGAATCAACAAAATATATAATAGCTACAACAAAAGATCCTCTAAATGAACACGAAACTACCAAAGGTACTTTCGCAGCTTTGACAGAACAAATGGAATCAATCAGATCCAAAAATTTTGACTTCAAAACACTTGCCATGGTAATGGCTGGAACAACAGCATTGTTCTTTATATTAAGTGCTCTAACAGTTATTTATATAATTTGCCAAAGATTCAGTAGGAGACAAACACCATCCAGGAATAATAGACCAGCATCTTCAGCTTGCACATACAATTGCATTGATGAAGAGGTTTCAACAGTCCCACTACAAATATCACGATGACGAAGATGCCTTTGTGAGGAATACATCAGAGAGAAGTGAGCCTGTCCACAATGACAAAGAAAGATATATATGCTCAAACATTTCTAACAAATGGTAGAATAGACCACGTGGCAGATTAAGTATAACTGAAACAATGCCATTAAAATCAATTGAAACTAAGGTTTTATATTGTCCAAAGTTAGTTTGACATGCACTGGAATGTACAGTCTATATATCACTGACATGAGAATTTATTATATCATCAGAAAATATTAACATATTATTGTAAAATATTAACTAAAGTACATGTCAATATAATTATATATTTTTAAATAAATGTTACAGTGTAGCATGGGAATTTGTAGTCTGTATATCGCTGAACCATACACTTTTTCGTTTTCCTGACATGAGAAAAATTAATTATGTCATAAAAGAAAATATTAACATATCAATGTAAAATATTAACTAAAGTATATGTCTACATGCTTTTATATTTATACTTTTTAATTTATTGATACAGTGTAGCATGTGAATTTGTACATTTTTAATATAGAGCAATAAAGATATTTACAAACCAAACGTTTTTTTTGCTATTTTCAGTCATTGCCAAGATGGACAGCTTTGATCCTATACAAACTTGTAATGCACAAATAAAATGACATAAAGAGAATATTGACATTGCTATTCATGAAAGCAACCACACATAAAGCTGAAGTAAAGAACAAAATGAAACCACTTCTCATCTACAGCGACAAAAATAAAGGTATTCTTATATCACTGATGATCAAGTTGAACTCGAGTTGAATTTTGAACTCGGGTTACACCTCTAAATACACCTTATCACACAATAAATTAACATATAACAAAATGAAAGTGACGTCATTTTCCTGATTGCTAAAAATCCAGGCACACTATATACTAGCTTTTTGCATTACTTTGAATTGTTACAATTTGAAAGATTGAGTAAAGCATTAATTTCATAAAAATGAGTTCAATTGTTTCAAGGACTACACTTGTTGCATTTTTGTATTTTTACTATTACACTGCAGTGAGAGGCAGTGGTAATATAATAGGTAATGTAATATCAATTTCAATAAAAATTAAGTTATACACTTTAAATATTATGATATAAAAAGGATATGTTCATGACTTTAAGACAGAGAATGGTACAGCAGTGAATTTAAACAGTGCTAAGGAAGAGAACATTCCAGAGAACATTATACTTCAGACATAAAAACATGGAAATATTGAACTGATTTGAACCAAGGATTACTGCTTATATTAATGAAAATATTAATGCTTGATTTTCAGATGACTGTTATCAAGCCAAATACATTGCAATGGGTGTTGAAGTTAACACTCCTACAAGTTGCAAAGGAATCGGAGGACTTTCACTTGATACATCAAAGGACACAATGGAATGGCAACTGTCAGCGTGTATGCAAAGGGCAAATGTGGTATTATTTGATATCAGTAGGCAATTTTCTGTAATGTTTAGATGTGAGTCAAACAAAGATGGAACTGATTGGGATTATGGATGGCAAAGGAGCACATCACATAATCTTTTATTTGCCTATGTTTTACCACATCCTTCTTCGCCAAAATGTAGAAACTCCTACTTCATGAAAAAAATATGGGATCCTTCTAAGAATATTCATGACATTTGTCCTAATATTACAACAAAAACGGCAGTAATTAACGTTGAGGCATGTATGGCAATTGCTTGTCATGAACGAGCAGATGTTTTAGACTTTTTAGACAATGGAGTATGTAAAATTATGTATTGTAAGTGGGGTTTTTATCGTAACCTTATAACAATACCTTTATCATCCAACAAAGTAACTACATACACCTTATCCCATAGAGATTGGGATGATTCATTATATAATTTAAAGGCAACAACTTTAAAAACATCAATAAAATCAACAACAAAAACATCAAGAAACATCACATCTGAGGACTCACAGAACCTGGACTCTAGAACTCTAGCAATGATAATGACTGGAACTACAGCATTACTTTTAGGATTAGGCATTGTACGAGGGGTGATCAATAAGTAATGGACGCTTTTTTACACAGATGCTTTTTATGGACCAATCCCTTCGATTTTCTTACCAGTGATACATCATTCAATTATCTATCAACTCTGAAGATTTGAAGACAAAATATATAATACATGTTGATATATTCTTATTTCCGTGAAGGAGGTACAGGTACCCCGGGACCGACATTTACGTCACATATTCTGAAGCTATTTTAGCTTGTTTAACATACAATGCAGTTGAATGCAGGCTGAACAAAACAAACCATTATGGTCATGAATTACCCCATTTTGTTTTGCCATAGTTGATTTTGAATATTTTATCATCACTACGTGGTATTCATGCCACATTCATTCCACAGGGCCCTCTAAATAGGTTCCATCAAGTGCTACATGTACACAATTCCTCATCCTCTAAACTCAAGATTGTGAGAGAAAGCTGAATCCATTCTCTGACATGGTAGCAAGATGCAGTTGCACGGGTTGTTTTATTTCATCAATGTCAATAGACCTGCGTCCTTTCTCTATAGAAATAAGTAGTATAGAAATAAACAAGTCACATATGAGCAGATCTGGACAATATGGTGCATTGGCAAAGGGCTCAATTTTGAGGTCCAGGGATATTGTTTTCTGAATTCATTTTGAGCTCTGTGGGCAGGTGCATTGTCCATATGGAGTAGGGTGTTCCCTTCTCTCACCAACCCTTTCTTCCATAATGCTTTCTAAAATTGACCTCCAAATCCCTTCCATACAAAACTCTGACATCACAATACTTTCTGTTTATGTGTTACCAGTCAGCAAAAAATTTCAAATAACACAACACTTGTTGCATATACAAAAAGTTCAAATCTAACTGAAATTTACCAAACTGGCTAAAAACTGAATATGTGACGTAAATGTCGGTCCCGGGGTACCTGTACCTCCTTCACGGAAATAAGGATATATCAATATGTATTATATATTTTGTCTTCAAATCTTCAGAATTGATAGATAATTGAATGATGTATCACTGGTAGGAAAATCAAAGGGATTGGTCTATAAAAAGTATCTGTGTAAAAAAGCGTCCATTACTTATTGATCACCCCTCGTAGTAGTCATCTATGTAATTATACAAAGATTCAGAAAAAGACATAGAGCATCCAGGGATGTTCACATAAATTCTTCAAATTGTTCTACCTGCGGATTTTCTGCAGATCCTTCTGGTCGTTCAACTGTCGTATCTGGCACTCCAACATGTAGTCATCATTACAATACAATTAATGAATCCAAAACACTTTCTCCACCTGATAACAATGATCAATATGTTGAGACAATTCCATTAAGAGGTATACATTCTGAAGGTATTGATAATTAATATTGACAGAACAAATGGATTCCATCCATGACATAGGTACTCGAAATTTTGAAAATTAATGGTAGAACAGACCATGTGGGAGACAGTATGACTCAAACAATGCCAATCAAATCAATTGTTTAAAGATTCCGATAAATCGGGCTACGTATACCGCCGTATTTACATAAGGGGATTAGAAGGGTTTATTTTTTATTTAGGTATGCAAGCTATATAAAATTAGGCCTTCTCGCATGCATGTACTCGTGTGTACAATCAGCATGCCCTTCAATATTATATAAACACGGTGTTACTATACCAGGCTATTCAATATGTACTACATAATGTACACTATTTATGTGTGGGAATACGATTCCCGGGTAAACAAAAGACAAATACTTTTTATATGTCCAAAATGAGCCATTTGATTGATACATACACTAAATAGCTTCATAAATAACATCTACAAAGTACATCTAATAGTAATTTTCAATTTCAAAGGTGAAACTTCCCTGGTTACGATTATACGGTAAATCATCACGAGACGAAGATTGATCGCCTTCCTTGCTTACCTCTGAATCGTGTACCCGGTGATATCTTTATATAGTTTAGCGAGAACGCTGCGCCTGCGCAGTATTAAACTTTGGCGCACACTTTAAGATTAACTAACCAACGTTAGTGTGACAATGTGACATGCACTGGAATGTACAGTCTATATATCGCTGTCTCAAATATTGTTTCGTTTTCTTGACGTGAGAAAAATAAATTATGTCATTCGAAAATATTAACATATTAATGTAAAATATTAACGTAAGGATATGTCTAAATGATTTTATATTCATACTTTTATATTATTGATACAGTATAGCATACGAGGGTTGTCCCAGAAGTAATGCACTATATGCTCTAACTTTATCAATAATTGATATTTTTCCAGGAAATTTTCAGGAAATGTTCCTTAGAGACATTTTGATTATTCTAAAAATTTTCATGTTGACTGATAAAACTATATTGATGTAAAATCAAGTTGGTGAGTTTGGGTAGGGCGGGGTAGGTTATACAGTCACGTCAAAAGGAATAAAAAATTGAAAATATGAAATAATTAATCGACAAATACCATTTGGTGTAGATATAAGAAGTATGCTCAAAAATACATTTTAAGATACTAAATTACTATGAGCACATCCTAGATTTAATGGATGTATATTGTACAGTGTCCCATTTCACATTTTCTAAAAATATTGCCCTTTGCATGTTATGTACTTTTGATGCCTGTCAGGTCAAACACTCTCGGCAATTTCTTCCACTGTGACTTGTGGAGTTTTTGCCTCCCATGTTTGGAGTTGTCATACAAGGTCAAATTATCTCTTTTAAATCTCTTCTGCCACCCCATAATTGTAGTTCTATCTTGTATATACTCCTTATATACTTTCTTCATGGTAGCATTGTTTTGCATGGCTTTCGAATGGCCTCTCCAGGTGCCCCATCAGCTAGGAATTCTGAAGATTCAACTTATGCCTCTCCATACGCATTGATTTAGGAGTCTACACCACTACAACAGCATTGTTTTCGTACTATGGGAAATGATTTAGAAACCTTTCCCAGCTGTGCAAGCAGAACTTAAAGAAATGTTTAAAGCTAAAGGTGGAACAGTTCCTATGGCTGAAGAAACAGGTGAAACAATGTATCTTCAAGTGCTTGATCCTGAAGGATTAGAAAATGAGTAATATGAATTCTAACAGTCAGTGCTTTCAAGAGAAGAACACGATTCTTGCATTCCTCTGAATGATTAGATAGAAATTAATAAATTATTACCAAATCAATTGGAACGTTATATGAGAAAGGTAATCAGGAACTTTTGTGAATGTTACAAAGGAAGGAGACATTAGTACTTCTTTTTCATGAATCATGAATCGAGATATTTGAGACATTCACAAAAAAATATTTTAATCTAAAGAAACTTTTCAAGTGATTATCTTGTTAGCTATGCTAAGCTATTGAAATAAAATGAAAATGAAAGTTATTACTCATTTTGATTTACTTAACACAAACACAAACACTTCATCGCAGACTAAACCATCACCCAAAAAATGTAAATTAAGCATTCAACTAAAAAAAGGCGTATTTAATTCCTTCATTTGGTATGAAACCTCCAAAGAACTGACAGTGGAGTATATATTAATGGAATATGAGTTTAATCGTATCAAGACCTATGTTCATTGCATTATTTTTATTGTTGTGTTTCTACTATTGTGCTGCACTGAAAGACAAAGGTGAGTTGGCATTACCTCATACCTCATTCATTTTACTTCACTTTAAGGTTCCATGGTAAATCAATGTTAGTTTTCATTTTTTTGATAAAGGAGGAATGTAAACAAAAGATGGAGAGGCATTTTTAATTCTCTTCTCTTCTGCATTTCCTTTTGTATTGTGATAATAGTTTCTGAATAAAGGAGAGATGGGGACAAAAGGAAAGAATTGTTGAGGGAAATACATTTAGTATTTGTATGACTTTCAGATGACTGTTACAATGGCAATTATCTTCTAGTGAGAAAAGGTATGCGGCCAACATCAAATTGCACCAAGATTCAAACATTCGGGCAGACATCTTTGCAATCAATGCACAGCTACATGAGCCAACGTGACGTGGAGCATTGCCTGATGGCACCTATTTGTAACCACAACACCAATATGATAATATATAAAGATTATGGATATAATCCTTCTCTTAATATGTCCTCATACTCTTGTTCTATGTATAGATGTGAATCCAATGATGATTCGAATGATTGGGATTATGGATGGCAATATGGCAGGGTGTATACGGAAACAGCAGCTTATGCCTTACCACATCCTTCCAACGAAAGATGCCAAAACTCATACTTTATAAGGACGGCTTGGAATACGAGTAGAAACACACATGTAACCTGCTATAACAGTACAAATAAGGTGGTGGATGATATACAAGAATGTATGTCAATTGCATGCCAAGGGAAAGCAAATGTTTTAGACTACTTTAAGGACAAAACAGCATGCAGAATAATGAATTGTACTTTGAATTACAAGATTTGGGAATATAGCTTCTCAAAGAAATGGACAGAATCCGACAAGGTGGTAACATACACCCTGATATCATCACAGATAAACACATCAAAAACAACTATAACATCAACAAAAACATTAGGGAATGACACAAGTGTTACCATGAGAAATGTCAAAGAAGATACCACCGAGGATTTCACATCTTCAACTGATCAAATGAGAACTATCGCATCAGAAAAGCTGGATTTCAAAATGATTGTTTTTATACTGACAGGAACAACAGCAATCCTCTTGATATTAGTTGCTGTAAAAGTGGTATATGATATTGCACAAAGGTTACGAAGAAAGAGACAAATGCAACCTAGGAATATTTCCATACGCTCTTCAGATGCTTCATCCTGGGGATTTCCTCTACGGTATTCAGGTGTTTCTACGAATAGATATTCAGAAGCGTCAACCTCTACTTATGCATTGATAGACGAATCAAAAATGCTTCCACAACTTCATCAATATTTCCGAAACAGAAGGAATGATACTTTCCAAACAGTGCAGGAAGAACTTGCAGAAATTTTCAGAGCAAATCATAGAATAGACCTTAAGGTAGATGATACAGGTGAAATAATACCACTTCGAATATTACATCCTCAAGGAACCTAATGAGTTAACAATCCTACACAGTGTTCAAAATCTGTTTCAAGAAAATAAGTATGCTAAACGTTTTGCTGTTTTATAACAATTAAAAACAGAAGATGTAATGTGATGTACTATCCATTATGACAAACTATGCCATCTATCAAGTTTGCCTTGATTGAAAATTAAAACTTGATTTGTACTAGTGACCAATAAATAAATCAATACAATTACAATGATATTATATCTTTTTTGTAAGTCAAGTGGTTATGACATGGAAATATGAATTATTAAAAACAATAATAAATTGGATAAAATCAAATGAGCATAATATAAAAACAATTTACATGTAGGTACATTATCACAAAATATACTGACGTGTAAGACTCAGATCTGATTCTATTAAATCATAATGCGTGTTGAAGTTATTCATTTTGAATATTGCATGACATTTCTGAACACAATAAAATAGCACATGTATGTTAAAAAATATAGTAAACCCTTTCCCAATGTGAATATATGAGAAAAATGTTGCCCTGGTGACAGATAAGTAAGAGCGTTTTTTAGGGAAAAACTGCAAATTACCTTAACACCTCGGGAAAGAAACCTTGAATTTTATCACTCAAATACAATATTAATAAGAATTATCAGATAATAACAACTTGTCAAAATTGGTCAATAACTGTCATATCTGAAACCATTTTTTAAAATTTCGCATTTGATACTGGCTTCAAAGAAAATTCCCTTTGAAGAATGACTGATTTAGCCATTGTTTGGTATTTTGTCTTAGATAAGTAGCTTTAAAGTTAAAAACTATACTCTACTAATATTCAAAACCAAATGTCAGTTTATGTACATATATGGTTACTTTAATGAAACACAAGAGAGTGCTTGCAACGACGTTCCTGCCTGCTTTTAAATCATTCAATCATTTATAATTCTACATTCTAAATGACTTGTATGTATTTTAACAGATAAATATATTTTAGAATGAATGCAAAGGGTAACAGGCTGTCATAGCTTCAAAATTTCTAGAATGCTACATAAAGCAGAAATTAAAAAAAATTATGAAGCAATCTCTGCTTCAGGTAAGATTGGGTCAAAATTTTTATTCATTTTTAAAATATCTTTTGTCATACTTCAATCTTTCAATGATAATTGATCAGCATTTATTAATAATAACTTATTAATAATAAGTAGGCATTGATAGGCATTGAAAATTAATGACCTATTGTTTAATTACTACCTAATCACAAAATAAATAAACAAAACGAAAATGATGTCATGAATGAGAATAGGCACACTAGACACGAGGTATTGTGAAGCATTCTGTCGATTGAAACAACTTGTAGATTTATGAAAAGCATTTCATGAAAATGAGTTCCACTGTTTCAAGGATAACACTCGTTGCATACTTGTATTTTTACTACTGCGGTGCAGTGAGGGACATAGGTAATGTAAAAGGTATGTAATATATACTAAATTGAGATAAAATTTTAATATTTAGTATATTAAAATGATATGTTTTCACTTTAAAAAGCACACAATATATAGCATTGAATTTAGTAGCTGTATTTCCATTTGTCTTGTCTGTATCACCCATAAAACGACAAAATGAATAGTAAGGGATAGTAGTAGTAAGGATAGTACAATTGTGAAGAATAGGGAGATTTATTTTTTCATGAGGTTTACCAGTAAATTGGTGAATGAGGAGGTAGATAGTACGGTGGAATGTATTAGGTCTTCTATGATTTTTTGAAAATAACCTTTAAAATGTAAGAAAATCCGATGTGAGACAACTACTTTATTTCGGGGGAAATGAAATAAATTGTTTTGAATGCTTGATTATTAAAAAATTATGATACATCACATAAAAATATAAGCACCAATGCCAAAAGGGAAGGGTGACTAAAAGTGACTAAAAACTTAAAAGAAACTCGACAAGAAAAGCAAACTGTAAGTGTAAATCTGTCATAAGAAAAGTAGACCCTATATAGCCCAAAACCATGATCTAACGTGAAAAAAAAAATGTCTAACATCCCCCTCCCCCCTCTGATCGAGAACCAATATCACAATCCAGGACCTGGGCAGACTACAAGTATAAAGTAAAATGGTTTCTGTGGCTTCTAAAACAGGTAAAACATTTTAAGTGCTTGATCCTAAGACATTGAAGGTGGACAACATGAATCCCAACTGTTTTGCATTCTAAGTGATAAATTTAACTGAGTAAATTAAATTATAAGGTAAAAACTACAGATAGAGATAATTATTATGTCTATATAAAAAAATTACATATTTGATATATGAAAGACAATGTTTATTACACAAATAGAAACAGCTGATGTTTCAGATGATTGGGAAGAAAGATTTTCAGTAATACGCAAAGTGGGCCTTTAAAAAGTCACTTTATATGAAATAGGAATGAGCAAAAGAAAAATATATTGCTAATTTTGGCAAGTAGTGAGGTCAATATACTTTTTAAAATATCAACATTTCCTCATACCTTTACCCTTTGGTCATTATTTCAGCCTTATCACGCAATAGATTAACGAAACAAAAGTGGCGTCATCAATACCAAAAGAATCAAAGTACACTTCACATTAGCTTTGTGTATTACTTTTAACCGTTACTCCTTAGGATATTTAGAGAAGCATTTATTTTATAAAAATGAATACCATAGTTTCTGGAATTGCACTTCTATTTTTGTACTTTCACCATTGGACTGCAGTGAGGGGCATAGGTAATACAATATCTATTAAAATTGAATCATACACTTAAAGGATATTATGAAAATGATACGGTTATCACTTCAAACATATAAAAAGGTACAACATTGAATTTATTAGAGGAAGAATACAGCTCTCATAAATTCAGATGCAGAATAGAATGGGCAACTCCCTTGATCTATTAAAATATGTGAATTTATTATGCAACATTGAACTGTAAGGAATACAGGATATCTTGTTCAGTTAGTTCAAAATTAATTCATAAAATGTTTTAATTTCAGATAACTGTTATCAAACAAAATACATTATAATAGGTTGGGAACATCAATTCACCACTACCTGTGCAAAAATTGGAACAAATTTAAATGCTACAATCGATAACAGAATGGAATGGCTAATGGCAGCGTGTGTACAGAGAAGCAATGTAGTACTGTTAGATTATGATGATCATGAAGCTTCAATGTACAGATGTGAATCAAATAAAGATGGAACTGATTGGGATTATGGATGGAAAAAAACCATATCACAAGGCCTTTTACTTGCGTTTGTCTTACCACATCCTTCTTCACCAAAGTGTCAAGACTCCTACTTTATTAAGAGAACATGGAAAAGCTCTGAAAATATCAATGACATTTGCCCTAATATTTCAACATATAGGTCAGTGAATGATGTTGAGGCATGTATGGCAATTGCATGTGATAAACAAGCAGATCTTTTACACTTTTTAGACAATGGAATGTGTAATATTTTGTATTGTAAGCCAATGTTTGACTATGAATGGTTGGGCTATTATCACAACGAAGATACCATAGTATATACAGTGTCAAGAAAACATTTTGATGAACATCCTCTTTATACTTTACGGGTAACAACGATGGAAACAAGAATATCACCAACTAAAATATCAAGAAACATCACAATTGAATCAACAAGTCAAACAATTACTACGGGAGATAATAAAAATAACGATGAGACTACCACTAATATAACTTCTATGACAGACCATGTGAAACCTGAGGACTCACAGAATTTCGATTCAAAAACACTAGCAACAGTAATGACTGGAACTACAGGAATACTGTTAGGCTTGGGAATTGTATTAGCTGTTTATGTAATTATAAAAATAATCAGAAAGAGACACAGACCATCCAGAAACGGGGATTCTTTAAATCATTCAACTGAGGTATTTTCTGCAGATTCTTCTGGTTGTTCAACAATCACATCTAGAACTTCAACATATTACCATAAGTACTACACAATTGATGAATCTAAAATGCTTCCACAACCTAATATCAATGATCAAAATGTTGAGACAATACCACTGAGAAGAATAAATCCTGAACATATTGAGTGTTAGTTTTGACATTAATCAATACAAGGCATTGACAAAACAAAATGTTACCACCTTGTTGCTCACAATATAATGAGAACTTGTAGATATTTTGAAAAAATGGTCAATTTGAAACAAGTTGAAAAAATAACTTTTTTGACCCTGAGAAGGTCATAAAAGGTCAAATCTCAAAACTCAAATCTAAAGTCAAACTTGAACTTCTGAGAACTTGTATATGAATTCTAAAAAATTGGTCAATTTGAACCAAGTTGAAAAAATACCTTTTTGACCTTTTTTAACTTTTTTGACCTTGATAAGGTCATTGAAGGTCACATCTTAAATCTAAAGTCAGATTTGAACTTGTAGATGATTTTGAACAAAGTGAAGTTAGTTAAACAGTATTTGTGAAGTTATTGAAAGTTATAAGAATTTGTTACAGATGCCAACCGCCGATCACCAACCACCAATTGCCGACCACCGCCCACTATAAAAAGAATTGGAGACCATAACAGTATGTCGCCACTAGTGGTGGTGACATAACAGACTAACTTAGTGACTGTTGTAAATATCCCAAATATTTAAGCTCTGTCGACATTGGTATCATAAATGAGGAAGTACAAAATATTCACTCATTTAAAGCATTAAAATGGAAAACTAGAATTCAATTGCAATAATTTGTCATTGGCTATGTTCATAATACTACAGTACAGTATAAGAATTTGTGGTGTTTGAATATTTCTCAAAAATGCCACGTTTGTCAAAATTTCAAGTATATTTGACAGGATGAGGGAAAAATATTCAGTTATGTACTCTACACTGATCTTTTACAGTGGTTCTTTATGCTGGTGATAAAAATAAAGGTACTTTAGAACTATTAAAATGACAGGCTTCTAATGATGATATAACAGAATATCTATTTTAAAATAGGTTGTACAGGTATGTTGGTGATTGTTAAAACGAAAATGAAACTATGAAGTAACATCTGATTCATAATCTAACTCCATTCATAGCAAATATCAATAGGCATTGAATCAACATTTGAATTTTTGTATTTGGCATTCATAGGAAAAAAAGCGCATGAAAATAAGTTCAATGATGAGGATTTCATTTATCTGTTTCTATTTTTATTGTTTTGTTGCATTGGGACCTACAGGTAATATTACAGCTGTTTTATTTTTTGTTTTGAACGTTCATTTTCTATATACTGAAAAGTGCAAATGTATATTATTACTATCTATAGCTTATGTAAAATAGCTACTGTCTAATAATATAGACAACAATATACAAGTATAATTTAAGAAATATCACATTTCTAATGTAAATAAGTCAAAGAATCAACATATCTTAACATCAAGCCTAATTTGACATGTACAAATATTACTTATGATGTCACAATAACCTAAGCACAATCAATAAAGCTTGATAAATAAAAATAATAATGTTGGTTGTAATTCTTGTTGAATGTCCACTCCCTGTATGACATACTTAGTGGGAGCCCATGTTGCCATGCTAGATGTTCTGTGCAGCCATTTGTCCAACAGTATCCTATATGGATGACTCTGTTCCTGTAGAAAAAGACTGATTATGTCTTAATGATCTAGGCACAATCAATAAAGCTTGACATAAAAAAACCAAAAAATGACATGTACTTTCATTTTGTTCACCCCCTGTATGACATACATAGAGGCAAGATGTCCATGCTGGATGTCCAACAGTATCCTATATGGATGACTCTGTTCCTGTGCACTCTTAACTTCAAAATCAATGATTCATTTTCAGATGGCTGCTCTAATGACAATTATCATTTGGTGAGACATGGCTGGGGATTATCTTCAAACTGCACCAAAATTCGTAAAATATGGCCAAAAAACTTGAAAAAATGTCTCATGTCAGCATGTACATTTAGCAGCAATTTGGTCACTTTCAAATATGAGAGACATGAAAAATATTCCTGCTTTTTGTATAGATGTCAATCAAATAATGATGGAACTCACTGGAATTATGGATGGCAAAAGAATACAAATGGGAACTTGTATAATACACACGCTTATGCTTTGCCACATCCTTCAACAAAATGCCACAACTCTTATTTTATAAGGAAAACTTGGTTAACTCATAGAAATGCCAGTGAACTTTGCCCCAATAGAACAGCATATGCAGCCGTTCATGATCTCCATTCATGTATCGCACTTGCATGCCGTAAAAAGGCAGATGCTTTAGATTATTTAGTTGACATAGGAACATGTAAAATAATGCACTGCAATTCGGAAAATGAGACTTGGGAATACGAGGACTATTTCTCAAACAAATTGAGAGTGTCTGATAAAATGCTGACATATATCTTATCATCACATATAATTGAATCCAAAACAACGAAAGCACCAAGAAATTCTGAAACCAGATTTACAAGGCAAATCCCAAAAGTGACAACAAATGCCAATATTATCCAAGAAACTGTTAATAAAACTTGCAATTCCACGAATGACCAAATAGAAAACACTGGATCGCAAAACATGGATTTCAAAACATTTGCCATAGTGATGACTGGAACAACAGTTGTATTCTTTATAATAGGCACTGTTATAGCAGCATACATTGTCATGCAAAAATTCAAAAGAAAGAGTCAAACAACACCTAGAAATATCCCCATGCGGTCTTCAGGTATCTCAACAGTTAGATACTCCCAGGCATCAACATATATTTCACCTTACACAGCAATTGACGAATCTAGGATGCTTCAACTTCCGCAGATTCATCACCATTATGAAAATGATGAAATTGCACTTTTGGGGACTGCGATTGAGGAACGTGAACAATTCCACACTGTACCACCAGATACTTACTCAGACACTCAAACATTGAGAGTGAATGATAGAATAGAACATGTAAAAGATAACACAGGTGATATAATATATCTACAGGTACTGAATCCTGAAGAATGTGAAGAAGTCAAATAATAATCCATGTTGTAAATACTTTTGCAGTCTCTTGAAATAATCTGTGCGAAAACCATTCAAACACTAATAATATTTGCCTGATGCAGTACTAAAGCTTATTCACGGGGTACATGTATATATGCCTCATGTAGGAAATGGTCTGTATAGTAGCTGTGATTATCAGAAAGCTTTAGATTGATAAATAGATGGCAGTGTGCTTTTTTCATAGTATATAAAGTTTTTAAATATACATCTATAATACAATATTATCTATAATACTCTTAAAGACAAACCACACTGCCATCTTTCTGTCAACCATATTCAGCTTTTTATAGTCAATGGCCTTCAGGACTGTCAATATAGATAGCGAAAAATTCAGTGGGTTTAATAGCAAACTTTAACATGTAAAAATTGCTCCAAAAATCTCAAAGGATAGATTTTATTGAAAATATCCCAAACCTTTTGATTTTGAATCTTAAAACGTGTTTGTAAATAATGATGAAGGAAAATATGATATTTATTTAATATGTGTAGTGAATTTGAAGTTTTAAAACCTAGTAGTTAACTGCCATCTACATGAGTCCTGGCATTGAAATATAAATGGACTTGTAAAATAAACTGTATGCATATTACAGGAACATTTCAGGGAGTGCCTTCTGAAAATGATTAATCCTAACACAGGCAAATGTTCCTTATAGACAGAGTTCATTGATGAGTAAGTCAATGAGTCTTGATTATTCTATGTAAAGAGTTTCAAACACAAAGATGGTTTCCTGTATGCTGTTTTCTTACTTATTAAATATAAACCAATAATGTATTTATTGAAATGCTAACTCAGCATTCCCCCCTGTTATCCTTTCATGCTTTTTACCATAAGAAATGTCAAAGAAGGTAGCAATGAGGATTTCACATCCTCCAGTGAGCAAACAGGACCTATTCAATCAGAAAATCTGGATTTGAAAATGATTATATTTATACTGACAGACATAACAGCAATGTTCTTGATGTCATCCAGGAATATTTTCGTACGCTCTTCAGATGCTTCCGCCAGGAGATTTCATCTGTTCCAATAAGGAGTTTCTTCAAATAGATATTTAGAAGTGTCTGCTTCTACATCTCCCAATGCATTGATAAATGAATGAAAGCTTCATCAATATTTTCTGAACCGGAGAGGAACGATACAGGGGAAAATGAAACTTTCCAAACAGTGCAAGAATAAATTTTCAGAGCAAATCATAAAGTAAACCTCAAGGTAGATGATATAGGTGAAATAATACCACTTCAAATATCACATCCTGAAAGAACTGAAAATGTTTAACCATAATATATGTTGTTCTAACTTTTGAAAGATGAACAATGACAATTGATGTATTACATAGAGATGAAATCAGTATGTTAGACTTTTAATTGTTTTAACACAATCAGAAAATATACTGATGGTTAAGACTCAGATCTGACTCAAAATCATAATGCTTGTTACTGATCTGCACTTTAACAATAGGTTGACATTTCAAACCCTTCCGGTCCCTTAAAAACAGTAACTTCCAGGAGTAGAAAATCCTTCAGAGCCAAACATATTTTGGCATATCTTTTGTCATCTTGAACATCATGTCCAAAAGTTTATTTATGTCAATTTCTGCGTGTAAACTGCACCTTCCAATACGATCTTTGATTCTCCTCCCACAAGATCAGGGAGTATGTTGCTGTGAGTTAAAATTGTTAGCAACGTCAACATTATTATAGGTTTTGGTGACATTACAAAGACCTTTAACATTATCATTTAGACCATAGGGGTTAACACCATGTTTAAACGTAAACCAAGAAACCATCAAATGCAATGATATCATGGTCGAGAACTTGACCATGATATCATTGCATTTGATGGTTTCTGACCATGAAATACTACGAAACGGCAGTATTTTTTCAATGGAAAACTCCATGTTAAAAACGCGCTGTTAACCATGAAATGCAATGGTGCCATTTAACGATCATGATCAGCCATGGTATTACCATGGTATTTCATTGCATATCATGGCCATGTACCATGGTATACCATGGTCATACCATGGTAAGACCATGGTATACCATGGTATAACCATGGTCCATTTCAACATGGTTGAGTACCCAATTGGAGCATCCAAAATTGCTCTTTAGTTAAAATTCCAGTTCTAAATTCATGATCAGTTTCTCCTTGAATTTGAAATATTTTATCAATGATTTGAACAGAGAAATCTAATTGGGAATTGGGAATATATATAACAATGATCACCGTATTTAGCACCCGTCCCATAAAAACACTCTCAAAGTTTCACAAAGTTCAACAAATATCGAGGAATGACAAGTTACACCAAAACATCAGAAAAAGATTGACTATCAAAGGAACTCAAGCGCGGCGATAATAGAGTAGTCACTAAAATTTAATAAAAAATGGTCCCCTTATTCTCACGTCGTTTACACGACTTTTACATAAAAAGATGATCTATCATTAAATTAAGATCATAAGTCAGAACTTTAGATCGATATCAGCAGTCTTTAGTAGAAATAATGAAGATAATCCGGGAAAACCATTCATTAATTTGAGGGGCCCTTCTGGGTTTTCTTAAATATTGTATGGTTAGATTCTTGGTTTATTTTAGCGGTCCTTACTGTATGCGGCGACGTCTATATCAGATTGATTGAAATATGAGATAACTGCAATGCATACCACACTTTCTTAAGGCCCAAACATGTTAAACAACTTTTAGATGTGACTAAACCAGAGAAACTTGCCGCTAGAAGTTACAGTAATTTTGTGTACCCGGGTTTACTATATGTACTGGACGAAATGAATTAACTCAAGTTTTACTCGAGTTTTGGAGATATTTGGCAAGTTGAACTCGAGTTGGATTTTCTGGCGAGTTACACCTCTACTAATTAGTGCCTTTTGACATATCATTCACCATGTTAAATATCATAAATATTTTTTTATATAGAAATCAGTTATTTTTAATACAGGTCTCTTGCCTGCTTGTTAAAATAAAAGTACTTTTACTCTCTAGAGGCTTTTATCATATTTTTCTAGTCTAGTACAAAATCTTACCTATCAAAATACTGTAAATTAAACACCAAAAGGTATTAACAAGCAGAGTATATAACAAAAACACTTCATGTTGACTTGAACAGACACTCCAAAACTCTTTAAATTATGTTTTGTTTTCTAAAAAGGTGTATTTACTAGACATTCCTTCATTCGGTGTTCAACTTTCAAAGAATTGAGAGTGGAGGCTATATTTATAGAAACTCACTTCAATTGTTTCAAGAATTATGTTTATTACATTATTTTTATTGTCATGTTCTTGCCTTTGTGCAGCATTAAAGGACATAGGTAAGTTGGCATTGCAATCAAAATATCAATGGTTTTAATGAGTAATAATAGATGGTGGGTTCTCGATTTCACTCGAGGAAATCATTTCAAGTTTCCATGATAAATCAATGTTAGTTTCATATTCATTGGAACACGCCTTACCATCGACAAGGTACAGTGACAAAATATACCGTAGTACAGTTTAGATATACAATGTCACTATTTAACCGATTTGAAGCTAAGACAATGATGCAGGTGTGATGTAGGTTTTAAAAAATTAATCTGAGGAATACTTGAAAGAATTCATGTTTAATATTGTGTGTATTCGTTTAGGAAGACATTTAACTTTTTTATAACATTAAAAGATTTTCGAACAGTGCTTGATTTTTTCGTAGTCAATCTACCCATGAAAATTGATCGGTTGGACAATGTTGGGTTTTTCACATTTCCTTTGATCATTTTTTTCCCCTGTTGCCTAAGAGTGTCGATTATTTTTATGAAAATATGTTTCTCTATAGTTAAATTGTAAATGTTTGTGAGTACTTTGAATTTAAAAAATAAGCAATCAAATGACCAAATTGAAACAGTTTATGTAAAAATAGAAACATTCGTATTTATCCTAACTTTTGTATATTTCAGAAAGTAATGTGTAATGTGCAGCAAAGCTGTGGCCTTTTGTAATTTAGGGAGTTTCAGTCATGTTAATTTTTCCGAAATAAACATGGCAGAGAAGTATCAAAATATAAGAGGACACAGATATGATAGCTAAACTACAAACTAAAATATACAAAAATTAGGATAAATATAAATGTTTCTATTTTTACATAAACTGTTTCAATTTGGTCATCTGATTGCTTATTTTTTAAATTCAAAGTACTCACAAACATTTACAATTTTACTATATACTACACAATTTAGGACGGGTGGAGATTAATAAATATTCAAGTATTTATTGTAATTTAAAAAAATCAGAAATGTGCGTTGTCAACTCGAATGTACATTGTCCCTGTAATTGAAATTCATGAGATATACGTAATATTAAACAATGTAATGATTTCATTTCAAAATTCATAAGGGTTTTTATGAGTAACAAGTGATCTTTAACGATCATGTTCAAGTATCCTTTTTGCCTTTTCATTTTATGAAAGTTTTGTTGTGGTGGTGGTTAATTTGTGCCCATTTGGTGTTAGCTTCCAGCCCAAACTCCCATCCAGTGTCTTTGAATAGAATATGTTGAAGACTAGCACTGCCACAGAGTCTGCTTCCACTGTTTGATTATTTGGCATCTGTACCTTACATTTTGTTAGTTACATTGATAGATAGATCTACTGATCTATATTAGCTTATTGAATTTGACTTTTTAAAATCCTGTTTATGATATATCTGAAAAGTTTCAATAGTTCAATCAAATTGATGTGATTCTGTAATTGTTCTGTTTCAATTTTAAATGCATCTGACCCCCTGTCTGTAAGTGTAATGAAAAATATGTTGTCTGCATTAGGTTAACTGTGAATTGAGTAAGTTCAATGGGACATTATGTACATTCGAGTTGACAACATACACTTATGATTTTTTTAAATTATAGCCAAAATGTTAATACTTATTAAATCTTCAACAGACCTTAATTGTGCTGTTTAACCTTTAGCAGACCACCGGCGACCGCGTCCGCCCATTCAAAATTACCGCCAGAATCCACCGGCGGATCCGGACGACACAAATCTAACTTTTGAAAACTTTACTTTTTCCCGCCGTTCTTATGATCCAATTAGATTGCCCGATTTATTCAGTCCTTAGTAGGTGACTTCCTGTTGACCTAGAAATGGCGATGTTTCGAAAAATATTTCTCAATTCAACAATTTAAACAGTTTAAAGTCATTTTTAGTGAACAAATCGTACAAAATGACGGCCAAATACGATCACAACGAAAATGTGGAGGAAATGGATTGCGATTTCGAGCTCTTTAGGCTCTTGGAAGCCAATAATGGTCATCGAAAATAGAAACTAGAATATTTTCTGAACTGAAAAGAAGAACATTCGATCGCTGCAAATTCAGTTTTGGATTCTGACCAGACGTTGAATCTCCCGAGGGGCGAAACGGCGGATTCCGGAGGAGTATTCATGGTATATTTATGCCCAGTCGTGTTTATGTACGAGAAAAATTCATGAGAACATTTTTCTCATGAGCCACGCTAGTGTATCTTCCCTTTGTGAAAATTTTATCCAGATTCATTCAGTAGTTATTGAGATATTAATTATTTAGTCCAGGCATATCATTTTTGAAAAATAAGTCGGATGCGTGGGATATATTTGCTGAAATAAGTCAGAGTGCAGAAGGTTAAAGAAACATATTCTCATAAAAATCTTTGACACTCTAAGATGACAGGGGAGGAAATGATAAGATAAAAGGAAATGTGTAAAAACACAACATTTTCCAACCGACCAATTATATGGGTAGATTGACTACGAAAAAATTGAGCACTGTTCAAAAATCTTTTAACGTCATTAGAAAGTGAAACGAATACACAAAAAGTCAAACATAAAATCCTTAATGCATTCCTCAGATTATTTTCTTAGAACCTACATCACACCTACATCATTGTCTTTGCTTCAAATCAGTTAAATAGTGACATCGTACATCTAAAGTGTACTACGGTATATTTTGTCACTGTACCTTGTCAATGGTTAGGCGTGTGGAAGGGCCAGGTCAAAATGAAAATAAAAGCATGTAAAACAAGTATTGCTTTTCTATATTTCATTTTTGATTGTGGTAATAGTTTCTCTAAAGTAGGGGAGTGGAGTGTAAAGCTACTGTTTCAATATAAATTAGAGCATTAGTTGGAATGCAGATGATTTTCTATCATGGGAAGTTATATTCTATGATCGCTATCAAAATTCAAACATCTGGGCACAAGTACAAAGCTGGCAGATGTATATTGTTTTTTCCAAAGCCTAACTTGTAGATATGCTTGATTTTCAGATGACTGTTATGAAGCCAAATACATTTTCAAGGATATAGAAACTGGTATAGTTCCTAAGTGTAGAAAAGTTGGATCACGTTTGCATGTTACAAGACAGGACCATATGGAATGGCTAATGGCAGCATGTATACTGAGTAGCAATGTGGTAATGTTTAATCAAAATGATAAGAAAGCTTCAATGTACAGATGTGAATCAAATAAAGATGGAACTGATTGGAATTATGGATGGCAAAAGAATTTAAGCGCGCCACATAGTCTCTTATTTGCCTATGTCCTACCACATCCATCTACACCAAAATGTCATAACTCATATTTAATAAGGGTGACATGGTATCCCTCTGTGAATATTCATGACTATTGTCCTAATAATATAATAATAAATAAGCCAGTGAATGATGTTGAGACATGTATCACAATAGGATGTGATAAACAAGCAGATATTTTAGAGTTTACAGACAATAGAATGTGTAGAATAATGTTTAATTGTAAGTCTGAGTTTTACAATAAATGGATACGCTATTTTCCAAACAAAGGACCGATAGCATACTCCTTGCCAGGGAGACATTGGCATGAAATTTCCCTCAATAATTTAAAGACAACTACAACAGAAATGTTAAAGAACATCATAACTGAATCAACAAGTCAAACAATTACTACAGTAAATGCCAAAAATGAAGAATCAACAAGTCAACCAATGGAAAATGCTAAAAATAAACAATCAGCAATTCAAACAATAACTACAGAAAATGATAAATATAAAGATGGAAACACCACTTATATAAGCTTAGCACCTACAGCAGACAAAACAAAACCTGAGAATTCACAGAGTTTGGATTTCAAAACACTAGCAATAGTAATGACTGGAATGACAGTGTTTTTGGGATTAGGTATTGCAGTAGTAGGTGGTGTTATTAAACGAAGATTCAGAAACATACATGGAACATCTAGGGACCATAATGTGGAGTCTTCAAATCCTTTTTCTGCAGACTCTTCTGGTGGTTCAACTGTCATGTCTGGCTCCTCAACATATTACCATCGTTACGATGAGATTGATGAATCAAGGATGCTTCCCCAAACCAATAACACATACTCTTATGTTGAGACAATACCACTGAGAGTTATGTATCAGGAAGACACTGGAGATTAGTTTGACACACTGAAGGACCATTGCAAAAATCAACTGAGGATAGAAATTATATGTTCATAGTAAGGGCGTGTATATGTTCCTAATAGTGAAGCTCTGCTGATACTGGTATCATAAAAGAGGAAGCACAAAGTATTTCGTACTACTATAATTCTATGAATTATGTCAATCTGGATATTTAAAAGAATAAATAAGGTAAAAAGTGTCCTATTGCAATAATTTGTCATTAGATATATTCATGGAAGGCTAATAATACTATTAGAACATGTAGTATTTGAATATTTCTCAAAAATCCCATATTTGTCAACATTTCAAATTTGAGGGTGTCTAAGACATATCCTACATGGATCTTTAACAGAAGTCCTGCTATATGCTTTTAATAAGAATACGGGCACTTTAAAACTATAAAAATAACAGGGTCCTAATCATGATTATACCTATTATTAAGTAGTGTGTACAGGTATTTTGGTGATTGTTAAAATGAAAATGAAACTATGAAGTAACATCTGATTCATCCAACTCCCACACCGGAATAGCCTGACAAAGGTAAAGTCAGATACCGTTGTCACAAATGGTGGACATAACCGTCGCTTCTATTGTTTAATCACTTGGTTGCAAATTCTGTGCGATAATGTAGCATATGAAATCCCATTAACCTCTTGACTACCCAGAGTGACGAGATCACCTCAGATCAGAAATAACCTTGAAACCCAGAGTGACGAGATAATCCGTCACAAAATTGTTCACTAAAATTGCTCTTATTTGAACAATTTTTATCCAATTTACACAAAAATTGTTTTAAAATGTCTAGAAATGATCTCTGCTGTCTAATTTTACTAAATTGAACATCGTCTGTTGTATATGTATGTAGTAAAATGTCAAAAGCTGGCAAAAATGAAAATTTATCTGGTTTCAACCTATTTTAGAAACTGGGATTCAAGAGGTTAATCAAATTGGATCGTGAATCACACAAAATAGCGTCCGTGATATCGTCAATGACAATGGAATCTGAATTTGAGTAATTTAGAAAGACAACAGAATGGTAATTACAGTGTCTGTTGTCCCGTATCTCATTTTGATCGGTTAAATTAAAGACTTTATTTCGATGGTAGAACATTATTAACTGTACAATGAGTATTAAGGCACTTTGTATTGATTGTTGTTCCAAAGGAATTTAGTCTAGATACTCTATTAAACATACAGTTCATGAAAATCTAATTGAAGCGACGGTTATATCTGCCATTTGTGACAACGGTATCTGACTTTACCATTGTCAGGCTATTCCGGGGTGACTCCATTCATAGTTAAAAATCAACAAAGCAAATATAAACACCCATAAATGAACAATTATATTTTTGTATTTGGCATTTATGATGAGAATAAAGCAAGAGAATAAAGTAGTTCAATTATGAGGATTTTGTTCATATGTTTCTATTTTTATTGTTTTGTTGTATCGAGACCTACAGGTTATTTTAACCTTATTATTTTGAACACCCATATGTTCGTTTTCTTTACACTGTATAGTACAAATATATGTTATTGATATCTACAGCATTTGTAAAATAACTAGCATCTGATAAATTATATATTATTATATATATGTATTATTTATACAGACGATCAGATGTATTCAAAAGTGATATCACATTTTGAATAGTAAAAGACTAATCTATTACCCTCTGTAGAGAAAAAAGGTGCACAGTCCTTTATCAGTCATAACATTTTCAAAACTTTGGATAAATTTACCAAACCCATGTAGGCATATGGCGTAAATGTGGTGAATAACTGGTGGAAATTTTAAGAATTTAGATGAAAATTTAAAAAAGTAAGCAATTGTTGAATACATTGTGTCACAAACTCACTGAGTTAATTTTTTCCATTATAAATTACGTCATAAATTACAAATTGGTATTATACAGGGTAATACATTGCCCTCTAGGGCTGAGACATAACTGTCTATATGTTATATTCTTTATACTATTGTATAGCCCGTCCAAAATAGTCATAACTGACAGGTTTGAAATAAACATTAACACAATGGCAAAAGATTACATGTACTTTCATTTTGTTCACCCCTTCCCGTTGTATGACATATGAAGAGGCATGACAGTGATGTTGGTGCAGCCATTTGTCCAACAGTATGGTATAGTATGGATGACTCTCTCCCTCTACACTCTTGCTTCAAAATTAACTTGACAACAGCAACACCAAACTGTAGCAAATCCCATCGAACAGCCAGGGCTGGCATTTTTACAAACATAGTATATAGCAAAAATGGCCACCTTCTACCAAAAGTGTCATTAGACAGTGTGCCATGTTTATAGTATTCACATACCAAATATGAACAAAATCGCTCCCCTACTTTTCGAGTTATAGTAAAATACGTTAAAATGGCAGCCATTTTTCTGATTACCTAACATATAAAATATTATGTGTGCCTTCTCAGCTAGGAATCATGGAGCTTTCACTTAGGCTTCTCCTTACACATTGACTTACAGGATGAAACAACAATGCCAGTTCAATTTCATCATTATCATGATAAAGGTAGACGGAATTTAAGCATAAATGAAGTCCTTTGAAGAAGGATGGTGGAATGGTTCCTGTGGCTGATGAAACAGGAAAATATTATTTCCTGAAGTGCTTTCTCCTAATAGCCTTGCTTCAAGACCCTGAGCTATCTACTTTTAACCTCTTGACTACCTGGAGTGACAATATTTCTCGTCATCTCAAAAATGACCTTGAAACCCAGAGTGACCAGAAAATCAGTCACAAAATTTTTCACTAAAATTGTTCTTATTTGAACAATTTTCATCCAATTTACATAGAAATTGTTTTAAAATGTGTAGAAATAATCCCTTTGATCCAATTTTATTAAGTTGTATAGGTATGTAGTAAAATGTCAAAAGGTGGCAAAAATTCTCTGGTTTCAACTGATTTTAGAGCCTGGGATTCAAAATGTTAACTTGTGTTGTTGAGATAGGAGTCAGGTCCACAGTCTTGAAGCAAGACTAAATGCTAAAGACATTGAAAATTGGGAACAAAAGTCTCCAAATCCAAAGTTCAAATCCAAAGGATTTTTGAGAGAAGAACATGTTTTTGCATACTTAACCCACTCACTACGGCCCCATGCTATTTCGTCAGCAATCTGACGATGGTGTTCTGGACCAGCGTCTAGAGGCATGTCAGGGTGACACCCATCATGAATTGTATAAAATTGAAGATTTATACTTACTTTGTTGATTATATGTTCTTTTTTGATGTATAATATGGTTTAACATGAAAAAAACATAAAGAAAATAAAAAAAATTGAAAACACGACTTTGTTGATTTTTCCCGTGATGCACTTGTCAAAATGGTGGAAAATTTAAAACGCCCTGCTAGAGATGCAAAAACAAGAGCCTTACAGTTCTTTCAAGACGGGTTTTCACTTGATGGGGACTGTAGTGATGAAGATGGTTTACCAGAGCATGAGGAGAACCAATTAGATGAGGATTTTATGAGAGCTAGGTATGTAAAATGTAAGATGATTGTGTTGTTCGTCAGTTGTTGTCAGTTTCAAAAAATGAAAAAAAAACTTTTTGCAAGCAAAACACGAAAAAAAGTAATTATTCGAGGAAAAGACTGATTACCAACCTTTTTCAAAATACAAAGTACCATAACATGGTATTTTACCATAGGAAATAGCGATGAAATGTCCATAAAATTGCTGAATAAGTTACTTCCGGTCCATCGCGAGTGGGCGATAATAGGGTACATTCAAGTTTACGCACTTTTCTATCTATCTGCTTCAATAAACAGAATCAGTTAACCAGTATACAAATATGACAGTTGCTTCTTTATTTGTTAATATCTATAAATATTGCTTCTTTTACCCAGATTTCCTTGTCAATTCATACTACCTGCATCCCATGGCAAAATTTTCAAAATCTATGATATTTGAACAGGTCTTTTCAACATTTTAGGCAAATTGATGATAGTGATGCTGATTCTACAGCTGATGATGATACTGATTCTGATGACAGTCTTGCTGACAATGGTGTTGATTCTGATGATAGCCTACCTGATGCCCCTGGTCCAGGAGGTGATGCAGCACAAGGAAGACCTTTGCCCAGGGATGTGGCTAATGACCAGATAAAATATGGGTATGGTCAAAATGATATTGCCCCCAACCCATTTCAATTTCGTCCAATCAAAGAGCCAGGCATCCAACTTGGAAGGCTTACCCGTAATGGTCTACTGCAGTTTACCTCTGCCCTTTCCATATTTTCACTATTCTTCTCAGATGTCATTTTACAAGAAATAGTCAACAACACAAACCTTTATGCCTGGTTAAATATCTTAGACAAGCCATCATATTCTTCTGCTGATGGAGGCTGGCAAGATGTAACTGTCCCAGAAATTCGACAGTTCATTGCTATATTGATTTATATGGGATTTGTTGATGTGGCAACGATTGACAGGTACTGGTCATTGAAGACATTGTACAATGGACTATGGGCTAGGAGGTTTTTGTCCAGAGAAAGGTTTCAGGCAATTTTGGCATTTCTTCACATATCAGATCCAACACGAGAGGTCCCATTTGTGCAGGATAAACTAAGAAAAATACGCAATTTGATCGACCATATTCAGAATGTTTCAATTGAACTCTTTCAACCAGATCAAAATGTGTCCGTAGACGAACGAATGGTTAGATCAAAACATCACAGTGGATTTCGGCAATTCAATAAGGACAAACCTGTCCGGTTCGGATTTAAATTGTTTGTTTTGGCCGAAACGGACTCAGGATATACATTCAAATTCAAAGTCTACACTGGCAAAAACAATGAACCAATAGGTGACAATGGAGTTGCTTACGATGCGGTCATGAGTCTAATGCAGGGCCTATTAAACCAGGGATATCATGTATTTTACGACAACTGGTACAGTAGTGTCGCACTCGCAAATGAACTGGTATATAACAATACAGACTGTTGTGGTACTATGCGTGAAAACAGGGTCGGCGTTCCTCAGACATTGAAACATAAATGGGTCAAACCTAACAGAGGTAGTCTTAGGCTAGATTTTCCAGGGTCATTGTTGGTTTGTTGTTGGGCCTGTTGGTTAGAAATGGTTTGATGGCTTAGTTTTCAGCTTTATTCTTGATAACATTTTTATATTAACACATTTACCAGTTATGTATTAATATTATTATTACTTATAGAATTATATTTATTTCTTATATGATCATTTAACGTTACACTTAAAGTATCAATTTTCTGTTTTGAAATAATTTTTTCCCTTGATAATGCTGTTATAATATAGGGTAACGAACATTTTTTTGTGAAAAGAATGTTGAGAATAATAGAACTGTGGGTTTATTCACATTTTAGTGATATTATGTTCATTGCCATAAAACTTGCTAATTGAGATAGTATTGAACTGTATTTATTTCTTACCAATAGCTCATATTTCACCATGAAGTTTTACTTTACATTTAATGTATTTTTCTAGGTAATGTCAGGTATGTTAGGCAAGATAGGCTGTGCTTTCTTCAGTGGAAAGATTCCAAACTGGTGACCATGCTATCATCTTTTGGATCAGTATCCCAACATGATTTTGTGAGGTAAGCATAAGGCTTTTGATAGAAATCAGAATTTTCTCAACACTCAACAATTTTCTCAGAACTCTGTGCTCTTTTTTCATATGTGCTGAAATATACTTGTGACAGTTCCCATATGATTGACATTGCAGAACTAACTTTACAGTTTACCCTGTAAATTATAAATGTTTGATTATGCTAATTTCTAACTTAGGCTACTGCTATTTATATGTTTAGACGTATGGTGAAGCAAGCAGGTCAATGGAGACAAACGCTGGTGAGAAGGCCAAACATTATTTCTGCATACAATAATGGAATGGGAGGGGTGGATAAGTCTGACCAGTTGATTGCAAGGTAAATAATTTGATGGTTTTGATATTTTATTCCAGCATGCATTCTACATTTCAAAACAGATGGACCAATATCAATAAATATGGGTTATCTTGCATGTGTCTTAGTAAATTATTCTGTTCCAAAATAGTAAAAATACCATAGGCCTACCATTTACAGGTGGGGTGGAAATGAAACTTGATTGCTCTTTCTGATTTTCACATCAGACATTTTGATTTTATCAATAAATATGGGTTATCTTGCATGTGTCTTAGTAAATTATTCTGTTCCAAAATAGTAAAGATACCATAGGCCTACCATTTACAGGTGGAAATGAAACTTGATTGCTCTTTCTGATTTTCACATCAGACATTTTGATTTACTTTCAGGTACAACATACTTCAGAGGAGCAGGAAATGGTGGAAAGTGCTATTTTTTCACATGGTGGATGTTGCAGTAGTGAACAGCTACATATTGTTCAATCACCTCAGGACAAAGTTCCCTGACCACCCTGATTTGCAGAGACCAGCAAGTAAGTTGCAGACTTCTTATCACTTTGAGATGAAATGCATTTATATAGATTATTGTGAATGCATTTAAATGTACATAGATTATTGTATACTAAATGTGGTTTGAAAATAGTGATTAGGGTCTTTTGATGTTTGACTTTTTGAGTAGGGCTTATTTTCTCTGCATTATTACAAAATGTAGGTAAATTGCAATAACTATGTTATAATTTTTTTGTGTTCATGTTGACAATGAAGTAAAATGTTGCCGCTAACTTTTCCATTGATTCCTATACAAATACTATGCTAGCTGAGTAGCTGTATGTAATACTGTGGTATATTTTCAGGATATGGTCAACTCGAATTTAGGGAGGAGTTGGTGAGGCAACTTGGAAATATTGCCAATGATGAAGGCGTTCCACCACCATCATCATCAGCCCGTAACGTTCCCAAAAGTGATGCTGCAATGCATCTACCTCTCAGAACAGACAAGCAGAGGAACTGCAAACTTTGTTACCAGCAAAGTAGGACGGAAAGAAAATCAATTTGGAAGTGCAATGTTTGTGACAAATACTTTTGCTTGAATGAAAGAAACTGTTTCACAGCCTTCCATTTGAATCTTAGATAAAAGATAAAATTAATGGAGGTAACATTGAATTTGTAAGCAGAGGAATTGTAAGTACTAGGATGTTACCAGCAAAGTAAGATTGAAATTAAATCAAATCAGGAATGCAATATTTCTGAGATGGAAGAAACTGTTTCACAGCATACCATTTGAATTCAATTACTGTGTAGGTACTAGGTAACATGGAATTTGTTAAACATGGAGGTTCTGTAACCCAGGTATTTTTTTACGCGACTATATTTCATGTTTTCGCTAAGTAATTTTTGGATTTTGACACTATTAAATGTTTCGTAGGCCTATTTAAAGTGCCAGACTGTTGAAAGAGATTACCTACACTCAGGTGCTACTGTTTTCTAGTTAAATCACATTTTTAATACAATTAAATGTGTATTTTATTCTATAAAAGATAGATTCAAAATGAAATAAAGGACTGGTAGGTAAATATTGGTGTATATTTTGTCGTTATTACCCCAAAAAGTGCTTAAGTTGTACGTTGCATCTAAATGTTTATAAACGGTGTCATTGCGATGTAATCTCATTTGAATAATTAATCATATGATATAGGTTTTTGGAAATGTGTATTTTTAGCTTTAAAATGATATGTAGCATGCCAGGGAAGTATGAAATGTATTGAATGGAGGTTAGTCCTTACTAATGGGCATTTTTACAACGATTCGCGCATTTTTATTGCTAATCGCCATTTTTATGACTTTTCCCAGCATGTTCAAAGACCTGTAATTTCTTTATATGAAAGAGTTGGGAGGTCATTGATGGCTCATTGTAAAGCTCTGATCAAATGCTTCGAAATGACATATAACACTTATCCATAAATATGGGGAGTGTTGGTCAATCTCAAGGTAACCATGAAATTTTTGTGAATTTTTCACACTTTTTACAATCGTACAGTCATTTGTAACGTCACAATGACGTCATCTCATTTGCATAAATTAGCATATTTTATCAAAATTGGAAACCATGGCTTATAAGCTTTACAATGAGGTATAACTTTCCAGGGAAGTGTTAAAAGAATTGATAATAACAAACTTCATTCATGATATTGGCCATAGAGTCAAATGGTCAATGGGCATTTTTACAACGATTCGTGCATTTTTCCTGCTTATCGCCATTTTTATGACTTTTCCCAGCATGTTCAAAGACCTGTAATTTCTTTATATGAAAGAGTTGGGAGGTCATTGATGGCTCATTGTAAAGCTCTGATCAAATGCTTCGAAATGACATATAACACTTATCCATAAATATGGGGAGTGTTGGTCAATCTCAAGGTAACCTTGAACTTTTTGTGAATTTTTCACACTTTTTACAATCACACAGTCATTTGTGACGTCACAATGACGTCATCTCATTTGCATAAATTAGCATATTTTATCAAAATTGGAAACCATGGCTTATAAGCTTTAAAATGAGGTATAACTTTCCAGGGAAGTGTTAAAAGAATTGATAATAACTAACTTTATTCATGATGTTGGCCATAGAGTCAATAAATTCTTTAAAAATGGGCTGTAGTTAAAGGGTTAAGAATTATTAGATAGTGATAAATAACTGAGAACTAGAAACCACGTGAATTAAAATATTGTGTGAAAAAAGTAATCAAGAACTGTTACAAAGGATGGAGACATCAGTATTCCATCTTCATGACTCAATGTTCATTCACAATAAAATATTTTAATCTAAAGAGACTTTTATGCTAGTGTACAATACAATATCTAAGCTAATGAAATAAAATGAAAATGAAACTATGGTCATTTGACACTGCCAACATTTAAAAAAACTGTATAAGCATTCAACTAAAAAAGTGCATTTAATTCATTCAGTACCCAACCTTCAAAGAACTGAGAGTGAAGTATACATTAATGGAATATGAGTTCAGTCGTATCAAGAATTATGTTCATTGCATTATTTTTATTGTTTTGTTTCTACTATTGTGCTGCATTGAAAGACAAAGGTGAGTTAGCACCACCTCATAATCATTGATTTGACTTTATGACTTCAGTTCAAGGTTCCATGGACAATCAGTGTTCAGAACTCATTAAATAAAAAGTGTATGTTCCTGAAATTAATGCTCTTCACAGTCAAGTTGTATTGATTATAAGATATGCCTAAAGCTAGTGTCTTAGTATGCCTGAATTTGTTTGCTATTGATGACATCACTTTAAAGGCACAGAAAGGCACACATTTGAATTTTTCTTTTACAATTGCTCTGCAGTGACGGAAATTGGTAATATAATAATAATACAATAAACTGAAATAACATCATGTCCTTTGTATTAGGACGATATTTTTTATCACTTTCATGCAATATTATGAAACAGTTAGGGCTAGATCATATTGTCAAGAAGAGTGCAAACTCATTTACTGATATACCCTCTATTATAGAAATTTAATGTGTAAAGGTTAGAGAATATCATGTATAGTCACAAATTAACATTAGAAATGCTTGAATTTCAGATGACTGTTATAAATCCACATACATAATAAAAGGTGCAGTAAGAGCCATACCCTCTAGGTGTACAAAGATTGGAACAATTTTGGATTTTCCAAATCTTCGAAATCCCACAATGGAGCTTATGACAGCATGTGAACAGAGAAGCAATGTGGTATTATTTCTCGATCATAAAGCTTTAATGTATAGATGTAAATCAAATACAGATGGAACTGATTGGGATTATGGATGGCATAACACAAGTGACCTCTTTTTTGCTTTTGTCTTACCACATCCTTCAACACCAAAATGTCACAACTCATACTTTACAAGGAGAACATGGAAAAACCCCATGAACATCCGTGACAATTGTCCAAATATTTCAACATATAATGAAGTGGATGATGTTAAGGCATGTGCGGCAATCACATGTGATGGACAAGCAGATATTTTTGACTTTTCAGACAACAGAATTTGTACAGTAATGTATTGTCATCAGGGATTTTACAAAGACTTGGAGGAAAAAATTTCCAACAAAGGAACCACAACATATATGTTGTCAATGAGACATTTGGATGCATTTCCTCTGTATTATTATACACCAAAAACAACAATAACATCAAGGAGCATCTCAAGTGAGTCAACAAGTCAACCAATTACTACAAAAATGATAAAAGTAAAGAATCAACCAGTCAAACAATTACTACAGAAAATGATAATAAAAATAAAGAATCAACCAGTCAAACAATTACTACAGAAAATGAAACAAAAAACAAAGATGAAACTACAACTGATATAAGCTTAACCTCTATGACAGAGAAAACAAAGCCTGAGTCATCACTGTATCTGGATTTCAAAACACTAGTAATGATAATGGTTGGAATTACAGCAGCGCTCTTAGGATTAGGCATTGTAGTAGTCGTATATGTAATTATACGAAGATTCAGAAAGAGACATAGGACATCCAGGAATGTTTATGTGGATTCTCCAAATACTGGTAGTTTACCTCAGGGTTTTTCTGCAGACTCTTTTGGGCTTTCAACTTGGGGATTTTCTAGATGCTCTTCTATTCGATCAACCACTGTATCTAGCACTTCAACATATCTTCATCCATACAACATGATTGATGAATCAAAGATGATTCCTCTACCTCGAAATGTCTATCAAAATGTGGAGACAATACCACTCCGAGTTATACATCCTGAAGACAGTGATAATTAGCTTTGGCATGCTGATTAATCCATACAAACTAGGATACTGCTGCAAAATATCAATGTAGGATAACAACTAGGCTTTCATAGTTAGGGAGGGGGTGCAAATATAAGCTTTGCTGACATAGGTATTATGAGGCAGTAGAAAATATCTAATATTACTCGTATGTGGCAGAAAATTGTAATACTCAAATCTGCATTAACAGAATCAAAAAAGGGAAACCACTATTCCATATTTTGTCACTTGATATATAATGTCTTTTCAGAAAGGAGGAGGGAAATTAGCGCAACAGATTTTGGAAGTCATATGTTGGATTTTGGCCATTTTCTGAGGATTTGAACAATTGCATATGTTAGGCAAATGCATTACGTCCAGGAAAATCATTTCTAGAGATGATAAAACAATTTCGACTTTGAGATAGGGTAGATGCAAACAACCCACCCACATGTTTTTTCTGGAATGTTTTCCTGATTTTCAACCCCTTCCATCCTTGCTTTTTTAATTTTTCTTGCATCAATATGTTGCATTTTGACACATAGTTAACCACTTCAAAGGAATAAGTGAATCCTTCAGGGGTTTTAAAGATACCTATTATGGGTGACCAAACTTAGCTGAAAGCAATGATTTTTCCTATGGGAAAATAACATGGGAAATATTGTTTTCCACTTTATCCAAAAGGAATCATTTATTCCTTTTAAGGGATTAACTGTGTGTCAAAACCCAACATATTGATGCAAGAAAAAAAATTAAAAAAGCAAGGATGGAAGGGGTTGAAAATCAGGAAAACATTTCAGAAAAAACATGTGGGTGGGTTGTTTGCATCTACCCTGTCTCAAAGTCGAAATTATTTTGTCATCTCTAAAAGTGATTTTCCTGGAGGTAATGCATTCGCCTAACATATGCACCTGTTTAAATCCCCAGGAAATGGCCAAAATCAAACATATGACTGTCCAAAATCTGTTGCGCTAACTTCCCTCCTCCTTTGCATTTTTCTTTCAAAATTTTGCGAATAAGATTGTGGATTTTGAGATTCAAAAATTGTATGGATTTTGCATCAAAAAATTGAATTTTTAAAAAGAGCATTCAAGAAGGTAATGAAATAATTTATTTTTGAGATTTTATGCATCAACTTCAGTAAAAAACTTAGTTTCTTGCTTTTTGCATTTTTTGAGGGCAGGTGTTTGAGACTTAATATATTAGTTGGTTATCCTATTCTCTTGCAGTGGTCATTAATGCTGCTGATAATACATGGATTATATACAGGGTGTCAAATAAATATGTTCTCCCCCTTAATTTCAAGAAAATGAACTTTTGTGCATAAAAGTGCATGTAGTTGAGCTACTCATCTGAAACTTCTGTGAAGCATCGTTTGATGTGCTAAAGCACAATTCAGATACCATGTAGAGCAAAAAGTTATCCAACATTATGTGGATGTTAAAGCTTAAGGAGGGGAGAACATATTCATTTGACACCCTGTACATGTAATAATATTGAAAAACAACAGGAAGTTACCTGAAGACCTTCTTATGAAAACTTTGTCAATTTCAAAAGTGAAGTATGAGTGTGTATGTTTGAAATCCAGTGATCTCCCCAGGATTTCTTCTCAGGTGGATGCAAAATTCTCATTTTTTTCTTAGTTCAGGCCAAAATTGGTCAAAATATGCCAATTTTTCATGATTTTTCTCATTCTCAAGTAGGTGCAAATGGATTTTCAGGTGGGTGCAAGCCTAATTTCAAAATCTCAGGTGGGTGCTGCGCCTACTTGCTTTAATGCTGGGGAGATCACTGATTGTTAAAAGGAAAATGAAACCATGAGGTAACTTCTGATTCATAATTCAACTCTATTCATAATTCAAGAACAACAAAGCATATGTAAATAGGCATTGGAATAGGCATTTCTTTGCCAAGCTTTAACTATGAAGTGTAAATACAGTAAAACTTGTTTAAAATAAAAATATGGTGTTTTGCTATGAATTCTTCAATGATTTGCAATCAATTTAAACATCTCGATAATTGCCAATAGACAATATGAACAGGGCAAAGGGTCAGAGTATATAGGTTCATTTTTCTGACGATTTTTTCAGCTTTTGTTTGGTTTAAGGTGTTCCTATGTTAATTACAAATAGGTTGCTCTGTATGAAGATTTAGTATGAGGTGATTGGAGGAAATCAAGTCTACACCCATCTACCCTTCATGAGAGTTTGACTGAGTCTGTCCTCTGAAACCAGATCCTCTGATCTAGCCAACAATCAAAAAAATGCATTCGGGCTCATTGCATTCCTTTTCATATCTATTTTCTAAAAATACCCAAAGTATACTGTATTTGAGATGTTTACAATAATATAAACATAATGTATTATTTTTCTATTTTTATGGTTAACATTGTAATATTTGGGAGATTGTAAACAATTTTTCCCTATTTTGGCACTTTGAATCCTTTATAACTTAACCAATTTATAACATATCATAGATATTTTGGAAGATATTATATTTGAGATTGTAAAGAATATATTGGAAGGTCAATTGTAAATGGTGCTTGGAATTTTATCACTCCCTATAGAGCTGATTATGGATTGGTATAGTTTAGAGATCCCCTCATTCAGATCAATTTTTATTGGGGTGACATCTATAAATGAGAAAAAAATCATTTTTACAAAAAGAGAACATCGATGTGGATTCCTGTGATCTTTATAAAGATGTGTGTCCAGCTGAATATATATCCCTCTATAACAATAAATTTCACTGATATTTAGAATTCAAGAATTAACTGCTTGATAGATGATTAAATTTAATTAAGAAGGTAAACTACATGCCTATTTACTTTATTCCTTGTTAATCTCACCAATTTTCACTTATAAAACATGATAATATCATTGCTTTTATGAACAGGTAGGGCCATTATGTCAATTTTGCCCCTAAGCAGATACAAATAATGATTGATTTCTGTTACATTTACTTAGGTATCAACCCTAGTAAGTTATAAATGTAAGTCTACTTTTCTTCCATAATCAACCACTCAACTTCTTTGTTAACTCAACTTCCTACTGTCATCGAACAGAGTATGGAGATGTAAAGGATATAATAAGGGAATGATGGATTAAAGGTTCACTCCATGACTGAGACAACTGTTCTTTGTGGAGTTAAAAATTCCCATACCTGCATTCATCTTAGACAAGCACAACTTTCTCTCAGACGAGCACAACTTCATCTCAGACAAGCACAACTTCATCTCAGACGAGCACAACTTCATCTCAGACAAGTAAAATGAAATTACAGCATTATGCAAGTGTTGGATTTTAACATTCTCAACCAATGAGTGAAAGTATTACTATTACTACTTGGGATATTCTCAATGCAAATGATACATTCAATGAAAGTTAACTATCTTTTTTTGTGGAGCTGATACCATATCCAAACAAAAACATGAAGTTTTTGAGCAAGACATATTTCATTTGGAGGAAGATAAGGAACAATGATACAAAACTTCTATTTTTCACTTTTATAATGATGATTTATATCACATATAGGAATTTAAAATCAAAGCATTATGTACAAAAGCCCATACAAAGACAAACATTACGGTTGATAGTGCTGACATTAAACCGAGCAGACTCACTGAAAAAGTGCCTGAATTCAATCAACGAAGCAAACTATATAGGTTTTCAGGTAATCCTGGATATATGGATAGACAGGTCAACAGAGATGGAGGTTGACCAAGATACTTTAGAAACTGCTCAAAAGTTCAATTTCATTCATGGTGAGAAAATAGTTCATGTACATAAAGAGCATGTTGGTCTTTATGGGCAATGGATCAATACGTGGACGCCAGATCCAGCAATGAGAGAAATTGGTCTCATTCTGGAAGACGATGTTGACTTGAGCGTTCATTTTCTCCATTGGCTTAAACAAGCAAATGCCATATATGGTCGTGATCCAAGAATCAGCGGAATTTCTCTTTCGACAATATACCCAGATATGTTAGCTGCTTCCGCCAGATATCTAGCTGTCCAATCAGAGTTCAATCATTACCTGTACAAAATATCTGGCACTTGGGGTTTCAGCCCGAATCCGCACCACTGGTCCAAATTTCAAAAATGGTTTCACGAAATACGGAAAAATGCAACGTTTAAGCCTTACGTCGAAAATTTACACCAGACAGATGCGTACCAACGTCTTGAAGAGAAGGGCAAGGAGGGCTCCATGTGGTCGATGTGGTGGATTTATTACATGCATACACATGGTCTACACTGTGTGTTCCCAAACCTCCCAGACGGGCAAGTCTTCGCTCAACACCGACAGGAGAGGGGGCTACACTATAACAGACAGCGTGACACATGGGAAGACCACTTAGTAAAACAATGGAATATCTCATACATCGATTTTTTCGGACCTGTACCAAAGTATGATTACAAAGGAAGAATGTCGATCTATAGATACTAAAAAAAATCTATGCAAAATAAATGCTAAAAATATTACACATTTTATTATTTACAATGTATACAATCTCTGGAACAAAAGTAGATATAGGGACTCAGGATTGCCTTCCTGTCAAATTGTAAATAAGATCAGTTACCCTACACGCAGAATCTAGATATAAACTATCCTCTACCTAGTATAGAGTATATTACAGTTTAGGAGCCCCACCTCAAAGATTAGTGCCTGAGTATGACAGCCCAGGTAATAAATCATTTCAAAGATACCATGCTGACCCTTTCTCAACCAATCAGCGATGTGGAAGGTACACATGCTAAATAGTCGTGTTCATTAACTATGCGGTGATGTCAGAGGAAATGACCATATAGAAAGTTGTCCGTATTTCGACGACAAACTCTGATTGGCTTCAGGGATCTGATCTTCAGAGATTCATTGTTAACTGAAAGAGTAAAGACGAAGCTCTCTTTTAAAAAGTGAAGCCGAATGAATACAAAGGGTAGAGATCAGTAAGTCTTATAAACAGAAATGAACATAACTTATGACATGTGCTTGTGTTCTTATACCTATGTCTCTTAATTAGCAGTACAGCTACATGCACATCTAATTAGGGATATTATATCATAACATGCTCAAATTTCAATCAGATATGTACATTCATCTCACAGGTGTAGTTAGATCATTTTGCCAGTATACATACAAGTACAGTATATGCATGGGCGTAGCGCATTATTTCTAAGTAGTACGCCACCGTGGGAACAAGAGTTGAGCGAAGCAAAAAACAGCATTTAAGGGGCTCTCTGGGGGTTCTCCCCCAGGAAAATTTTGAAATTTGGTTGTATTTGGAGCGAATTTGCAACCATCTAGTACGCCTGTGTGTACCCAGCGTACCGGGCGCTAAGCCTATGATATGTACATTGTACTTAGTGCACTTAATCTCATGAATCTATTTTTCCAAAATATTTTCATCTAATATTTAATGTTTCTCCAGAATTTCAGTCTACAATTCGTAACACTTTTGATCTTAAGTAATTTCCCAGTATGCCTTATTGTAAATGTATGATTGATGAAATAAAGAGATATATTATACAAAAAGCAAAAATGTTAATCGTTAGTGCATGATCAATATGACAAGGTAGGTCATCCCAACTACTGTCCATTCTCCCCCCCCCCTCTCAGTTCAACAGCATAATTTTTAATCACATGACACTTCTTAAACTGTTACCATGGTAAGTACAATACAAAATCTGAAATACAAGACAGATGACCCTCTGTTCATATATTTGTTAATATAAGCTCTACTCTGGGATGAATTTGACGGAATTCGTCGCATTATCTCGATATTAATCCTAATTAATTTCTTAATTGCATTTGGTGCATTTGTGCATGCGTACCTCAAATGTTGCCCTTTGTTCTATGATCATATTTACAAAACATTGCTTTAAGAGGCCCCTTGACCTTAATCCTGCCCCGATAAAGTCACACTGTGATTCATGTACTTTTCTAGTCTTGCTTCAAATCTCTGGACACCCCCCCCCCCCCCTCTACTTATGGGTGGGGGACTGGGGGTGTTACAAGGGCTTTAACAGAACTAGTACTTTTATGTTCAAAAGAAACTTTATTTCGTAAATAGATGTCTCTACCAGCCTCAAAGATTGTGAATATTAAATCACTTGATAAAAGAATGCACTAATACAAGTCTAAATCAAATCTCTTGAATACAAGCTTTATCTGTTGTGTAAACAATGTAGGCGGCAAACATGATGTTTGACCTTCTTCTGAAATTTAATTGCGAGAAAAGCATGAGAGAAAATATTGAAAGATAACAACATCTAGTACTTTTGTATTGCATTTATATATGAAATATATAAGCTGAAATGTATATCTTGAATTTAGCCAAAATAAAATGGTTCAATTCCTTGAAAGGGATAGGGGAAATGTAATATTTTGTAAGGGTTATCAATAACATAAACAACTTGAGGTGTGATAATCTTGATTGAAATGTATTACCCACATAAATCTATTTAAGTTACTAAATCAAGCATTAAATATAGAGCATATACCATTTCTAAAGACATGTCGTTTATTTATTTGTCCATCCTACGCTGGCGATCATCGAAAGCTAGTTGCTCCTATTTGAGCTAACCTAGCCAAGGCCCCAGGTATTCATAGTCTAGCAGTGTGGGATTCAGAGGTCCTATGTTTAATTTGAATTTAACACACTGTCTGCATCTGGGGTCTGTATGGTTTAACTTCACATATCAGAAATTGTTAGTGTCTCTTGATTAGTGTTCACCCCTAAAGGTGTCCCTGGTTCGTACATGCATTGAAATGTTGATGGATGGAGAAATATGTGATCATCATATCTGACCGAGTAGCCATGAAAGACAATATATTACCCTACCTGCCTAAAATTAACCATAGACTTATAATAACACATCTCTGGTCTAACATATCTTGTATTTCTAAAAAAGTAAGTTATTATACGTGTATTATTATTTACACATGTCAAACTTTATTCTCTAATTATCCACTTCCTGAAAAAAAGACAAATTACGATCCTTCATCTCTTCATGTTGAGGCATAGCTAGAGCATGGGATTTTTAGTACAGATATACAGAGTCCATGGTTGCATCAAGTCTGATAAACGGGTGTGTTATGTACAAAAATAGCATGAAATATGAATCTACTGTACCTTAGATTGCAAATATGTACAGTCCGTGTAAGCTCCTGCCTTATTAGAATTAACCACAATTATCACCTCGGCTCCACTTTTACTTTCCATAAACTTTGCAAAAACTGAAAACTTATGTCAACAGCCTGGACGAGCACCAAGACCCAACAAACACTAAACTAAGCTAAAACCTATCTAACTATAAGAATATAAATATAACAAAATCATAAGCTTACCTGCCGGTCATAAAGATGCCTGAGAAAAGCGTAAAACGTCTTCGAAAACAAAGGCTAAAATATCATAAAAATATTTTCCGAAGTTTTGATATTTACTCCAACTTCCGGTTGTAGATATACGGAGTCAAGTTTGTTAAACTTCATTCAGGGCTTAATCAAATAATCGTATAATTCATATCAAATTGAATGTAATTAATTATTAGATTTAAAATCGGCCTATATATTCCAATTAGACGTTGATTCGATTAATTCATCCTTAATTGATTTGACCTACTTAAAATTCCAACCAATCAGGATGCTCCTAATTCGATACACAAAGGGGAGGTTCAACATGGACGGCGAAATATTTGGAGCTGCGATTTTGTTCGCATGTTTTTCCATAATACTCACAGCTGAGAATGCAAATATTGATAAAATCACGAGCAAGGTGGAGGAGAGAGTCGAGGCAAACCATCGATTGGACTCTCAGAACATATTTATGTTCATGTCACTGCTTATTTTGGTTATATTAACAATATGGCTCTTCAAATACAAAAGATTCAGATTTGTTCATGAAACCGGTCTAGCTGTTATTTACGGTAAGTTTTCTCATCTAGGTGTTTACGAATATGTTGCAGACAATATTAGGCGTATGCAGAAATGAACAATCTTTCGTAAGGTATATGTTATATAGCTCAGCTTCAGATGTTTGTCAAGATATCTGATGTCAAAGTTCATTGTTTTTATTTTACAATTTTGTAAAGTTGACACTGCAAAAGAATCTAGATTCAGAAGAGCCACTCTTGAATATTCTGGAAAGATGAGAATTCATAGACTAACACCAATGCACTGTATGTACACTGGAGATACTGCCTCAACTGCCATACGATTCTTAACACACTGAAGGTCAATACGTCTGCAGAAACAGACAAAATACAGAAAGAAAGTTCTCATAGAATTTTTCATGGATAGTCTAGATGTCAGATTGACACAAATACAGTATATAAAACGTATATGCAACTGATATATGTCCTTTTTCAAAAATTGCTTGATATATTTGTTATGAAATCGTAATGAAAAAATACTGTTATGAATTTTTTTTGTAAATTTGTGATTCATAATCACATGGCTTATATTCAGATTAGTATTTATAGGTTATATTCAGATTAGTGTTTATAGGTTATATTATGATTAATTAATACACCTTTGACTATCTATCTAGATCAACTCTGCACCTAAACCAATTACTTTTGACCAATAAATTTTGACATCACTATGTATTAAAATAACAATCAATAGAGTACAGGAATCCATGTTGAAAAAAGGTTACTATCTAAAAAATTTACCATTTACAATACAAGTTATTAATTTATTATTAAACCTTTTTGGGGAGATTGAGTGTCACTAGTATCAAAAGTTTTGTATGACTGAATTGAAAATATTATTCAAAATAAAAAGGGAACAACAACGATATTAGATCAGTTATTTTTATTAGCTCACATGGTGAGCTTTTGCAATCACTCACTTGTCCGTCTGTCTGTCCGTCTGTCTGTCCGTCTGTCTGTCTGTCCGTCAACAATAGTGGCACGTTTTAAAACCTCTGTCGATAGGATTCCTGTTTTAAGTTATTTCTGTTCAACATCAATACAGAAAACCCCCCTATGACTCCTGGTTCAAAAGCTCGCCTATTTTCAAAATGGCCGTCACTTTTGTCTCGGGAAATTCACTTTTAGTCCATTTCCTAGCTAACCTCTGTCGATAGGATTCCTGTTTTAAGTTATTTCTGTTCAACATCAATACAGAAAACCCCCCTATGACTCCTGGTCCAAAAGCTCGCCTATTTTCAAAATGGCCGTCACTTTTGTCTCGCGAAATTCACTTTTGGCTCATTTCCTAGCTTTACAAATAATTTCAGGTGTCCTACATTGTAAAAATCCATGTCAATGTAAAAATTAGATATATGAAATAATTTTGTTACAAAAAATCAGCGAAAAATTGTATCCATTTTTTTATTTTCAGCCATTTTAGTTAACATTGATTTGTCTATCTGACTCGCGAAATCCACTTTCTGTCAATAACAGTGGCACGTTTCAAAACCTCTGTCGATAGGATTCCTGTTTTAAGTTATTTCTGTTCAACATGAATTCAGAAAACTCTCCTATGACTCCTGGTTCAAAAGCTCGCCTATTTTCAAAATGGCCGCCATTTTTGTCTCGCGAAATTCACTTTTGACCCATTTCCTAGCTTTACAAATAATTTCAGGTGTCCCACATTGTAAAAATCCATGTCAATGTAAAGATTAGATATATGAAATAATTTTGTTACAAAAAATCAGCGAAAAATTGTATCCATTTTTTTATTTTCAGCCATTTTAGTTAACATTGATTTGTCTATCTGACTCGCGAAATCCACTTTCTGTCAATAACAGTGGCACGTTTTAAAACCTCTGTCGATAGGATTCCTGTTTTAAGTTATTTCTGTTCAACATCAATTCAGAAAACTCCCCTATGACTCCTGGTTCAAAAGCTCGCCTATTTCCAAAATGGCCGCCATTTTTGTCTCGCGAAATTCACTTTTGACCCATTTCCTAGCTTTACAAATAATTTCAAGTGTCCTACATTGTAGAAATCCATTGCAAAGTAAAGAGTAGATGTATGAAATAATTTTGTTACGAAAAATCAGCGAAAAATTATATCCATTTATTTATTTTCAGCCATTTTAGTTAACATTGATTTGTCCATCTGTCTCGCAAAATCCACTTTTGGACCATTTACCTTAAACCCTCTGTCGATAGGATTCCCATTTTAAGTTAATTTTGTTCAACATCAATACAAAAAACTCTCCTATGACTCTTGGTTCAAAAGCTCGCCTATTTTCAAAATGGTTGCCATTCTTGTTTCGCGAAATTCACTTTTTGCCCATTTCCTAGATTTACAAATAATTTCAGCTGTCCTGCATTGTAAAAAGCCATGTCACTGTAAAAGGTAGTTGAATGAAATAATTTTGTTACAAAAAATCGGCAAAATATTATATCCGTTTTTTTTATTTTCAGCCATTTTAGTTAACATTGATTTGTCCATCTGTCTCGTGAAATCCTCTTTTGGACCATTTGCTTAAAACCTCTGTCGATAGGATTCCAGTTTCAAGTTATTTTTGTTCAACATCAATACAAAAAACTCCCCTATGACTCCTGGTTCAAAAGCTTGCCTGATTTCAAAATGGTCGCCATTTTTGTCTCGCGAAATTCAATTTTGGCCCATTTCCTAGCTTTACAAATAATTTCAGGTGTCTTGCATTGCAAAAAGCCATGTCACTGTAAAGAGTAGTTTTTTTTTCAGCCATTTTAATTGACTGAGAGACAGATGGCTTGAAATAATTTTGTAACAAAAAATCAGCAAAAAATGTGACCATGTGAGCCCAGTACCCACGGTACTAATTTTTAGATTTATTTCATTTTTATCTATGATAATTCAAGTGAACGATTTCATGAGGCGTTTCAATCTATCCTTTGAGCTAAAAATCATATATTTTATAACCTGGGGTATCAAGGTAGGTCACCATATGCCAGTCTAAACTCTAAAGGTGGTCCTAAATTGAATGAGGAAGTCAATCTGAATAATATATTTTTCCATTCCAGGTCTCATTATTGGAGCTATCATAAGGTATGCTAGTCCTAAAGTGGTCCTAAAACCGCCAGTCATAGATTTACCTCTAGCATCCAACTATACTGCGGGTGACCCCCCTGAAGTTGTTAAAGTCTCTATACACGATGAAACAAATGTTAACTCAACAATTCAATTCCGTTACCAGTTCCGGGATATTGTCCAAACAGAGGAGGCTGAGTACCAGGAGGAGGAGCTGGTACAAAAGGTAAGAAATCTGGGTAATGACATTGATATATTGACTCTGGATGAGATTGGAGTATTTATATGGTCCTAAAGAAGCAGAGGAACATGCCAATGGAGTTGTACATTAATCTAATTAAATATATTTGATGAATCAAAAAATCAAGTAATCTCGTTTCAAGCCCCTTTGACACCCCTGTGACGACCCCCCCCCCCCCCCTCTTCTTGACTATTCAGGTATGGAAACCTCACGCAGAAAGGTTTGTAGTAGGGGACACAAAGGCTTGTAGCTAGACTAGAAATTAAGTGACTTGTCAGTTTTCTCCATATTATAAATGGCCTGACCAAAACCATTAGTGCCATCAATTTTTCCCTTTATATTGCAAGCTTTCTATTACGTTTTTTCTATTAAACTTGTGGACTTTCAACTGGTAATTGCCATGTTTATATATGGCAATAGACTCACATTTCTGTGTTGTGGGAAATTACATTTGTAATAGAAACCACTGCAATTTAAACTGTCATTCGTGAAATTGATTTAAAAATGTTCTTTTGAAATTAACACAATTGATTAGATATAGACATTGATTATAAGTCTGTTCAGAATATATGATCCATGTTTTTGTTTGAATTTTATAAGATAGACACTCAGATTTAATCAAGGAAATCATTGACATTTATAGCAGTTTGATAATAATTAATTGTACATTTGATTTAATTTAAATGACTGTTGAAGAAATATATCTATGAAACAAATGAAAAATATACAGGGCGGACCAAAAATATCTACATTTCTATATGGCGCAGTGCTTGCATTAGGCTCAAGAAAATTTGAGTCCCAATGAGGGAAAACAAAACCCCAATTATTCTTAATCCAATGTGAAAAGAAACAATGTCTAATACCCTACCATGCGTGCAGAGTCTAGTTATTAATTACCCTCTTCCTAGTATATTTATATTACAGTTTAGCAGCCCTGCACCAAAGATTGGTGCCTGTGACAGTGCAGGTAATTAATCATTTCAAATCTACCACGCTGACCCTTTCTCAACCAATCAGCAAAGTAGAAGGAATGTGTGCTAAATACATGCTCATTAACTATATGGTGATGTCATAGGAGATGACCATATGGAAAGTCGTCCATATTTCGACAACAAACTCTCATTTGCTTGGTGAGATCAGAGATTTATTGTAAACTGAAAGAGTGAAGACGAAGCTCTCTTTTAAGAAGGGAAGTCGAACGATTGCAAAGGCTACTAATACCCCTTCCCCTCCATTCAAGTTCACTTATCATACTTAACTGAAGATAGATAGTATAGTACATACATGTATTTATAGGTACTTGACATTGACACTTATTAGATACATGAAGGTTATCTCAACTGGCCACAAACTATTCATTCATTACATAAACTTATCTCATTCTGTTATCTTTGAAGTACTCAAAGACCACAAAGTGTTTAGGTTTACTATTCCCACAGAATTTGGTATTCACTTCTAGAGGCTGGTGTATTAGAGACTGGTATTCATAAGAAAGTAAATTTTCCAGTAAATCATCTTATTATCTATACTGTATTTACCAGAGACTGGTATTAACTAGAGATTGGTATTTATTAATAGAAATTGGTATTTAATAGAGTGATATTCACTAGAGAGTGATATTCATAGGAAAGTATTCACCTGAAAGTGATATTCTTGAGAGGAGATGTATTTACTAGAGAGTGGTATTTACTTGTAAATGATATTCTTTAGAATGTTTGTATTTTTAGAGACTGGTATTCATTAGAAAGTAGAATTTTCCATGTGCATCATCTTATTATCTATACTGTATTTACCAGAGACTGGTACCAACTAGAGATAGGTATTCATTAATAGAAATGATATTTATTGGAGTGATATTCATAAGAGAGTGGTATTTACCTGAAAATGATATTCTTAAGAATGTTGGTATTTACTAGAGAAGGGCATTCATGAGACTAATACTTGATTAATATTAATTAATACTTACTGATTGATATTCACTAGAGTGTGATATTTATAAGAGAGTGGTATTCACACAAAAGTGATATTCTCAAGAGAAGTATTTCAGAAAAGTGGTATTTACAAGAGATTTAGTCATATTCACTAGAGACTAGAGAGTGTCCAGGAGACTTGATATGATGTTATTCCTATGTGAAATGTTATAGACATTGTCATTTGCCTCAGTATTATTACATGATGTCCTGTTGTATTGCTAGAATACAGATTAGAATATGTCACTTTGACTCTCTTGATATAATCAAGCAGTCTTATATTGTGTTATCTAATTATATCCCTTGTCTTTCATTTCGGTTTTATGACACTATTGTTGTGTGAGATATTTATAATGTTCTGGACCATATAATCTAAAGTTAGAAGTATGTATGGGTACAGGACAGTAGAGTAAAGGTATAGCATCTTAAAACCCTTCATCTTTTTCAATTTAAAATTAAAAAGTTAATTTTCCCATTGAACAAAGTTTTTTCATGAAATGATTTTTAGCATAATCTAATAGCAGCATGTTGCTTTTATAGCAAATAAATTAGTCTGTGAATAGATTAATGTACTTATTACACAATTTTTGAAATGTCATAAGATGTTGAATTTTGTAAACCACATCATTCTCTCACCTTTCTGTACATGATAATACTCTATATAACTAATTAATTAACTCTCAACTATATAAAAAACAGACCATAATATGTAAATCATGAATAAGACAAAACCTCCAAAATATGAAGTTTTTAGCTCTTGTCCTACCAGTTTTCTGGGAGGTTTTTATGTTACAAGTGAAATAGACCTCATTATTTTCATATAATTGATTATTTGTTTCTTTTGTTTTCAGGCAACCTTTGACCCGGAAGTGTTCTTCAATGTATTATTGCCTCCTATTATATTCCACGCTGGATACAGTTTAAAAAGGGTAAGATGAACTTCCTGTTGGGGCTACCTGTTTGTAAATCAGGGGTTTATATAACAAGACGTTATAATACAGCATGACAGATTAGTAGATGCATCTAATTGCTGTCCCCAATCCTCAGTTTTATGTGATTCTCAAGCCTGGTATAATTCTGCATAATCTTGATGCACAAAAACCATGTAGGAGCTCGAAAAATTCCAGAAAAGGCAAATGTTCCACCTAACTACAATTTAGATCATACATGACCTACATCTTAGCTAGTTTATGTACTCATTACATCCTCGGACAATGTCGGCTAAAGGACTTTGCCCAATTCCAGTAACATGAATAATTTTTAAAATCACATAACTTAATTTTAATTTTTAATATAATAATAACTTAATTTTTACTGCATGAAACTGAGGGGGAGTCATCATTATAACACACTATGCATTGTTCTAAATTGAATATTATTGAGTTGTGAGTAGTGTTGTGATTGTAATTTGACACCACTCTGGTAGATAGAAGCTGAACCACTGTTGTTATTGTACATTGACATTTAATACTTTTTGTGATTGATACCAGCATCGCTCACAAATTCTGGTAAACTATTTTCATCACAAATTCTGGTAAACTATTTTCATCACAAATTCTGGTAAACTATTTTCATCACAAATTCTGGTGAACTATTTTCATCACTCATTTGCAAAATCTTCGGAGAAAGCTATAAATTGAATTAAAACTAAGTTCACACCGACGGCGCTTGGATACAATGGATAGCACTTTAAAGCGCCATCAAAGCGCCATTGGTGTGAACTTTGTTTAATCACGCTTAATCCTTGTTATGATAGTGAAAAAGTTTACAAAGAGATGTTTGAAATAATAAACACAATCACTGTTAATCACTTCAATTCTTTCATTTTTCAGCGTCATTTTTTCCGTAACTTCGGAGCAATTGTGGGGTATGCATTCCTGGGGACAACAATATCCACACTTGCAATTGGGTGAGTAGAGCCATTTTAGTGAGATAGATATTATAAAATGTCTAAAAGTGTCTTAGTACCCTGCGTCTGTGATGTTCATATAAAGTGTATAGAAAGTGTATGGCGTATAGAAATTATTTAACTAGATGTGCACTATATGCACTTAAATAAGGATGAAAAAGACAAATGATTGACATGGCATAATAAGAAATACTATTTTTATTAATTTAAAAACTGCATTCCCAGGCCTTCGATCTCATTTGCTTGTTGAGTTATGGTATATAGGGGTATAACATTGACTTGAAACAATACTATTTCATCCTTGGCCCAAGAGTAATTCATTGCATTACATTACATTACATACATGATCTGCTATGAAAGCAGTGAAGGACCGATCTTGAAGGATGATACTATTTATAATGTTATCTATTCTATTGTTTGATGTAGAGCAGAGTATATCAGGTGAAGTGGTAAAATATGTGTACACATGCTTCACTTGTATCTTTATAAAGCAAACAAATATATACAAATTATTGAAATATCTGCAAAACTGAATGTAAATAAAATAAGTCACAAAAGCAAACATAAGTAATGAGATGTTGTATTTACTCAGAATTATTTTTATAAACCAACCATTAATGTCATTTTGTAAACATAATTTGTCAAAATATTCATTAATCTTTTTATGTAAAAATTATATTTTAGTAAATGTCACATTTTGAACACAATATGTCACTAAGTAATTCTAAATGCCATATACAGTAATACTAAAATAAAATGCCACTATTTTTCCAAATGTGAAGATTAATCAACAGTCAATATGCAATTAGCAATAGCCTGAAATAGGCTTGAATGGTAAAATAATGTAACGGAATTATCATTAAGTCACATTGACTGTCTGTATACACAAAGCACAACAGTTAAACCTCTGTATAATGAACAGTTTTGATATAGCCATTCTCCTAAAAAAAGCTAATGGAGTTAACACATATACTCATACATTGAGGATATTGAGTGTGTTGTGGGAAATATCTTATTTGTATTTACAAATGTAATGGAATTATCATTTAATTAATTGACTGTCTGTATACACTAAACACAACAGTTAAACCTCTGTATTATGAATAGTTTTGAGATCCATTCCCCTCCCCACAAAAATAATGGAGTTTATAACACATATACTCATACATTTAGGATAAAGAGTATGTTGTGGGAAAATATTTTATTTCTATCTACAAATAGGCGAGGGCTAAATGGCAGTCTACTTGTCATAAATTAATTTTCATGTGGACAACTAGGAGCTATTTTTACGAGGAAGATAATACAAGAACTGGTCCATAGGTTCTAGCTAATCAATGCAAGTCACAAAATTGTATTGCTATATGTTCCAAAGCATCTATTGCATCAGGAAGAGAGCAGAAGCTTTAAATAAAGAGTTACCCATATAGAGAGTGATACTATCAGAATTCTGAATTTGGTTAAAAAATCTGTATCAAAAGTAATCTAGCAATAGCCAGTGCAACTGCCTCTAGTGTAAGACCTGTTTATGTTTATACTGTCATTCTGACCAGAGCTGGTCTCAGATACTCAGCTTGACAAAAGCTTGAGGCCTGATACACAGCAGGCCCATAGCCAGGATTTGCCAAGGGTGTTCACTTTTTGAAAAATTCCAGGGGGTTCAGTTTTGACAATTTTTGTTCGAAAATTGCCAAAATCACTTAAAAAGTGCTCAGAATCATGAAAAACTGCATGATTTTGTAAGAATGTTTGGCTAGGCGGGGGGGGGGGGGTCGCTTGAACCCATAGAACCCCCCTGGCTACAGGCTTGGGTACAGGTTTCGCTTTCGCTGGTATTTGGTTAGTTGTTCGATTTACAAGTATAGAACAGCATGACCTGGAAAAACACTAGAATATGCATAGCATATCCAACATGTTGTTTGACTATTTATTTATCATTTTGGGTTCATCAATTTAACCTGGACATACTTTAGTTGTATGTTATCTATGGTGTGTATATACAGTACTGTACTTAACAGTGTACATGTTTATGTCAGTCAGTGCATATAAATGATGTATGGTTTTTGTGAGGTCAATGTTTATATTTAATTGGACATCATTTCATTCTTCAGTTATTTTAATAGAAGTAAGATCATTATTAGAAATGGCAATCTCAGTTGTTTGTCAATAACTGAAAGTTCATGTACTAAGAGATACCACAGTGGACACCCCCCCCCCCCTCTTCACCCCCCCCCCCCCCTCACACACCCCCCCCCTCACACACCCCACACATTTTCCCATCAAGATAATCTTGAACAATAACATATAACATATGGAAAGCAGTATTTTCTTGATGATAGCCATTTATATATGGACTTATGAATATATTATCTATTTTTGGCATCCAGTCAAAAGTACTAACATGTACATATGCAATATAACATGTGTGAGTACCTTTTGTATGAGGGATAAGTGTTCATTTCATTCAAGACCTCAATACTATATGCAAAAAATGGATTTTTGGGGAAAATTGCATTCTGACATCTTAACTATGCTGATGATTTCACTTCCAAAGAGGGAAACCTGTATGAAGAGGAAACTGCAATTGACTGGGTAAAAGTGTTCAAATTAAAGAGCTAGTGTTCAAATGCAAAGGTGTTGTTTGCTGTACATCAACAACTTATAGAGGTGTTCAGAAATACAGGTTATGCTGTACATGTATTGTAAGAAAAAGTCTACATTCAGTGAATATTGTGTGCTGGGACCAACTTAAGTTCCAGCCATTACTTACAGGCTTTACTGTGTTTTATGTATGTATATCAGCAACACATGTTAAAATATTTTAACTTACCCTGGCAAGAATGCATTGTTACCGGAATTCCATAGTTTAGGGTCAGTAAACAACTCTCTGCTTTCTGGTCTCTCTAATCCATCTCTCCCTGGCGACACCACATCCCGGCTATTGTTTACCATAGCAACGAGCTCAGAATGGGGATCAGTCCTATGTGGTCGACCAGCTGAAATATCCATATCATCTGAAGCCATGTTATGATATAATCCAAGTTTCTTGGGTAAACTTTGAGGAAAAGTTGGTTTAGATTCTGTTTAGTTGAAAGTTTGTAACTTGAGCTTGCCTTCCAGTTGCCTACTGTATTCCCTACTACATCTTTAGTGGGTGAATAGGGATGCAGGAGCAGGGTTAGATTGAATGATTCATTCTAGTGAAATGTCTTGATCTATAAGGGCCTTATTGTGTGGTTCTTATAGGAAGTACTTTTTTGAGTAGATCCTTTTCATTATTGGTCTCTTTTGATAGTGTTATAAAGAAATAGTATTTGTTTTTCTTGAGTTTGTATAAAAAGTTTTATCAATTTTTGCAGCCTTGTAAGAAAGTTTTCCCCATTTGGGTTGACTCAGAGTCTGCAAGGCAAATCATTGCCATTATTCTCCCAGAAGTGCCAAAAAAGATTGTAAATAGGGAATTATATGTAAATGGTTGCTTATGAGTGGAAATTGGGAAAGTATTTCCTGTACAAATTTATCCATAATTTCTCTCATTTTGAACTTCTCTAAATTCCCATCAAATATGTTCTAAATATGCATTAATTTTATTGCTTTTTCGTCCTTCGATCATAATGTTATATAAATCATATCCCTTTCATAATATTTCACAAGATCTAAATCAGCAATTTGAATTATTTGTAAGGGATGTTCTAAAAATGAAGCTAAGTGATGAGTCTATGAGTAGATCACTGCATCCACTGGTTAGGAGCTTAGTGAAGCTGCAAATCAACAAACACCTCTAGTGTTGAGCTAGGATGAATAAATAAAATAAAAACACCTTTGCTAAATTAACTTCTTTATTTTTGAGACAATAGCTGATTTTCTCATAATGTTTCTCTTGTTTTATATCTAGTGATTTGCTAACCTGAATAGGGTTGTACAAAATAAAATATATCTCAAATAATGTGATGGTAAAATGTATTATATGCATAAAATGCATTGACATAGGAGAAAACTTGTATGTACAGTAAAACCTGTCTAATTCGAACACCTTTTGGGACTGGCCAAAAGTGTTCAGATACAGCAGGTGTTCACATTTCAAGGACAGAGAAAAAGTGTTCACATCGAGAGATGCTCGGATAAGAGATGTGCTTGGATATACACTAAACAGGTATCACTGAACAAATTATGTCCAGTGAAAAGTTAAAAAGCATCTGACCCCCCCCCCCCCTCCTTCAACTTCCTTACCTCCTTGTCCGAGATGTTTAAAGGAAGGTCATCACCTGCAATTTGTTACAGAGGAGATGTTTAAAGGAAGGTCTCAAGGGCTTGAAACAAGACTAGAAAATATGTTATCAAACTTAAAACAGAGGCTTGAGTCATCAGATAGAAACCTATAAAATGGGATACTTAACCATGAACAATTACAACTGCTGTCTTTTTTCATTAGATCAGGTTTTAGATTACAATACAGTCTCTTGCACAGTCTGCAAAGATTTCATTGATTTATATTGGCCTATTGTTTAATTTGTAATACTTTCATGTGGCTGTGGATGAGACTGAAATGAAATGTCAAATGACTTCCGAGTTGTATTTACATTCTCTTCAATAAAACTTACGAGGCAATTATTAAGCCTTTTTCTCAAATATCCGCAAATGAAGAAAACTAATAATAAATACATATTTCAAATGAAAAAATAACATGTTAGTCCATGCTAACAAAAATGCTCTAATATACCAATAGAAAATTGAATCATTTGATTTTTTATTTAGTCTTTATGTCACTGCCACAAGTGGTGACATGTTGTTATAGACTTATAGTCTCCACCTTTTTTGGCTGGTGTTTGGCATCTGCAACAGCATTACGCATCTGTAACAGTGTTTGGCATCTGTAACAGTGTTTGGCATCTGTAACAGTGTTTGGCATCTGTAACAGTATTTGGCATCTGTAACAGTATTTGGCATCTGTAACAGTGTTTGGCATCTGTAACATCATTTGGTAGTCAGCATCTGTAACAAATGGCAGGTGATAACATTTTGCATGTTAATGCCTTGTTTAAGTTAAAGAATGATACAAATTCGTATAATAGTTTCTCTATAGAATATTTCTGTAAGAGCTCACTTTTGTATGGCTCTGTGATATCAATTGGAACGTGACAAGAATTGACGAGTCTTACAGGTGTCGGCTTATAGGATATTAAACTTGATATATGTCTTAATAAGTTAGGTTGTTAAGACTTCCCTGTTTGTATTGAGAAATGAGAAAAAATGAGAATTTTCTTTTCTGTATGTTAAAGCTTGGCTTTACAAGTACATGTAATAAGGTAAAATATCAAAGTGAATCGTATTAGAAATCAATTTATGTTTGAATTATGTTTTATATTATTTCTTTTCTGTCAGAACTTAGTGTTAACTATATCAGTTAACTTATCAGTTCACACTAAGAAATTAATTTTCTTCTTCTTCAGGTGCCCTAGTGAAGAATGATTAATTGTTCTACTTTGACTACCTTAATATAAAGAAGAAATACATAATGGGGAAGGGGATTAGAATACATAGGGAAATATATAATGGGAAGGAAAAATACATAATGGGAGAAAATGAATATTGGGAAGGGGAATACATGATGGGGAGGAAAAATTATGGAGAGGGAAATATATAATGGAGTGGGAAAATTTAAGATGGGCAGGCAAAATATATAATGGGGGACAGAAAATTCATATTAATAGATGGGGATACATAATTGGTAGGAGAAATAATGGTTAGCATGATATATAATGGAGAATGGAGGTGAAATGTATAGACTAATTTGAGTGAAAACATGTGAAGGGGACCGGGAATACATAATGGAAAGGGGAAGTACATGTCATGGGGAGGAGACATACAAAGTGGGAAGGGGAAATTCATAATGGGCACAGATACTTGATGCAGGAGCTTGAGCAATAAGGTTTGATAGAAGACTAGAAAGCGTAAATGGAATTAGAAAACAGATCAGGTCACCTCTGCATTATTGTAGACATGCTGATACTCGTCTTAAAATAGATTATAGAGGAAGAGATCAGAGTGCCACTTGTGCAATATTGTAATAAAAACAGCAATTTTGTTCGCAAGTTGAATGCATATCTAATTTCTTTGACAGGTGACAAAAATAGCATTTATAACATACCTATGATGATGTATAGTGCAAAGTGTACACAAGACAGCGGGCCAATATAAGTTTTGAAAAGCCCGCACCCGCTAACTTTCTGATTGGTCAAGGTGCTGACGTCATAACCAATCAATCGAAGATAAAACTGCGCGAGCAATTTTTCTTAACTCATTTCAATCATTTTCAAACCATTTGTTTGTCAATTCTATAGGAAAACGATACTCTCTGACCAGTCTACATCATCATAGGTATGTTATAAATCGTTTATGTCACTATCGTGGCACATATGCCCTCGGTTCTCAGAGATCAATGTCCCTCCCAAGGTCGGGCCATATATCACTGAGACCTCGGGCATATATGCCACGATAGTGACATAACCTCTAAATATTGTATAATAGCATATATTGTTATAGATAGGTTCAGAAATGTGGCGAACTTAAAGTAATCAATTAAAGCTGCACTGTGTCAGAATCCGACCTAATGAGACAGTACTGCTTGTCAAATTCTTAACCCTCCCTACATCGGGGGGGGGGGTCTAACCTTTGAATAGTGCATTGCTGTTATGAATGTGCTTTAGAATATTAGAATGGCTTGGCAATTTGATGGTATTCAGTTTATCATGTAAACCAAATTCTTTAATTGACAATATTGTTGTGTTATCTACAGACTGTACTTGACCTCCTTATGAGGGTCGATCAATAAGAATTGCTTCTTTGACTATCCATTTACTATAGATTTTTTTATCAGTAAGAAAATAACATATTTATCAACCCGCATATTTTTAAGAACTTAAAGAACATCTTCGTATCTTGTTAATGTGAATGTGATTGTGTAGCAATTGTAGATAGTTGAGTACTTTCCTGTAAGGAGAATTTCATTATGGTGACATTTTAAAATGCAAATTAAAGTGAAAAAGAGTGCAATAATCAAGGAAAAAACTAAATGTACTTTTAATGAACACTCTAAATTGTATAGAAATCTGAGATAATTAAGCAGTTCATTCAAATTTTAGAGAGTAAAGTGGGAAAAGGCATGACCGCAATTATGGTTTTCTCACATGGTTATCAAGTGTGCATATCTTGAATATGTATATTATACTCAAATATGAGCTAAGTCCATGGGAACCAGGAAGCAATGATATGAAGAAAAAATGAATACAGTGCTTTAATGTTGCGGAAAATATAGAAAATTGCATTTCTATTCGTTAGTCTAATTCATCAGTTTAACTCAAATTATTGAAACCAGGAAGATATAATTTTAGCAATATTATCTATGTGTAAACTTAAATGCAGCCGAGTGTACAGCCTCCAAAAATTTAGCTATAAGTTGTTATATAGAGATTCCGGATTTCCGGTTTAATATGCATATATCTTTAAGAATGTGGATACTATAAGTTATTGAATGATTTGAAGTGCAATACGGGATATATTCTGCTTGAGAAATTTTGTATTGGAACAAGACGAAGTCAAGTGCCAATACAGAATATCGAGACAGAGTATATCCTGTAATGCACTTCAAATCATTCAATAAAATTTTTATTGTGTGATCCTCTGTATTGCTACTGAGATTGTCCCCTCCGTACCAATATTTTCTGTATTGCAACGGAGATGATCAACGGGGACAATCTCAGTAGCAATACAGATTGGTACAGCACAAGAACTGACCAATCAGAGGGCTTCATTTTACAGATCATACGATAAAAGTGTTTGATGCATAACAAGTGCTTTCTGTATAATTTTATCATGGCTTGACGGGGTTCATATTTTGAGGTTTTAACATGAAAGAGAAAAGTGTTCCACATTTGGAAATTTTTTAGAGAACTATTTGAATAAGAGAGGAAATGTCCAAATATACAGATTTTGTTTAAAGAATAAATACCGAGATTTTATGATTCATGGTGTTATATATTGAAAATATTATTATGTTCATTGTTAAAAGACCGAAATCGCGTAGCGATTGAGGTCTTTGGCAATGGCCAGAATAAAATTTGAGGTCATATATTTGACATAAATCATAAAATCGAGGTCTTTGTTATGATTTGAATATGATAAAACATGGACGTATATCAACGAAACACAACTATTTGCATTTATGAATTTTAGCGGTCATACATACTTCAATATAGACCAGTAAATCAATTGTTCTAGCTATTGTGAAATCACTTATCATATTAGATTATAATTTATTTGGTCTCAAGAGTCACATGATATAAGACTTCATATTAATATATTATTTCTATGTTTCAGATGTGTGCTGTATGGAATAACAAGAGTGATGCCATATCTCAATCTGACCTTCACAGACACATTGTTCTTTGGAGCCCTCATCTCAGCCACAGATCCAGGTAAACCCCCAATCCCCCACCCCAATCCTCTAATCTTTAGGGATTTGCATCATCCTCCGTAGATATTTACATCATTGAATATTAAAGCAGTGGGTGCAGCATCCATTTGATATTTTGAAAAAATGAAAAAATATCCAATTAAGATTTTAATTAAGTGTTAGTGCCCACTCATTTGCAACCACCTGAAAATAAAAATACATAAATTCACCATATTTTGATGAATCATAGTCAGGATTGTGTAAATTAGAATATTGCACCAACTTTAAGAATGATTAAATACAGGAAGAATACGGGACTCAAGGGTGTATATTTCTGTATAACTTTTACTGTAGAATATATACAAAACTAGTTATACCAGTATTTTGTTATTATGCAGGTTTTAAAATGAGAAAACAAATTTTTATGCAAAAAACTTATTTATGAGAAAATGACATAATTAGCAAGAGTAACATGTGTTTCTACCTGCATGAGATAGAAAGTGTGCTGAAACTGATGTAGCTTAAAGCCGACAACATGTTGCTATTCTCAATAGGCAATTTATAAGTATCATATATATATATATATATTATACTATAACTATAAATATTGTATTTGTATTGTATTTTATTCCAGTGACTGTACTTGCCATATTCCACGACCTCCACGTAGATGTTGACCTTTATGCACTGGTGTTTGGAGAGAGTGTCCTGAATGATGCTGTGGCCATTGTACTATCTGGGTAAGTTTTCAGATAGTTCCCAATTTGACCAACCTGTGAAGAGAAAATCAAGGGAAACCTAGGGCAACACTGTGACACTTCAAAAACTGTCATAATATGGATGCAATCCCTCCTGAAAATTGAAGCAGAAACTTTGTCTTAAGAAACAGGGCTCATTTTTGGTAGAAATGTAATTTTAGAATCTTAGAAAACATTTTTGATGGACAATCAGTTGCGTTAGATTTTGACAGTTCTATGCCTAAACAACCCTCCAAACATAATTTCATGAATTGTATTATTTCCAATTTGATAATGTTTGGATACATTCCCTCTAGAAATAATTTTTGCAATTAACTAAGTCTAATGAAATAGCTCTATTGCAGCTTAATTGATTATATGGCAGAATATCTATGAGATGAAAACATAAGTCCAGGCCTATCAGTGATCTCTAAGTATTAGAGCAACCGGGTGCTGATCCCTCTTGAAACTTTGAAAATGCCATACCTCATATTAGAGATCTGTTTGTACCATATTTAAAAATAGTTACACATTGAGGTTGAGCTATTTTATTATGTTATTAGGACAGGGCCACCCTGTTACCAAATACACATGGGGAGATCACTGCACACGATAATGAAAAAACTTAAACATAATATGAAAAGCTGATAAAAATTAATACAGTGAACTATTACTAATGAAACGACTCTATTTTAGTGTAATAGAACAATACGGAGACTTACAAAGGTCAGAAATGGAACATGGTTTGATTATTAGGGTGTCTTAACCATATAGAAATTATTATGATGGTCATGGTTAAATTTGTAAACTACAGAGGAATAAAGAAATTGGACATGTAGTGAACACTCAAAATTGTAGAGAAATACAAGAAAATGGAAAAGTCTAAAGAAATAGCCAGAAATATGAACAACTACCTCAGTCAGTTTTTCACTGGAACAAAAGTATTCTTTAAGAAACTTCCTCATTGAATTATTAGCCTTAATGGTACATCAAAAATGTGTGAATAGTGATCACATTTTAGGTGTTCACTAAGAGTTTCAACTGAACATGGCCATCATGAAGTTTTTAACTGTTGGTGTAATTGTTTTCCAAATAAGAAAGTAAAAAGTAATGATGTCAATTTAAAAACAATATTTGGAAGGCCACTCCTGAAAATATGTGTTGTTATAGGTGGTGTTCCATTTACGAGAGTTCATTTTTTAACATTAAGTCAGTTGATATTGGGACTCTGAAAAGTGTTCCACTTACAGGGGTGTTCCATCCACCTCTAGAGGTGATCCACTTTACAGGTTTCACTATTATTTTTGAATCATCATTCACTATATTTTGTGGAAATGGCCCCTGTTAAAAATTTCTGAAAATATATCATGCATCATCTTGAGCAATAATCAATTGTTGCATTATTTTTTGTTCAGTCATATATGCATGCATAAATTTGTTCAACTATGCAAAGTTATCACCCCATGCATATTAACATTTAATGGCCATGCATGGACAAACTAACGATGTTATTTGCCATTTTAAATATACTAAACATCATGCTTTTTACTTTCTGAAATAGGGTACCTTCATATTATTTAAACGTAGGGAGTGGACATTTTCAACTGTAAAATACCTAGTTTTATTTCCTAAAAGTTTTATGTAGGTTTTGGATTTGACTTTGGTAGTGCAGTTTTCTGACTAAATATTGTGTGTGTAACACATTCCGCCTTTAAGGTGTTTAAGGTTTGGGTGAAATCTTCCCTAGATCCTTTTTGTTTTTATTATTCATTTTATCCTTTTGTTTTTTCACTTTTTCATTTATGTCTTAAATAATAACAATTGTAAAGAACTGGAATATAAACATCCATGTTTAAAAAAAAATTTAATATGAAGATATTCACAAATGCCAAAGTTTTATCTTGAGAGTATAACTTTTGTCTGTACCATATTCTGTTTTCACTTGACAATGTTAAGGTTTGTCATTGATAAAGTACAAAAAAAATTATTTTATCCATTTTTCAACATTTTCCCCATTTATCATATTAACCATATTTCAACCCATACTTCGATAAGAATTTCCAAATTTTGATTTATGCCTGGGTTGGGGTAAAAAATACATATTTGCCATTAAATATGCTTTTCAATATTCATAATGTTATCTCATGTTTTTCAGGTCCGTAGAAAAGTATGGCAAGTCCACTACCGGGGCTACATTTGACGCAAAGGCCTTCTTCGAGTCCTTGGGGAACTTCCTGGGTATATTCAGCGGGGCATTTGCCCTGGGCACACTCGGTGGCATGATTAATGCATTAATATCCTTTGTCACAAATTCAATGAATAATTATTAAAGTTGTTTCCTCTTGTATGTGGTCATTAGCATCCTCATCCACTCATTCTATTGCAGTCAATGAGTTAATGGCCGATAGCTGTGCACAAGGATCTGATACAAGACAACTGCAAAATACTCCTAAACTTTACTTCATACAAAATGAATTCCTTTATAGATTATAGGGAACATATTGAATATGGAATATATTATCAAGACAAAATAAGTGTAGATAGCGGTATTTGCCACATTGAGTGATTTTGATTTTTAGAAATGCTCACAATACCATGGACAGTATTACTTTTCCAAAATGAAGACTAAATGTGATATTTATATTCCTTAAACCCCTTTGTACCTTACTAAATACACAAAGATCTCTGACCATCCCCTGTTAGAGACGACCTTGTTCTTCCTGGTCAGTTATTCCACATACTTGGCAGCAGACGCAGCTGGGCTCACAGGTAGGGAAATGTCATGGTAGTCATGGTTTTAAATGCAGAATGTGGAGAAATAGAGAGAAATAATGAGAAATAAAGTATACAAGTGTAAATGTTAAGGTGACCATGTTTTAAAATGCAAAATAAGGAGAAATTGGGAGAAATTATGAGAAATAAAGTATACAAGTGTTAAGTTGATACTCTGAATTGTATGGAAATGTTAAGGTGGCCATGTTTTAAAATGCAAAATAAGGAGAAATTGGGAGAAATTATGAGAAATAAAGTATACAAGTGTTAAGTTGATACTCTGAATTGTATGGAAATGTTAAGGTGGCCATGTTTTAAAATGCAAAATAAGGAGAAATTGGGAGAAATTATGAGAAATAAAGTATACAAGTGTAAAGTTGATACTCTGAATTGTATGGAAATGTTAAGGTGGTCCTGTTTTAAAATGCAAAATAAGGAGAAATTGGGAGAAATTATGAGAAATAAAGTATACAAGTGTTAAGTTGATACTCTGAATTGTATGGAAATGTTAAGGTGGCCATGTTTTAAAATGCAAAATAAGGAGAAATTGGGAGAAATTATGAGAAATAAAGTATACAAGTGTTAAGTTGATACTCTGAATTATATGGAAATGTTAAGGTGGCCATGTTTTAAAATGCAAAATAAGGAGAAATTGGGAGAAATTATGAGAAATAAAGTATACAAGTGTTAAGTTGATACTCTGAATTGTATGGAAATGTTAAGGTGGCCATGTTTTAAAATGCAAAATAAGGAGAAATTGGGAGAAATTATGAGATATAAAGTATACAAGTGTTAAGTTGATACTCTGAATTGTATGGAAATGTTAAGGTGGCCATGTTTTAAAATGCAAAATAAGGAGAAATTGGGAGAAATTATGAGAAATAAAGTATACAAGTGTAAAGTTGATACTCTGAATTGTATGGAAATGTTAAGGTGGCCATGTTTTAAAATGCAGAATGCGGAGAAATAGAGAGAAATAATGAGAAATAAAGTATACAAGTGTAAAGTTGATACTCTGAATTATATGGAAATGTTAAGTTGGTCAACTGCAAAATAAGGAGAAATTGGGAGAAATTATGAGAAATTGAGTATACAAGTGTAAAGTTGTTTTAATGTTTTAAAATGAAAAATTAGGAGAAATGGGAGAAATCATGAGAAATAAAGTACTGTATATAGACATAAAGGTAATACTCTAAATTGTATCGAAATGCAAGAAAATCAGGATTTCATTTCAAATTATAAGGAAATACAAAATTGGTTGAAGTATGTCAAGGCATGAAGTTAAGATTGTATTGAGTTTTAAATAAAACCAGATATTTAACATTTTATGGAGAAATAGAATTAATTATGAGGTGAAGGTATTATCTAGAAAATGTTTTCATTTATATCAATTCAATTTTTGTAATAAACAATATGTATTTATTTTTTATTGTAGGTATTGTGGCCATATTGTTTTGCGGTATTAGCCAAGCTCATTACACTTACAACAATCTATCTTCAGAATCTAAGCTACGCACAAAACAGGTATGTCGATGTCAGTGTTATTAAGGAGGCTTGTGACATTTAACACATTGCTTCATTCAGTCATTTTCACATAAGGCATAGAAATATGTGACTATATTCCAAAAAGCAAAGCTCATTTTATTTATTTTCTACACTAACATAAAAGTATATTTATCTGTTTTATATGTGACTTACCTTAGTGTAACAAGTACTCCTTAACGTCAGCTGACCAGCCATATACCTTAAAGCAAGTGACCTTTGTGTTCCTGGGTTCAGAACTACTGACCAGCTATATACCTTAAAGCAAGTGACCTTTGTGTTCATGAGTTCGGAACTACTGACCAGCTATATACCTTAAAGTATGTGCTATTTCTATTTTCAGCTGTTTGAACTCCTGAATATGTTGGCAGAGAACTTTGTGTTCTTGTATATAGGAGTCTCCACTTTTACATTCACAAAACACAACTGGAGGGTTGAGTTCATATTCTCAGCTTTCGTATCCTTTAAACAAATCAAAATTTTGATTTAGTAATCATTTTTTAGCCTATAATATTTGTATTATGTACCATTAAAATATTCTTGGTAAAACTTATACACAATACTCATACAAAATTGTTAAAATGTTGATCTTTATTATTTGCAAGTTTCATTTAATTTCATTAGAAAAAAGCAAAGTTAGAGTGTGACATCCAAAACTTTTGGATCACCCCTCGTACATAACAAACCGCTAGTCACCCGAACATAGAATTATTTATTGTAGAATTAAGCTTTATTATTAAGGATAGATGTTATATATTTATTTACAATATATAATAATTAAGGTAATGCTCCGTTTTGTGCTTATAGTTGTATTGATACCAACTTTGTTTTGTGATCCACTGTTTCAAATGTTTTATTACTAAAATGTTTTTTGCCTGCCATTGAATTGAAATGTGATTTTGTTTTGTTTAATAATCAATTTTGTGCTATTGCTCTCTCAGAGTATCTCAGAGTATTTTGCAACCAAAGCATGATATTGTTTGTATCTAATGATATGATAAATATTGTCAGAAAAATTCAAATAATTAAGCTCAATTTGTGGTTTATTTTGCATGCATGTTTTTTACACCCATGAAGCCATTCCATGATGAAAAATGAGACGGAGGAATTTAAAGTTAACGTGAGTGAGCCCATTTTTAGGCGTTGCAAATATAGTCCCTGAGCATATGGTCTCTGATATGACCATAATGGAATCCAACTTACTGTTATCTGCCAATTTGAAAGTCATGTGAAAGATCCATATAAGGCTTGTGGGACCATATATGGAAAACTAAGGGAAGCCCCTGATACCAAGTGATGCCAATGAATTATGGGAGCTACTCACCTTTTATGGGTCTCATAACTGGAATGGCTTCACATGTGTGTTTTCAGCTGCTTTGTTGTCCGCCTTAACTAAGTTTTCAGCTAGCCATTATAGTTGGTAGAGCTCTCAACATCTACCCAATATCATTTTTGCTCAATTTAGGAAGAAAAAATAAAATAAACTACAATTTTCAGCATTTAATGATGTTTTCTGGTAAGTGTATTTGCTTTATTTATAGTTTAGTCAGTGCACCAATGGTCATGTACCTTTACTTGTTGTTTAATAATGTCAATTAAAGGAGAAATGTGCCCAAATATTTGGATATACTACTCCTTTAAATGTCTTCCCTTGAAATTGAAATATGTAAAATTACATGGCCATTATTTGATTTTATGTCACCACCAGAAGTGCTGACATTTTGTTATAGTCTCCAACTTTTTTTTGTGTATGGTGTTCAGTAGTCGGCATTCAGTGTCTGTTATAAATGGCATGTAGTGACATTTTGCATGTTAATGCCTTGTGTTATAAATGAAATTAATATAGTTAGATATTGCCCCATTTTCATTTTGCCAAATTTCTATTTTTCCTTAGCCTTTATTTTACATTGCTAACATAAGATACCCCTCTTTAGAAACCATAGATAGCATGATATAAGGAAACACAGGAATCATCAAAATAGAAATAGTACAGACGTACATGTTCACTGTCAACATTCTGAATTGTATATAAAATCATGAAAATCAAAAAGTTCTTTCATATTCGGCCTATTGACCGAAACCCCTAGAAAACGGATGTTTTGCTCGAGACAAATCCAATCAGCAATATCGATTAAACGTGAAATTCTTTTTGATACATAGATGGCAGCATTTCCTTATCTCTGTCAGATTTCCATAGTGATCGCCCGTGCCCTCAATATTTATCCGATCTCGTATCTTCTCAATTTTGGGAGGCAGAAAAAAATCACTCCGGCTTTCCAGCACCTCATGATGTGGTCAGGTAGTTAGCAGGCTATGATGATAAGAAATTAATTACCCTTCTTTATCTATTCTCTACTGTCCTATTGTCTCCATCTTATTAAAGTGATACAAAGTTCCAAATTTTTGACGAGCTGCTGCAGTGGTGGATCTTCAATTTCAAAGGGTGGAAGGCAAAAAAAACAAATTTTTGTTTGAAAATATTTATCCAGCTTTGAAAATAAAGCCAAGAATGAAAAAAATTCAGGTCCCCAAAAACCAGCCCTGGGAAGATCCTTGAGTGTATTGGACATTTAGTAGATTGGAAAGCAAGGTCAAAGGACAGAATGAATTGCTCAGTATATAAGTGAATGTTAAATATTCTAAGGGGACAGTTCATTTGGAGGTGGTAATAAACAATATGTAACAGCCTTTAAAGCAAAAACCTTTAAAATGCTTGCTATTTCCCTTGGAGAGTGAGATGAACTTATTTCTGTATTTATTTTTAGGTCTACGTGGTGCCATAGCATTCGCGCTTGCCATCAGAAATACATCAAGTTCTGTTAGACAGCTTCTGTTGTCAACAACACTAGTCATTGTCATAGCAACTGTGATAGGATGTGGAGGTTTCACCACCCAAATGTTACAATGGCTTAAAATACGGTAAGAATGGAATAATATAGCTGACAAAATGTTTAATAATGTAGTGAATATTGCATTGTCTTTTAAAAATTGTACAAACTTGTAAAAATATCGTGAAAAGAGAAAGTTTGCGACTTTATCTGTACTATTGTTTTACAGTCTCTCAAACTTCCATCTTAAAATCATCTTTAAAACTGTTGAACTCTTAAAATTCTCAAGAAACTTTTTGTTTGTAGTTTAGAAATTCCTAGATTTAAAAATCAGTCACTGAGTCAAAAAATACTGTGTATGCTTCTCAATATCTCCAAAAATAGATATTTATATTTCTTTAAAAAAAAAATTTTCCAGAGTTGGTGTAACTGATGATACCGATACACACAACGAAACCACTGCAGTAAGAAATGTAAGTTTACTTAAAAATCATCCCAATATTTTACATCTAGTTTTCCTATATGTATTTCACAAAACAAATGATATTGTTGTAACGGGCTGTGTTCTTTCTTGCTAGCATTACCACTCTACTATACCTTGCATTTGGTGTTCATGAGCAACCCATTTGGCTTAATAGTATTGATTATGTTATTTTTTTTTATTTGTCTGTTCTTTATTAATGGTTTATCGGATGACTGTAAGATGTTAATAAGGTACTTTCAAAAATATAGTAAACAATACAATTCGACCAACAGTGTATCTTATGCATTTTTAGGGGTTAGGTATAGTAGAATAGTAGAGTGATTATTGGGATTACTGGGTACTCCACCTTCTTGAGAATTTAAGGATATCCAAGTTGAAGATAAATTGCACACAGTTTAGAATCATTGAAAAGTCATTAAAATGACATATACAAGCAGCATTACAAAATTTGTGCAATCTTTATAATCTGTTAATCTGGTAGTTATACAAATAACTTGTTTACAAAAATAACTTGTTTACAAATAACTTGTTTACAAGTCTGGAATTTAATTTTGACTTCTCGGTGATCCTGCCTTCAAAACTAAAGTTTTGCACCCAGTTTGGAAAACCCCTAGGGAGAAAACTATAGTGACATGCTGGATGTTTAAATCACACAGCCGTGTGCAAAGCTACAGGAATTGAGCTGATTGTTCATATATTTACACTTTGCATATACCTAATGGAGATTTCAAGAATATGTAACCTCTAGATATACTGCCATTTGATTGACATATTGCCTTTTGATCCATGACTTATATTCGCAGGCAGCTACATTTCTCCAGCCAAACTTCAGCCAAATTTTGTTGTTGTTATTTTTTGTTGATTTTGCCACTCACATACCTTTTTATGCTTTGGAATATGTTGTAGTTTAAGCAATATTCACTGTGTTCATGCGCAAGATTGTAGTTTCACCTTTATGATCTTTATATTGTTGTTTGTGATAGCTTGATTTCCAGCTGATATATAATAATGCTTGTAGATTAAAATAATGATTCCCAATTTGACCTTATAAGCTTTATCAAATAGAACCCTGGGTAAGACCCTCTCCGTTTTGAATGTTTTAGCTTCTGCTTCATGACTAGACATTGTCAAGAAAGAATGAGATAAGAGTTTGGAATATTTTATTCACTCCAATGAAATATCATTATCAATCATCAATATTTTGTTTCATTTTCTCCAATTAAAATCTTAATCTTGATATAAAGAGTGTAATAATTGACCCATTTAGACTATGCATAAGAGCCCATGTTGATTTTTCAAATGTGGTTGTATACGTAAACTATGTTAACATAGAATTGGCTGAATGTTCGTACAAGATTCATCATTCATGACTTTTATGTTTGTTTGTCTTTAGTTGTCAAACGAGAGATTGAATGAGGTAAGACTTATAACCGAACCTCACATTTCTATTAAAATCTTTCTGTTTCTAAAATTAGTAAATGCATAGATGTTAGAAATCATCTAAAATAAAACAAATATATTTTGCTGAACTTCATAAATTGCAAATTACTTTCAGAAATTAGCTTTCAATTTTGTTGGGCTGTGGGGCTTTTAAAATATCCATGCCTTTTTGCGCTTTAATGTTCCTAATCCCTTGTTTTTTAATTTCGCCCCTAGGATTTGGAACGCCAACGAAATTATAGAGCTATACAGGAGGGTCGCACTGGAGGAGATAGGTCAAATATGGTTGGTTGCATTGTTGCATGTAGCGTTTTGTAGAGGGTGAAAGCTTCTTGTTCTGCCTGTCTGTCATTTAAATCACCCTGGTTTTGTGGGTGTTTTTTTTCCTAAATACCTCCAAACCTCTAAAAAATCTAAAGATTGGACAAATAAATGCAATTAATCATAGAAAATGAAATCTGAGATTTTCCTTGTTAGTGCATGTGTTATGATGCCACTGCCAGGGCTATACTTCCACATCTTCTAATGTAAATTACGTGATGGTTCGTACATTTGCTCATACCTCGTTCAATTCTGAAACCTTGTACAATAGCCATCCAAGAACCAGGGTGAATTACAATTTCTCAGGCTGCAGATTTTGTTGGTCTTGTTAATTTATCTCATTCTAATCCTGCTTGAGGTTGAGTTGAAACTTTACACCCTTTTGGTTGTAAAATAATTTAGACAATGTCACTGTTAATCTTAAATAACATAATGTTATACTTACTTAAAAATAGTCATGTGTAATATTCTCAATACTTTCAGTCTTTCATCTAAGTGGCTCACTGTTTTACGCTCATAGCACTGTGTTTTGAATATAATGTCATTTTAATATTCCAATATGAAGTGTAATCATTCCTTATTTCTTTTCACCTAATAAGCACTTTTCATTCTACTACAATACATTTTTCTTATCAACGTTATTTTATTTTACTGATCGCCATGGTTATGGTCAAGGTAATTAGCTGTATATAAGAACGTGTGTTGAGTTAGTGCAGAATTTGTTGAGTGTTATCGTTATATTCCTTAAGGTGGCCCAAGTCAGATACCTGTGGGACCGTTTAGTATGCTGGTCTTTGTAAATGGTCCTAGACTTGGCCCACCTTAAAGTTTATGCCAGCAAATGTTAGCCTGATGTCATGCTCTGAGTAACTAAATTTAATGTAATCTCTACAGCACAAATGATAAACTCTTGAACAGTTTGTTCATCTATTAACACAGTTTGATGACCTTTGACCTTACAAATTTCAGCTGACCTAAATTTGAAAAATCAACGATTAACACTTTTCAGACAAATGAAAATGGCACAACATATCTGTCTGTGCTAATGATTTTCTCCAATGGTCTATCTTTTTTCTCGTTTTGGAATAGTCAGAATTTTCTTGGGAAATTTCCTTGTGCCATTTTCTGTAGATATAGCATTACTCGTATATCTAAAATAAACACAAACATCTCTTTTTGGCTATTTAACCTTAATTTTATTCTAGAATTAAATATTTACTCACTGCATGACCAGGCTAACATTTACTGCACAGCATTTTTGGAGTTGACCTGTGTGTTAGATCATTTAGTATGTTGCAAAATATGTTGATATGTTGCACCCAAAAAAGTCCCACATTTTAGTGTGTTGCAAAACATTTTTATGTTGCACCCTCAAAGTCCCACCTATTATTGTTTTTATAATATTATTATGATATACATGTATATTATTATGATATACAGGGTGTCCCGAAAGTATGCCCCCCCCCAGGCAGACATATACCAATGTCTCCATAGTATGTTTCATATATCATTTTAAAGCTTATCCAAAGTTACATTGATTCACCAAGTATCATGGTTCAACTCTCAAATGTGAAAAAATTACAAGCATTTCAAAATTTAGTGTTTGGTCAAAATTCAGTTCAATTTTACACCAAATCACTAGTCAATGTGTCCTCCCGGGCCATCTTAAAAGCAGCAATTCTTTACGGGTCTGATGAATATTGAGTTGGAAAAGAGAACGGTGAGGGTAGAAACTCTAAGGAAACACTTCTAAAGTCCCTTAACAGGTTTTAAGAGGGTTATACAATTCCACACCCCTATTTGAAGGGCTTTTAAGGTCATATTTGAAAATAATTGCTGCTGTTAACATGGCCAAGGGGGGACACATTGACTAGTAATGTGGTGTAAAATTGAACTTTATTTTGACAAAACACTAACTTTTAAAATGACTGTAACTTTTTCCCATTTGGGAGTTAAACCATGATACTTGGCAAATCAATGTAACTTTGGATAAGCTTTAAAATGATATATGACACATACTATGAGGACACTGGAATATGTCTGCTTAGGGGGGGCCCATACTTTCGGGACACCCTGTATGTATAAAGTATTGTGTCCCCGTAAATACATTCCTGCTTGATGCATATTAGATGACAAAACCATTTAGTGGCATAGCTTAGAAACGTAAGGCAAATGGCAGCAGGTGAAGTAGATTACATAGGGGATTGTTTAACATATATTCTTCATGATTTTCAGAGCATCATAAACCGGCCCCTAGCCAGCTTTTGGCTTGGGGGTTCACTTTTCAAAAAATTCCAAGGGGGTTCACATTTGACAACTTTGGCTGAAATCTTAAAATGGGGAAAAATGCATGATTTTAAAATAATTTTTAGCCAAGGGAGTGTCTGCTTGATTTAGATTACATTGTACAAGAGATAATTCTAAAAGGAGAAGCTTACCTCAAACTACCAAATAAGGGGTTTAAGTGTGATTTTTTCATTTAGAAAAAGGCTTAGAAAAGCCTTGAAATGTGAACACCTCCCAGTCAAACACTTCTGGTCTGTTCCAGTATGTTCAGAGATTAGACAGGTTTTACTGTATTTGATTGAATAACAATTATCCAGAGTATCACATATAGAACATTTCTAAATGCCTTTTATATCCACAGATGGCAGAATTTTTCTTAGGAAATACATATACAGGAGCGATGTATTATTAGTGTATTTATTTAAGATGTATTTCCTAAGAAAAATTCTGCCATCTGTGTTTATAATCACCACCAGAAGTAGTAGTATATTGTTATAGGCTTCAACGTTTTGTGGACAGTGTTTGGCCATTGGGGATTGATGTTTGGCACCTGGCAGTTAGTGTTTGGCTTTGGATGTCTGTAAAAAATGGCAGGTAGTGACATTTTGCATGTAAATCCCTTGTTTGTATTATTGCAGAGCTCTGAGAACACAAGTAGTCCTGTAGGATCCCCCAGTGAGACAAGTGAAGCAAGTACACCTACAAGTCAAAGTGTTGAACCTGTCAAGTCCGCTTACCTCATTGATAAATGGTCAGACTTCGACAGAAAGTATCCTTCATAAGAATTTGCATCATCAAGATGCTCGTGAAAATACCTTTTTTACTCTTTAACATGTTCATTAGGTTGGATTATTAAATCACTAAAACACTTTTTTCTTCTTTTCACAACCTTTATTTTGAAAACACAGAGCCTTTTTTACTGTTTTTTTCTTCTTTTCACTGGTTGAGTGTCAATTTCACACTGAGCCCTCTGTACAAAATTAATTTCTAATTGGGGAATGTTATTTGTTAAAGGTCCCATGAAGAATTTAAGTCACAAAATCATTCTATTATATCAAAAGTTCTCAACTGTCATTTTGATCGATAATTTTGAATTTGATGCATTATTGAAAAATGTAATTTTCTAAGTAATAAATTCCTAGGTTTATTATGCAAATATACTGGACTCAATTGTAAACACTTGCTGAATGTTGATATTCCTTAACAGTCGTTAGATATATGAAGCCATTATTCACACATAGTAGACCACTATTAACAGAAACTCTACCAGGCTGCTGCCTCCCATTAGCTAGACTTCTTACAACTGACCGACAGTTGGCCTCTGTAAGTACCATATTATACACTCACCTTGTTCCTCAGTGTAATGGCAAAAAGAAAAATACTTTTATTTTATGTTAATCAGACCTTTACTTATGGACAAAAAACTTGGAGAAATTTCATAATTGTGCTTTTTCCAGTATTCAAGAAATGACCAAAAATGTGTGACTCTTTCGGTCACTCTGAACGAGTTGGACCTTATTTGAGCTAGTCTTATGACAAACGATAATATTATATATCTCCCAAGTGTTTTGTAACGAGGCTTGAATTGAGCATCTCACAGACTGTTTTCAAATGTGAGAGGGGCCCCTTCAACCCCCCCCCTCCCTTGCCAATTTATGTTATGAATGGAATTATGGTTTATAAATTACAGGATCCTCATCGAACCACTGGTGAGGATGACCTTGAGATTATTATAGATGACAACGAACTAACATATGGGGAACAGTCCAGTGCTAGTATACATGATCCCACACAGAAAGCAACTCTACAGGTAACATACTAGCCTGATGTATTTGGTGTGTCATGATATATATATTGGGTGTGTCATGATAAACATTGGGTGGGTCATTGTTGGGTTTGGTGGCTCATCAGGTGGGATCAGTTGAAACTCATTCTAGAAATGAATATTGTGACAGCGTCTTGAGTTGTTCCTTGAAGGATACTGTTCAAACATGTAACCCCAATATAGCAATTTCTTCCCTTCCTACTTTATGAAGATGGTTTTACGTTGTTTTCCATAAAAATAACAATTAAGTAATTAGTGCCTCTGATAGTGTTGATAATAGATATGGGGAATTAATTTTAAATAGGCAACTATAACAAATGGTCAAAGAACATATTGAAAAAATCAGCTGTTTTAAGATTTAGTGTAGATCTTCTAAATGTAGGGAGTTTCTGGAGCACTATATGAGATACTGTTATATTGTTGACACACCAAATATATGTTGTACCATCATGACACACCCAATATGTAATACATTCTAGTTGCCCCATGTATAGACTATATAAACCAGTAGATATATAGTAGTCATAACTAGTCAATTTAGTGCCGCAAATTAATTTTTATTGTTTATTTTGCTTTTGAGAATATTTTACATTATTAATATAAATTTAAATTCATTGTGAAATAAATAATGTGACCATTTTTTACTAAACAGATACAGATAAAGTTACAATAGAGAATGTCCACATAGTTCACTTTTCCCCAATGTTATCTGGTGAATTAATTTGTATGGAATGAACCTTATTTTACCCAGTGTTATTTTGATGAAGTTTTTGTCTGCAAATTACAAAAAATTATAGATTTCATCCCTCTCATTTACCAAATCAGCATTTTATTTCTACGCATTAATTTGGTTCATAAAAAATTAGCCACAACTTTTTTATTAATATTTTTAGTATTGATTTGCTTCAAGTTGTTGACAGTTAACGGCATTTCTTTTTAGAATTGATATAACTGCACAAGCACTATGTATCAGTGAGATATTGTTTCATTTTGCTTCAAAATATTTTTTCATAAATTTTCAAATTTTTACTTGCATCCAAAATCTGCAAAGTAAGGATGGATATAATCATTCAACAATCTCTGTGCGAGGATAGAATAGAAATCATCCATGTAATCCTGTATATCTAATATCCAATTATAGTTCACTACCAAATCAATGGCAGTAAATGGGACCAAAAAAGCAATAAATTGAGAGCTTTTTTAATTTCACTGTATGTGTATATGCTATTGAAGCGACAAATGTGATTTATCAATCTTACCCGTCTGTCTGGCGGCTCTGGCCCCATATCTCCCCTACTTATACTGCCCCCTGATCCCCCCTCCCCCCATCTTTAGTCCCCGATATATCCTCACATACATTATAGTTACCATGCCAGAACGAATCAGGATTCTATATTCACATTGTGTTGAAAAATGTAGTATTTTTCCTTACAGTATACTTCTTGAATTTAAAATATGGTTTTGAAAAAATAAAAATGTTGGGAATGTTCTGTTGAAAATAAGATGTGACTTATTCTGTCATGGTTACTATGGTTACATTTAATGAATCATTATATCCATCCATTTTCACTGTAATCTATCTCCTTGTCTTGTATATTGAATTGTGATATCCACCTATTTACATTGTATTCTATCTCCTTACCAACACAATTTCATGTTTTCAGCCATTATTATCGGATTATTAACAGCTCACAGGTTCCAAGATTTTTTCATTTTTGTTGTCTCAGTAAGAGAGAGGTGATGTCCCATGATTCAAAGTAGGCCTGGTTATCAAATCAAAGGTTTTGAAAATGAAATTCTGTCCATATATGGTCTACTTCTGGGACATTTCCTCCTCTGTGTAATTTTGATAATTTTAATCTATATTTAATTTATGAGCTTTTAATGGATGATGCTAATGATGGATTAAGATACAATTCTATAATTAGAATCACCTTCATTATGTCACCACCACAAGTTCCAGGTGGTGACATATTGTTATAGTCTCAAACTTTTTTGTGGATGGTCTTCGTTGGTTGGCGTTCAGTGTCTGTAACAAATGGCAGGTAGTGACATTTTGCATATTAATGCCTCGTTATTATGTTATGTCATCATCCATTTAGCGGGTTACATGATTGTCACAGATGAGGAAGTTCATCTCTAAACGACAGAAATCATTGAACCAATTATAATTTTGATTTAATTTATTCTTTACCCTTTGTTATGTTAGCCATTTAAATTCTAAGTTAAAGTCCTGGCTTAAGTTGTGCATGTTTACGGGGGCTAGAGGATTAAGCTCAGCTTTATGTTTACATGTTTTCATGATTTTTTGGTACGTTTGGGAAATGGTGGAATAGTAATGGTGATGGTCAACTCATTTTGTCACAGTAGGTGACTTGTCACAATGCTATGCTATGTCACTATCGTGGTGATTTTTGATGAATTGGTAATTTGTAATAGTGTGACAGTTGGGTAATTTGATACTTGTAAAATAAGTTGATCAAAGATAAAATAATGTTTACTTGCATGAAGTCACATTTTGCAATATATGTAACATTATTTTAACATGTGAAATACATGAATTATAAAACCTGTATAGTGGTGTTACATACAATATCAGTATCATCAACTTATATAGTTATTTACAAGTTCAATCTTATGAGTATCTAGTTTTCATATTGCAAAAAACTCTTATGTTATACTGGTGTTGACTTAGATTTATAAATGTGTTCCTGTTATAAATGTTTCCTATGTATTCCAACCATTCAGTCTTGCGTTAAGCCCCTTCCCTCCTTTAATATTGAGTTTGAGAGAGAATGGGGGAGGGGTAACACTTGGGCTTGATGCAAGAATGTGTGTTTTACAGAGACAATGACCAATAGAAAAGTTTCATTCGGATATAAAGATGGCAGCATTGTCTCAATATATACTCATTCGCACTATTACCTTTCTTTATGTGAAGTATACATAATATCCATCCCATGATTTACACTGAGCAGCTCAACTTCATTTACTACATCATGTTGAATGCTAATGTAACCCTTGTCTAGACTATACAAAATGTTCATGCCTGTGCTTGAGTTTGCTTGAGTTTGCAGTATAATTGTGACACAGATTGGATATTATCTATGAAACTAGATTTCTATTGGCCAGTGCCCTATGTTGTTGTGTGTTAATTTTTTTCATGTCGTTTTGGCTGTTTAAGGTTGAGGTTCATTCAAATCCACCCGGGGCCCAATCCACAACTGATGACTGTCAACTTTTAACTATCTCAAGCCCATCATCCTCAGATGACGTCTTATTAACAGCATAGCGATACCTCTGTAGCCCACCAGGGGGCATGAGCAAGACAGCGGGGCCCCGAGTGTGTAAGAATTTTTGTCGCCTGCCTGCGTTCATCACTGAAATATCATGGAGAGTCTTCATCTAAAAATTCATTTTTTGAACAATTCTGAGTAGAACGAAAATTAGATTTAATTTTCTGCTGATTTTTACAAGATTTTTGCATCTTTACTGGCCTCCATGATGTTTTGATGAAATTCTTTGATATAATAAGAATCACCTTATTTTGCAGATCTATTAAGGCAGCTAGCTAGCTATGTAGACATATGTGCTAGTATAGAAAAAGTGTGAGGAGGTATAGGAGGGGTATTTTGGTTGGGGGAGGGGGAATATTGAGAGGGAGGCTCTTCAGAACTATTAGAGCAAAAATGAAATCATGCAATTTTTCAAAATATGAAATTTCAATCCAACATTTATTTAGTGTTATTTATTTTTAATAGTCCTCCTTCCCCTCCCACTGTGGAATTAGTCATAATACACCCCCCCCCCCCAGTCCCATTCATTCATAAGGACATAAATCCTAGTGATGCGTTTTATTTGACAACGATGTGGATTTCTTTTAGATTGAAGATTTCTCATAATGAAGGGGTAAATTTTAGACTAATTGCTAATAATTACTTAAAGTGACACTGTACCCATTTATCTATAAATGACACTGCCTTGTTCATATACTATTCATCAAATAATTATTTAAAGTGGCACTTTTCCTAGTTATTGAATAATTATTTAAAGTGGCACTCTCACTTTATCTATATCCATTTAACTGTACATTTAATTACCATTTAACATAGAGAAATAGCTATTAATATGTGTGAACTATTAGTTGCAAATTAATCTTGGTGAAACTGAATTCAGATGTGTTTTCATTCCTCCGGACAGGTCTTAATGACACAAACAGAACAAATGCTTACAACTTTTATAACCAAATTAACGGAACAACTGTTCTTATTCTAGCTGAATGTCCAACTTAAATTTTTTTTGTTGAATTTTTTATTTCTGCATCATAACCAAGAAATATTGTGATTTTTGACAAGAAATTGCAATGTTTCACTTTTTGTCTTTAATGAAAAAATAACTTAAAAATTGCAACTTTTCGATGATATATTTTTTTACTTACCAGGGGTCTGTCATTTGATAAAACAAAGTAATGTGATTCTTGTAGCTTTTTATTGTATTGCTGTGAATCTAAATTTAACACTTTCTTCTATTTAGTTTACTAATACTATTTTGTACTGTTGATTTACGTAACTAAATGTAGTCTAAATATTTTCTGTTGTTCATTACATTTTCTCAGTTATATTTTGTCAATTGTTTGGTTTCTTTCATTCTGCAATTGCCAATAACACTTTTTGAATTGTTATTTAAATTTTACTCTTACTTTTAGAAATGGTTAATTCTTCTTAATTTGCCTTTACTTTTGTGTGCATTTAGTATTCTTTAGATTTTACATTTATCTAGTTAAGATGCATTGTGTGGCCTGCTTTAATGTAGTTTGGGCACTTGAAATAGGCCAGGAACCCATAGCCCTCACTGATAATTTCAAATTCTTGAAACATCATACGGTTACAGATCCACAAGTCAATTGCTCTCAGATTTCTCAGACTAACTCTAAAAGAGACAATTAAGTTGTGCATCTGTAAGGTAGTGTTTTTTGGAGAAATGGACCCCTGGATAATGCATGGTCTGAGTTTGTATTGAGTATGCTATGGGTTGTCCTTGTTTTATGGGGAACAACAGTTCAAGAGCCATGCTTAAATAACAAATCTTTTCATATGCTAAAGTAAGAATCAAAAATATTAATTAGAAAAAATAGCGCTTCATAGAACAGTAGTAATGTACATTTCATTTGATTGTTTTGCTAGTTATTGCGTAGAATTTGAGTATTTTTGTATGCTTTGTTTTTAATACAGGGTGTTCAAAAAATGCAACCCAAAGAAATCGCTATATCATGAAAAATACTACTTCAATTATGTTCACAGTCTCTTTTTTCTTTCCTGAAAATATGAACACAATTGGATTAGTATTTTCCAAGATATAGCGATTTCTTTGGGTTGCATTTCTTTTAACACCCTGTACATCTATCACTGTTGTCATATTAATTTGCTTATAGTATTTTTCATCAAGTATTTATTTTTTGCTTGTTATTAAATTGAATTTAAGAAATAGGTGAAACGTTTTTCAATGAATTTTAAGCTTTGCTTTGTCATGTACATGTACTGTGTGTTTAAAATGGAAGATGTCAGCTTTATTCAATGGCAATCTACAGCAATATTATGACATATGACAAAAGACAGATGAGGATAGGGTGATTTGGGGTAGGGGGGTTTATTGAGATATTCCAGTGCTTTGATGAAATCTCAACTGGTTACAGCAAGGTTCAGGGTTCAGTTTTCAAAATCTCAAATATGTAGCATATGGATTTACAGTTAATACAGGAGATTACCATGGGCCCAATTGAAAACAGCCCTGTTACAGAGTGAATTTTAGGTTCCCTTGTGCTATATTTAGTCTTGCTCAAAGACTGTATCCACCCCCCCCCCCTGTCACCTTCACTCTTTACCTGGCAATATACTATAGAGAGAAGGATAAAGGGGGGGGAGTACAGGGTCTTTTAAGCAAGACTATGCTATATTTGTAACAAGGAGCAGCCGCTCGCTTCAGTGCTTTTAAAACCTATGTGATTTACAGATACTAGTATATCTTTATTTTCAAAATTATTTCTTGATTTCAGGTAGATGATTCCCAGACTGTGGTATAATAAGGAAAAACGAGTAAGGCAGAATTATGGACCCACTGTACCTAAACTGATTCAAATATGGACTACTTAGCATGAAATTACAACCAGTAGTCTTAAAAAATTTGTAAATTCAATTGATATACCTCTACAAATTTGGTTTATTGTGTTGAGGTAGGGGGTAAAACTTAAAAACTCAGATTATTTTTTCATAGAATATAAATTGATTTTTAAAAGAAACTGGTTGTTTTTTCAAAAGACCAGCAGCTGGTCCATGTTTGAATTAGTTCAGTTAACATTGAATTGCCTTAGATGTGATTGCTTCTAACTCACACTTTTGAGGCTATTGTCTGAGACACATTGTGGGTTGACGAGTTGTGTATTTGCACCTGTTGATCAAAATCCCATAACTAATGCCTTGGTCACATTTGCTCCGATTTTCACTATGGCGCCCTACCGATTGAGTATTTTGTTCAAAATTGAATACAATATTGAACAAAACACTCAATCGGCCAGGCGCCGGCTGATGGATCGGAGCAAATGTGACCCAAGCATTAATGATACAGTCATGAAATGACTCTACTCATACTGGCACAATATGACAGGTCTCTTGCAAATGACAGAATGACAGGTGCAATGTAGACAGAGATGAGAAGTCCCCTCCATTCTATAACATATCAAGAACATTATTCAGATCTGCTCCATTTAAAATGTGACGGGATACTGGTTAAAATGAAATGCCCAAAATATGAGAAATATGACAGCAACAAAATATGTCCCATATCATGGCAGACGCTTAAAAATTAAAAGTTCCATGAGGTTTCAAGGTCTTACTATGGGAACCATCGAGAGATAACAAAATGGGACCAAGAAAATTTTCATATTTATTGATGAGGTGTTGGGATATACAAAGTTTATATTGTAGTTTATTCTAAACTTTGACAGGTCTCTTTTAGAAGTATAACATATGCGTTTAATAGTACCTTGTCATATTGTGCCAGTATTTCTCTAACTAGTATCACACATTTTGAAATATATGGATGCTATGTAATTATCCCATCGAACGAAGTTCGGAGGGATATAGGGAACGCCTCCGTCCGTCCGTCCGTACGTACGTCCGTCCGTACGTACGTCCGTCCGTACGTACGTCTGTCCGTCCGTCTGTCCGTCCGTCCGGGCAATAACTCAAATACCGTTGGCCCGATTTTGTTCATATTTTGTACACATATACCCTATGGGGGTAGAAGTTCTGCTCGAAAGCCAATTTTCAAAATGGCCGCTCATTTCAAAATGGCGGCCATTTTAGTGCCGATTTTACAGTAATTTAGGTGCAATATGTAAAACTGTAATAGCAATATGTTTTAAGTGTAGAAAAATGATAAAGGACATTAATAATGCTACAAATGTAGATATTAAAGAAGCACATGGCAGCCATCTTGAAAAATGGCGGCCTTTACTCGTCATTTTACGATTTTTGCTGTAACTCAAAAAATAGTGGAGCGATTTTGTTCATATTTGGTATGTGAATACTATAAGCATTGCACACTGTCTAAAGACACTTTTGGTAGAAGGCGGCCATTTTGAAAAAAATTTTGAAAAATGGCCGCCGCCATTTTAACGTAACTATAACTATAACTCGAAAAGTAGTGGAGTGATTTTGTTCATATTTGGTATGTGAATAGTTTAAGCATGACACACTGTCCTATGACACTTTGGGTAGAAGGCGGCCATTTTGAAAAAAAAATTGAAAAAAGGCCACCATTTTAACGTATTTTACTATAACTCGAAAAGTAGTGGAGCGATTTTGTTCATATTTGGTATGTGAATACTATAAGCATGGCACACTGTCCTATGACACTTTTGGTAGAAGGCGGTTATTTTGAAAAAAATTTTGAAAAATGGCCGCCATTTTAACGTATTTTACTATAATTCGAAAAGTAGTGGAGCGATTTTGTTCATATTTGGTATGTGAATACTATAAGCATGGCACACTGTCTATTTCTAATGACACTTTTGGTAGAAGGTGGCCATTTTGAAAAATGGCCGCCATTTTAACGTATTTTACTATAACTCGAAAAGTAGTGGAGCGATTTTGTTCATATTTGATATGTGAATACTTTAAAAGCATGGCACATTGTCTTATAAAACTTTGGGGAGTAGTCGGCTTTTTTGAAAAATGGCCACCATTTTTATGTGTGTTATTTTACAAGTACGTGTGCGATTTTTCAAAAATTTTAGAGGTGGCTTAAAAGCATTTTATTTCTTCTGATGACAAATTGGCTAGTGAGCAACCATTTTGAAAATGGGGGCCTTTCTGGTATGTTGTTTTATGATATTTGCTATTCGTATGTAAAAATGCCAGCTATTTCTGTTCGATGGGATTCGCTACGCTTTGGCGTTGCCGTTGTTCTGGTTCTACATCTAACATGTACATGTATTACACCCTAAGACCAAACAAAGGAATAGGTGAGAATGAGTTGAAATGTTTTTAGAAATTGAAAATGAAATTGTTTGTAGAACAATATAAGCCAAGCTGGTAGTTTATATAGTATCATTTCTACTTCTCGTTTTCGCCATTTCTGTTTGGTTCAGAATCATGGGATGATTTAACAGTCTTTGCCTTGTACTCAATCACTACATACACTAATGTACTGTTCTATTCACTCTTCTAGCTTGCTGGTGGGTTTTGTGTCTTCGTGCATCAATCAACTGAATTCACCCTCTTCATTATTCATTTGGTTGGTTGGTTGAAGGTGGGAATCAATGGTTCAGGAACTTAAAAAAATGATCTTGCTATCATATCATATCCCCAAGCGAAAATCAAAGTGACTCAAAAGAGCCAACTCCCCCCCCTCTAATTCACCAGAGTCTAGGTGGTTGGGAATATAATTATTATATTGAGGAGGTGGATCAGAGACTTGTTGCATGAGTAAGCAGATTCGAGTTAGTGTTCCAATCTCTCCATACTCTCCGAACAATATATGACTATTTCAGCATTTGGTGGAAAATTTAGAGATCGAGTGGGCGGGGGCTTGATGCAAGAGGTGTATGATTTAAAGCTGCTCTGTGAATACTGGTCCTTTACTGGGTGTAAAAAAATTCTCTTTACACTTTACATATACTATGTAATGCATTGTTATTGAAAATATACTTTTTTGACACCCTGTTTGACATGACATGCTTCAATTGTGAAATCACCTGAAACATGGCCAGCTTTAATAATATCCCTCTTCCTTGATTTGTGCATTCTCCGATCACAGGGCTTCAAAATCCAGAATATATTCTTTCTTTTTATCCCCTGTGATAAGCAGTTAGAATTTCCACGATTAAGAACTCGCTATCTGATTGGCTGATGCAACCAAAAATCATGTATAAGTCATTGCGCATAATTAGACCATGTGATTCAGTTTAATCTGGCGCTTCCAAATTGGTTATAGCAGGGGGAGGAAGTAGGTATGGATTCTGGATACCTGCTTAGGAGGATGTGATTTGTATTTCTATGAACTTTGTCTTCTAAGCATGTGTATAGGGAGCAGGCAGCATGGGTCTTCATATAATATTTATAGCAGGAACACTTTGCTATGTATTTCACTGATTGTACCTCTATAGTAGAAACTGCTCTTCTTGTTAGACTAAGGGCACCATATTACAAATTGTGCATTTGTATTTTTGTGCTCATATCATATGTCTGAATTAAAATGTGAATACTACTGTGCTGTACTTTTTACAGCACATGTACATGTACTCGTATTATACATGTCATATGACACTTTGTACATATACTTTATAACACCTTGACTTTTTCTTGACAGTTTTCTGAATTTTTAACACCAGTTTACAAGTATAAAAGCTTGGCTCTTATATTTATATAATGCTTGTTACTTAATAATTAATCATTTTTGGTTTTATCAATTTGTTACTCTTAAATTAAGAATTTCTACCTTTTGTTAATCAATTATGGAATCGCTAAAATCCCTATTAAATTTTTAGCAGTGTGGAATTTTATTTTAGTTGTTGTTTTGATGTCAATCAACATAGATTTTCTTAAGATTATTAAAGATAGCTTTGCTATAGTGCCATGCATTAGCTTAAAAATACCCTTGTTTAAAATACATAATGTTGCCATGGTAACCACTTGATGATATGGTTACCACCTGTGTGCTTATAGTAACCAGTTGTTTCTATGGTTTCAGATTGATGATTCATCAGTAGGAGAGCCAGGCGCTACAAACAACAACATTCCCCAAGTGAGACAAACTAGAGTCCGAGTTGCAGGTCCTACAGGGGAGACTGTGTAGCCTACGAGGGAGACTGTAGTGTATTAGGGAGATTACATTTATTACGAGGGAGATTAATCCCTTGTAGGAAAGACTAAGTAGCCTATAAGGAACATCCTGTAGCCTCTTGGGAGAAGTTGAATACTCGTAAAGGGATATCATATTGCCCATGAGGGAGATAAAGTATATTACAAGGGAGATTGTATAGTCTACAAGGGAGATTGTGAATTCTACGAAGGAGATTATATAGAGACTGATAGCAGGAAATGTTAAAGTGGTGATGTAAAGTGGACTTTCATCTCTACATTATTTGAATAACATCTCTATTCATTTCAAGAACATCTCTCATCATTTAGAGAACATCTCTCATCATTTGGAGAACATTTCTCATCGTTTGGAGAACATTTCAGATTCTCTTTAGATGTTCATGATGTATTTATAGCATGTAGTGTTCACCTCATCATTATCATTCACTACTAGGCATATTTCATGAAGTTTCATATTTAAAAATTTTATCTTGTAGCATTAGTATGTAACCATTAAGCATCTGCAATTATATTTGAGCTATATCATTCAACAATTGAAATTGTGGAACTGTGTACTTGATCCTCGTAGGATATAAAACAGTTTGAATGGTCCTTGTATATAATATTGCATGTATTAAAGAATGTAAATGAATACTTCATCCTCATAGGATATGCTACAAAACAGTGAAAGATGTTCTAGTGCACACATGTATGATATCATATTCAGAATAGGTATAAGTGGTCCTTTTATGTCTGAAAGAATATGCTTTAGTACAAAAGCAGTGTAAGTGGTCCTTATAATGTATACATTATACACACTTAAATGGTGTTAATTGTTCTTTAAGAATATGTACTGTAAATAAATGTTCACGTGTATTATAAATGCTCATTATAATGAGTGGTTGTTCCCTGTATAAGGGAGCACTCATGGAATAGTTTAGAAATTTTCAATCCAAGTTACAAAATTCTTATTTATTTATTGAATTTAATTAAAATTACGGAATGTCCCGCTGAATTTTTATCCCACCTAAATTTTGAATTAAGTGGATTTACACGCTGTTAAATATGTTTCTTTAGTTTATGTAATATGTATGTTATGTTAATATATGAAATGCTAAAAAACAGTGTTACTGGTCCTGATATACATAACAGTGTTCTCCTAGGAGTTTTCTCCGTGTGAGTTCAAAGTTCAAATTCTCAATTTATACAAAAATTGATCCAAATATGCCAATTTTTCAGAATTGTTTTATTTTCAATGAAATCTTGTTAAGATGACTCACTAGTTGCCTCATCGCCAGGGAGATCACTGCATGATGTGTTTTCTATATTTGCTTTTTGCCTGTGTTGAACTTTTCGGCACAATATTTCCCACCATTTTGTACAACAAAGACATTATTAAATTATTTGCCATCTTAAAATGCTAAGATGTTATACTGTGCAATATGTAGATAGTTCTTAGTATAGATGGCACTTAGGTTGCCAATTATATAGATGGCATTTTGTTTGCCAAAGCTTTCATATTTGGTGTTTTCACTATTAACTTTGTGTGTTGCCAAAATATTAAAGTATGTTACAATTATTTAAGTCCTCCTGTGCCCAACAGAAAACTTTAAAAACACTATAGATGGGGTTAATTGCATTTTTAGTCAGTACCATCAAGTGGTTATAGCCACCATTTTTTGACCCTCATTGTCATCATACGTTACAATCAATTGTTATTACACTATATACATTTTGTTATTGTTTTGCCTTGTTTAATTAGGCTACAATGAATGAAATAATATAGTAGGCTGATTATTTTGATATTCTGCTTGGTACACATGTACAGAATTGGTAAAACGCAAAATTTAAGCGTGCTCCACACTAAAACAATTATAATGTATGTTTCTATTAGTGTGACCCCTTCATAATATTGTGTGATAAAGATTTATTAAATTGTACATAACCCACCTATGTATATATGCATATTATATTTCATTCCATTTTCAACTTATACTGTGATTTTGCTTTTGAATATTGCTTTACTAATAATGTACAAGTACATCAAACCTGTATCAATGTTGATTAATCTTGAATTGTAAGATTAATTCCTTACGCTTTGTTGCCTATACTGTAAAACATGTGTGATTGAGTGCCTCTCGATTAATGTGATTACTTTTCGGTCATTTTATTTTCCTCACTGTAAAAACAATCATTGGTATGATTGCCAACCCAGGGAGGAGCCTCGCGGCAAGATACAATGGCCGCCACCCAAATCCAATTTACCTAGTCTCCCCTGTCCCCTGACCTTCGTATTGACACCAATTTTCCTATGCACGGCTAATCCATGCAATTTTGGCTTGTCCCAGTGACTTTCCGATGACACGTTTTACTGTATATATTTGTAAGAATTGCATTGTAATGATACATTATGTGTATGTTATACATGTATGTTAAATGTTGATTGAAGAACGCAACACATGGGCATAGCTAGGCGAGGCACTTACCTAAATTAATAGAAATATTAATTCAGATATTTTTCTGTAAATTAAGTCTTACGATTGTATTATTTCTCAATTTACTCAATTTTGCCTCGCCTATTAAAATTTGCGTCAATTTGCATCTCTTATTCCTGACTATACCCATGTTGACATGCTAGTAAAAACATATTGCTTGATACTGAGATTATTCAAGATAATTTGAGTATCTTGATGAGGTTGGTTTTAGTAGATAGATATATCATCAGAGGGGGTCTAAAAGGGCAACATATAAGGTATATGGAATTTCATAGACCCCAAATTGTATAATGAGGCTTCACAGCTGAGCCTAAGCAGTACATGTATTTAAAAATCTGTTAGAAAATGTAGAGATTTTGCATTATATAAACTCATGGTTAATTCAAAGATGATATCTAAATTCTGATTGGTCAATTTAATTATGATATCAGTTCTCATATGCAAAAATATCTAGAATGTTTGATAGGCTAATGTTGTTCAATAAAAATTATATATACATGTATTTGGGAAGCGATGAAATTGTTCTTCAAGAAGTTGTACAAAAAAGAACAGAAAATAAAATTTAAACTAAATAAAATCTTCTGTGTTAATAATAAACAGGGCATTTCTCTAAACACAACCATTCAAAGACAATCACACCCAATATACCCATATTCTGATATTATATAACAATAGTCATTGTCATTCAAATTGAATTCAAGAATGAAACTCCATGCTTTTAGACAACTGCTTTGATGAAAAAGTTCCACGTAATCTTTCTTCATAAAGGTGAGAAGCAAATTGTCAGATTCATCCCTTGGTGCATATTTCACAAATAATATTTAGCACTTCATGTATTAAGAATATGGCTCAAGTAAATTGAAAATAAAGGTTAAACCCAAATGTCCAGTTTAAAATTCGGGGCATGGCATCTTCAACGAGGTCTAAAAAACTCAGTGTGTCCAAAGACGAATTTGCAAAGCTCTGTATTTTTATTGTACCTAAAAAAGGTATGATATTGTCGTCAGTTTGTTTTGTCATGTACTCTGGTACTGTCCCATTGATTTAAACAAACTTAAACATGGAAATAGGAGAAAATTTTGGAATTACTTTCTCTCATTTGATATGATAAAAACAAATATATTTTTTCTCATCAAAAATACTATTTATTTTTTCTAACACCTAAACTTTACACATAAATACTGTGTGGCTGATACAGATTTAACAAACATGTTTTCTCAATTATTTCTAATGAATAACTAATTAATCAAAAGAAAATTATTTCCTCAAGTTTCTTACGTCATACTAGTATTACAGTTTTATCAAATGACATAAGAAAATATTAACAGATCTTTAACAATTATGTTACAATTCAATCTTATTGGACCATTTAGGTAAGATACTGTCACAAAGTCAACCTTTTTATAATCATTGGAATTTAGCACCTGCCATGTTGAGTTGGCATAAAAGGTTTAATTCATGTCATATATGGTCTGACAAAGCAGAATGGTCGAGTTTAGATATATATAGCAACCTTCAACCAATAATGATATATTTAACTCAATTTTAAAAACAAATGGCAGATTCATGTCTCTATGACGCATGCTATTTTCTACTTATTTTCGAAAACAAAGCAATGTGTCCGGGCAATGTGTACTCTACTTTTAATACCCATTGTTAAATAATTAGGTTTACTTTACAACTTTAAACTAAAACTGTTGTTTTTCAGTTGATTGCAGTAACTACTTTTGTGTGTTCCATTTTTGTTGTTTTTATTTACTTTTATTTTTGTTTGCAAGAGTTTCACTTGTTTATTTGTTAGTATATTGCTCAGCAAGTTGCACCTCATCATGGGCTTTATAGCACAAACAGCACTTTCTGGAATATCTATCAGTAATCATTTACTTTACGAACTAAACAGTTTATTTCAGTTAACTTTTCACTTTCTCTATGGTTAAATTGTTCAGCAAGTTCTCATCAAACAGCACTTCCTTGTTTACTTCACTAACTAAACTGTTTCCAGTTAACATCTCAGGTTCTCTGCTGTTCATATGTTAGCATACTGCTCGGCAAGTTGCACCTCATGTATGTTTCAACAAACAGCACTTCCTGAAATATTTATCAGTTCTTGTTTGTTTTACTAACTAAACTGTTTGATTCTGTTAACTTTTCAGTTGGTCATTTGTTTGCATAATGCTCAGCAAGTTGCACCTAATATATATTTCACCAAACAGTACTTCCTGAAATAGCTATCAGTTCTCACTTACTTTACTATAGTAACTTAACTGTTTGTTTTTGTTTAACTTTTCAGTTGTTTAATTGTTTGAATAATGCTTGGCAAGTTTAACCTCATGTAAAAACAGCACTTGCTGAAATAGTTATCAGTTCTCATTTACTTTACTAACTAAACCATTGCTTGTTAGCTTATGAACTGTTTGTTTTTCTTTTCAGTTGTCTATTTATTAGCGTAATGCTCAGCAAGTTCCACCTCCTCTTTGTGGGCCTTACTGTTCATGTGTGCGTTGTAAGGTTGAGGTCCGTTCAGTTGTTTTTCACATACAGCACAATAGTATGCCTTTAGTTTAAGGTCTTTGCTCTCTTGGTCATTACGATTGTATGCGGACACATAAGGCTTGAATGAACCTGGAAAACAACAAAATAGTACAGTATAATGGACTGGAAAACAACAAAATAGTACAGTAAAATGGACTGGAGAAATACAAAGGCCAAATTGTTTAATAAAATAAAGCAAACAAATCTCAATGCCATGGAACTTATGCTATGACATTAGATTTATCTTATGGTGAAGAAGTATGAGTTTGTATTTAATCACGACCTATATAACAATGACATCACTATAAATATAATGTCAAGACGACAATGTTGCCAGTTACTATGTCAAAAAGTATGACCTCACAACAGGCCAAAAGGTCAAGGAGAAATTTCATGGAATTTTAGAAATTCTAAAGATTCATAAAACCACTACATGATTATGTGTGAAATTGTGTGTGTAAACCTTGAGGAGGAGCTCCAAATCTGTTGTTTGCGTCTGGTTTATTTTCAACTTCCTCTTCTTTTTTGCCCTGCAGCCATGGCAACCCTGCTGGTTGTTCTGTGACAACCTACAACAAAAGAATGGTATGTAGTTATATATATATATATGTTTTTTATTAAGTTATTCATTTGTACAAAGAATACAATACAAAAATACAGTGTAAGTGGCTGTGCTTTTAGCATTATTAGCCACGTTCTACAATTACAATATACAATGTATTCAATCAATACTATTGATTAAAATAAATGAGATACAATAAGATAAAAATTGTTTTGTGGAGGATTTCAGACATTTACACATCGCTCGAAGAAAATGGCACTGCACTGTAGTTATATTAACCCTACTGATACTGCTATAACATACAACACAACAACTCCATGCCGACTATCAGCCCCATATTTCGAACATCATTTTTGAGAAAAGGGCATAAAATATGACCAACTACATGTATATGACTATAGCCTAAAGGTTGACAAATACATAGAGGTTTGACATCTAAAGGTATGACACATAAAAGGTTCGACACTAATATAAAGGTTGACACATACATAAAGGTTTGATATCTAAAGATATGACACATAAAAGGTTTGACACTAACATAAAGGTTGACACTTACATAAAGGTTTGACACCTAAAGGTATGGTTGGTACTTACATAAAAGGTTTGATATAAACATAAAGGTACGACACAAACATAAAGGTATGACACTTACATAGAGGTATGACCCAGGAACGTATCCCATCATTCCCTGCTCATTCTGACACTTCCACCAATGGCTGTTGTCTGGATGGACCATCAGAAACATCAGGTTATCTTTCTGCTTAAAGGAAAGTTCTGTTTCGCCAAGTGGACTGTCTTTGTTAGCTTTATAGTTGTACTTGGCTAGTAGTTTTGTGCCTTTGACTAGTGTACTAGGTGGTGCTATAGATAAAAATAGATTTTTAATATCGATCTATGCACTTTACTCAAGTAGCTAAACCATTTATTTAAGGTATAGAGAATCAAGTATTATTTCACATTGCCAATTTAAAACCATGAATGTAAGAAAGAAAGCCCATGCATAGACTAACCCAAATAGTGATCTTGAAAAAATATCAGCGATTTACATTTGTAATTCATACCCAACTTCACATAAAATTACAAAAAAATTGACTAACAATAACATGATGAGGATTCATTTTTTCTTTGAGATTCTAAAATGAAGCTATGAGTATTTCTCGTATATATCAAATATGCCTTGTATACTCACCGTCTTTTGTAATTTTCTGACTAGATGCTGACACTGTCTGTTGGCTTGTAGCTGGAACTAAAAATAGATTTTTATTTAATGATCTTTTTTAATATTCCAATACAGTTGACACATTGAGCTAAACTCTGAAAAAGGTCATCCTCCCAGACTGATTTGTCTCATCTTTGAGAGAATCGTTTAAACAATGTAAACAGGGGCAAAGTTAGGATCCCAAGAACAGATTAGATAAATCAAAATAATTAGGTGAGGCAAAAAAAGAAAGCAGGGGTTTCGCTAGAATTTGTCACAAGAGGCTGGGCTAAGTGGATATCATAAATTTAACATGAAAAAGTTGAAAAGTCCCTAAAAACAACTGTACTACAGGAGATTTTGTGAAAACAACTGTTAAAAATTGCCTGTTGCCTGCTGCTAATGAATCGGCTGTGAAAGGGCTGTTCAGTATGTCTATGTCAATAATCTGCAAAAAGTTCATAAGCCCATTAAAACTAAAAGCAGATATATGATTATCTAAATCAAGTGATAGAATTTGAAAAGAACTTAATTTAAGCCTAGCATTTAAAAATAGATCATGTTTGGTTTTAACTCATTTTAAAATTGAATGGAGACGATCGACATTGCCCCTGTTTGTCAGTAGTGCAGGCTTGTGGCTGTGCACTGGGGACCTTGTTCATTGATGTTGTTGTTCAATGAGTTGAGTGATGTGGGTAAAAATAGATCTATATTGAAAAGTCTCCACTTTAATTGCCATTATTGACATAGGCATTATCTCATGATTTTAAACTACTTAGACTGTCACTGTCTAATATGTCACCAGGTAGAGTGTTCCATTTTAGAGGTGTTGTCTTGGGGATACAGCTAAATTTTGTTCATCCACTTTTCTAAATTAAAATTCAAAACTCTTACCAGATTAACTAAAACTAGACAATGCAAAGATACTTTCTTGAAGTAAGAGAATAGACTCACATCCATACTTTATTTTGAAAATGACATGAATTTTTGGAAGCAATTTTTCAAAACCATGGATTTAGACATGCATCCTATGCTAATAAAGATATTTTTAGTCTAGGCAATCTGCCTGAGATTCCATTTTTATTTGGTTCAGTTTTTCGCCCATGCGCAAAAAATGAAAGTTCTTCATTTCCATGATTCAAATTGCTTCTCTGCGGTTGGTTCAGTTATAATGTAGATACCAAATGGAAGATTATTACCAAGGAATAGAAAACATACATTGGAGCTGAGAATTATTTGTTTTAACACTACAGGAAAATATTCCCGCAATATAAGGTTCATTATGGGAAGAGACTACTGTGAAATAATGAACGCATGTGACATTTATCTAAATATATTTGTAGTTATTTAGTTACCGATTGCTTGATTAAGGCCAGGTTGCATGTTCGGAATTTGCTATAAAAAATTGCTATACCTGCACATGTTATTTTCTGGTACAAAATAGAGTATGAAGGCATGTGTTTCCTTGCTTTTTGCAGGAAAGTATCATTCCTTTGTCTTCTTTGAATAAATCTGGTAAGAGTTCAATGGGAACTCAAGGAAATTCTGATATTTCACCCTTTCTATTTTTCCAAATTTTCTTTTGAAGTTTCCAGACAACACAGGAGCTACCATTGACCTGTTTCCAGGTTTACTAAACACACAGGCTGGTTTCGAAAAAATTTTCCGCTGTGACGGAGCGTGCTATTTTGCATAGAAATACTAGGAAATCCACACAATTTTTAAAATAACACATAAATTTATTTTTACTCCGAATGATCGTTTTCACTAGTGCACGGTGGTCTACGGTCTTCTAGCCAAGTAATTTGGCTAGAGACTCGAGTAAATATTAATAACCTTTATTCTGTTGAGATTGTTGTTGTTGTGAGTCTTGCCCAGGTCTACGCAGTGGTCCCCAGTTGTCTAGTCCAAACACACCCCTGCCACAACCTTGGAACTTGCCTGGTGATCTATGTACATGTACAGCAGGTGTAGCCATTTTCTAGTCTATAAACATATAACCCTGGTTTTAGGTGAGGCATTTCGAGTTATAAAATTAATTGTGGATTAACATAACCTTTGATAGAAGTAGACTGGACTACATTTTTTGGTCAAATAAAATCCATGTGAGTGGGCGATAATACATTAGTTTTTAAAATTTTAGTACAATTAAGCAATCTAATTTAATAAAACGACATTAAATCTAGAGAATATGTAGTTATTAAGTTATGACTGTTGTAATTATGTCAAACGTCACCTCTTTGTAGGGTAAATACAGCAAATAAACCGGATTTACTAAATTTTTAAATCATCAACTGTATTTTCATAACTCCTTTTAGGAGAGCTGTAGACAAGAAATCGCAAAACTTTATTGGCTTTTAATACGTCAAATACGGTGTTTCACACTTCAAATATATTCACAATATAAAGATATATATACAATACTGTATAATAAATCATGTTTACTACCTATAAGAGACTTGACAATGGCTTAAAGAGGAGAAATACAATAAGTTGAAAAAGCAGACAATTTTCCCACAATGCATTTCGGAAACTGGGAAGAAACAAATCTAATTTTCTATTGATTTTCTACTAAAATACGATCTTACCGCCTAAAGAGGGGGATGTAGATATCACATTATAAATACAATGATAGTGAAGATGGTGCAGACGTGATTTTATTGTAAATAACGCGTGTCTTCGTCTCAGATAGTGGTAAGTTGACAAATAAAATTGTGAATTCAAAAACCTTGAGTTGAAAGGGGAGGGTCAAGAAAATGACAGATAAGCTGATCAGGTGAAAGCTGTGTTAGTCCTAAGAATAGAGGATCGAGAAATGATGACCAATCTATCTCTCCTGTTATATTAACTCATGAACAACAAGATGGTTGATCAGAATAGCCTACATGTAGGCTAATATTGACTTTTTCACTGACAGACAAACATTGCATGATTGTGAGTCACCACATCAAAATAAATGAAAAGGGTCTTCTATTCAAAAAATCATGAGCCTGTACCATAGAGGGGTTTGGCCTCTCATCACCTCAGTACCAGCAGTTCATGAAATTCATAGTCTGTATCTGACAGACTGGCTTGTCAACCTTACAGTACATGTACATTTACTGACTGTCGGAGTCCTGTGGAAATTGTAGTGAAATTCTATGTGCACAAATTAGGGAGAGGGATGGCTCAACATGGAACAAAAGTCCAGAAGGGTTTTGATTATGCTCTTCTACCGTAACTAACATGTATTCTGATCTACATACCAACAAAGAAGCCCCAAATCCACCGCTCTACATGTATGTGCTTAATTGGCGATTGTGTGCTGACCATTCAAATTATTTTCATCACTTGATTACCTGAAACTTGAATGAACTGGGGAAATTCATATGCTATCTGATTGGTCATTATTAATTTGTTTATTAGTTTTGTCACATGACCAAAAGACCTCCGTAAATGGCATTTCTGGAAATTCTAATAGAAATTAAAACCAGCTTTGAATCTGATTGGCTGCCTGGCTCAAGGCAGATGCTGAGTTTGCCCACGCAAGTTGGTATCAAGATATTTCCTTAAGGTACTTATTGTATGAGAGAGAAAAGTATGGCATAATGTATCTTTAATTTGAGGAAACATTAGTTAAATGCTATAAAAAGTAAATGTAGCACATGTCAAGTGGAAATAAAGCTAGGGGAAGTACCCCCCCCCCTCCTTAAGTCTCTAATTCAATGTACATGTATTTTCACATTGTCATTCAATATTGCAATGAAAATACCATTAAAAGATGATAGAAAATACCCCATTACAAATACAATTCAATTTAACCCAAAATGAATAATGAATATTTTTGGAATTCCAGGTTAAACTGATTAGACTTTTTTCATTGAAACATATTGGGGACATGATTTTTTTTCTAATTATTTAATTAACATATTTTTTTATCACAGATGGTGTCTGAAATCTTATTCTATTATTATAGTTCAAACAATGTCTGACAACATAGCAGGAAGATATAATCTTTCCTATTAAGTATGTGAATGTACATAAACCTTATAAAAACAACTAATTAGTCCCTAATGTCGAAAAGGTATGGGTAAACCAACAGCTTTGATTTCCCTGTGGGTTAGAAGGTTTTCCCAAGTTGTGTCGTATTTGCGTTTTTAATAAGCCCTTGTTTGACACATAGGTTTTTTTTTAATAAGAATATGTTTACAATTGTGGACAAAGTCAACCTGAACTATTCAAATTATTTTCCAGATGCAAATTCTGGGGTTATTATATCACCACCAGAAGTGGCTTGGGGGATAAACATATGCAAATGCCAGGCCCATAGCACATCTTTCAAAATTAAGCAGTTTTTCACCATTTTGAGCACTGTTCAAGTGAGTTTGGGCTAAAATTGACAAATATGAAATGAACCCTCTCTGGAATTTTTAAAATATATGGGCTTGGTGCCATATATGGAATAATGGTAAGAAGTACTCACATTGTCCCATTGTCCCAAAGGTGAAGCAATGTTCATGACGTTATTGTGTCCCTTAACAAGAAGCTCCAATTTCTACTGTTTCCCAAAGGAGAAGCTTTGTAAGGAGACATCACAACTGTAGAGATATAGTTATACCCTGAGATAAGCACATGGAAACTACCCTCTCATGTACTTCACTTCTTAAACCTGTGAACTCACCGCGCCAATCAGTGTTCGTCGGCCAAATTTGACCAACGTTCTATATATGGTCATTCCTTCTGACGTCATCGTTGAGCCCGGGATTGACCAATGACATACGCATTTGGCGTATGTTTCTTCAAGCTCGCTGATTGGTGGAAGAAAGGTCAGCGCGTAGGTCAGAAGTGATTTATTACCCAAACTGTCACCGGTACCCGTCGTGGGGGCGGGGCTACTAAACTGTAACACGGTCTCTACTAGGCAGAGTGTAGTTTAACTAGACTCTGCGCGCAGGGTACTTATCGTGTATGGTATTCCTTACTTAGTTTCGATTGAGTTTGTTATCCTCCCAGTCTGTGTCATACTGAGTTCAGAGGTTGTACCAGTTTGTAGAGTATCAGACAATCACTGTTTCAAAGGGTACACAATGTTTTCTTACTGTACCTCTACTTAATTTGGCACATGTTTTAATTTGATGGATCCGCCAAATTGCCAAAGTCCAGCAAATTAAGTAGCCACAAAATTCCCCAATAATTTTAGTACCATGTAAATTAGTATCATTATTGTATTGTAATATTGCAAGTCTGCCAAATTAAGTAGCTGCCAAATGTTCAAAACAGTAAATTCAAATTAAGTAGAAGTACAGTATTAGATTGTAACTTGATTTCATTCCAGACTTCAGTTCGAAGATAACAGAGGATAAGAGGTGTGGCTTCATAATGTCCATGTCTACTAGTGTTTTGACAGAGTTTGTGGACCCATCATTCTGCACTACTCCAGGCAATTCAGGTAGGTCGATGTTAATAAATAGCACTGAATAAATTACCTTGGATTAGAGAAAGATTGTCGAGTATGCAACAGTTTTTCTAGACTGAGGACTATTTTCATAGTTAAAATTCTGAATATTTCAAAGAATTTGAAAAATATTTTAGTTTGAAATGTAAGAGGCTATCTTTCCAATAACATAGCAATATTTTTACTTTTTACACGCTGTAAGTAAAAAATTTGAGACACAATTGGATGATGAGCTATTAAACAGTCATCTAATGAAAGTAGACATATGTATAAATATATTTAAATGTATAAATATACTTATTCCTATCTACTGTTGTGATTCAAATCAAATCTACTCCTATTTATTATAGCCTCATTAAATATCATTACTTTGTTCCTCTCTTAGATGCAGCAACAGAAGCTAAGGGTAGTAATACAAAAGAACTAGACAGAGTCATAAAGAATGGCAACCAAGACAAAATAAAGGCTTTTATACGTGATCAACATTGGGGTTTCAGACATGAGGTAAGATTCATTTCTGAATGTGTGGATTCAGACATGATGTAAAATTTATTTCTGAATGTGTGGATTCAGGCATGAGGTAAGACGCATTTCTGAATGTGTGGATTCAGACATGAGGTAAGACTTATTTCTGAATGTGTGAATTGAGACATGAGGTAAGACTTATCTCTGAATGTGTGGATTCAGACATGAGGTACGACTTATTTCTGAATGTGTGGATTCAGACATGAGGTAAGACTTACTTTCTGAATGTGTGGATTCTGACATGAGGTAAGACTTATTTCTGAATGTGTGGATTAAGACATGAGGTAAGTATTTTTTCTGAATGTGTGAATTCAGACATGAGGTAAGACTTATTTCTGAATGTGTGGATTCAGACATGAGGTAAGACTTATTTCTGAATGTGTGGATTCAGGCATGAGGTAAGACTTATTCCTGAATGTGTGGATTCAGACATGAGGTAAGATTACTTTCTGAATGTGTGGATTCAGACATGAGGTAAGACTTATTTCTGAATGTGTGGATTCAGACATGAGGTAAGACTTATTTCTGAATGTGTGGATTCAGGCATGAGGTAAGACTTATTTCTGAATGTGTGGATTCAGACATGAGGTAAGACTTATTTCTGAATGTGTGGATTCAGACATGAGGTAAGACTTATTTCTGAATGTGTGGAAACTTCAGTGCTGTTCCGGCACCGTTTCGACACCGTTCCGACACCGTTCTGGCACCGATACCTTTCGACACCAAAATTTGCCACCGGACTAGTCAGTCCATTTGGTGCCAAAACGGCACCGAAATTTGGAAGCGAAACAGCATGGAAAATCAGATTGCATTTTGGGCGTGTCAGTATTTTTCTGAATGTGTGGATTCAGACATGAGGTAAGACTTATTTCTGAATGTGTGGATTCAGGCATGAGGTAAAACTTATTTCTGAATGTGTGGATTCAGACATGAGGTAAGACTTATTTCTGAATGTGTGGATTCAGACATGAGGTAAGACTTATTTCTGAATGTGTGGATTCAGACATGAGGTAAGACTTCTTTCTGTATGTGTGGATTCACAATTATGGTATTGTTTTTCTGATTTGTGCCTCAGAAAATTCAAAATGGCTGCCTAGAGCAGGAATTCACCATGACACTATAATGATCTCAAGTATAAGAGAAAAGAAAATGGTAAATATTACATTGTGACTGTACAGTTTCATAATTTATATAGTGTTCTTTGGGATTTACTACTCCGTGGAGTTGCCGTTTTCTAGTTTATCTTTGAGGAAATATCAAAATGTTGCCAATGTTATTGCAGGTCCGCAGTGTACTATGGCTGCGTCTATTTAGACTGCATCACAGGGACCCTGGCAGTTTCTATGAAGATATGAAGAAAGACATCTTTGGAGATGGTAATACTAAAACAAAAATTTCATTTTTATAAAACAGTGGGTATTTCTGTAATGTTTTAATGAAACTTGCATTATGGGATAGTTGCACCCAACACTCAGGTTTCCTAAATAAATGATTTTTTGATTTGTGGTTAAAGGATTTGTTGACCCTATAACTGGATGGTAAGGGTTTCACATGATTAGGTGTGATTATACAATGTTATACAAGTTGCATCATGTGTATTGCATTACATATGTGCATTGAATTGCATTGAGAATATGCTATCACGTTATTCTTAAAAAATGTTGCATTATGGGTACATTAATGAATTATGGGTTTATACCACAGGTACAAAATATCACTCAGACGTGCCACTCCCGACATTTGTCGACCCTTCACACATGCAACATTATCACCTTAGCAACCACGGGATCCATATCGTCAAGAAAATTGTCTGCGTTCTCGGCCACACAAACCCTGACGTCACTTTCAGTCCAGTCCTGTTCGCCATCGCAAGCGTATTCCTGCACTACATGTCCGAGGCTGATTGTTTCAATTGCGTCTATTGGTTGGTGAGGAGTCGTGAGGGAAGCTACCTAACACAGACGAAGATAGGGTATGACGCATCGAAACACGTCCTAAGGGATCTCATGAAGAAATATGCTGTAAGCATGATTTACCTGATTAAGATTTCTGAAAAACTGTATTTTGGCGATTTATGTTTCATTTCAGTAAAACGTTTTGAGAAATAATTGCCTGGAATTTTATTGAATTGAGGCTTTGCATTCATTAGATAGCATACGTGAAGTAGTACATTTTATTATAGATACAGAGACAAACATTTATCACTCCATGCATAGTAGAGCCAGATCTCTTTTTTGCAGAAACAAGCATATACATTCCTGACGTCACATCATAATGGAGCCATATCTATTTTATTGCAGAAACAAGCATATACATTCCTGACGTCACATCATAATGGAGCCATATCTCTTTCATTGCAGAAACAGGCATATACATTCCTGACTTCACATCATAATGGAGCCATATCTATTTTATTGCAGAAACAAGCATATACATTCCTGTCTTCACATCATAATGGAGCCATATCTGTTTTATTGCAGAAGCAAGCATATACATTCCTGACTTCACATCATAATGGAGTCGTATCTATTTTATTGCAGAAACAAGCATATACATTCCTGACTTCACATCATAATGGAGCCAGATCTATTTTATTGCAGAAACAAGCATATACATTCCTGACTTCACATCATAGTAGAGCCATATCTATTTTATTGCAGAAACAAGCATATACATTCCTGACTTCACATCATAATGGAGCCATATCTCTTTCATTGCAGAAACAAGCATATACATTCCTGACTTCACAACATAATGGAGCCATATCTATTTTATTGCAGAAACAAGCATTTACATTCCTGACTTCACATCATAGTAGAGCCATATCTATTTTATTGCAGAAACAAGCATATACATTCCTGACTTCACATCATAATGGAGCCATATCTATTTTATTGCAGAAACAAGCATATACATTCCTGACGTCACATCATAATGGAGCCATATCTATTTTATTGCAGAAACAAGCATATACATTCCTGACGTCACATCATAATGGAGCCATATCTATTTTCTTGCAGAAACAAGCATATACATTCCTGACGTCACATCATAATGGAGCCAGATCTATTTTATTGCAGAAACAAGCATATACATTCCTGTCTTCACATCATAATGGAGCCATATCTATTTTATTGCAGAAACAAGCATATACATTCCTGTCTTCATATCATAATGGAGCCATATCTATTTTATTGCAGAAACAAGCATATACATTCCTGACGTCACATCATAATGGAGCCATATCTATTTTATTGCAGAAACAAGCATATACATTCCTGACTTCACATCATAATGGAGCCATATCTCTTTCAGAAACAAGCATATACATTCCTGACTTCACATCATAATGGAGCCATATCTCTTTCAGAAACAAGCATATACATTCCTGACTTCACATCATAATGGAGCCATTGAAGATGTATTAGAGTCTTGGGTCTGGTGGATTTTTAGAGATCTGCCTTTTCCTTATTTGGTGAGTAGCAATTATATGATCCACACTTAATATTTCCACCCTATGGCCAACCCCAAGTGGAGACTGAACCTTTTAACCTGTAGTCATAATAATATATTTGTCTTATTCTCTCGTACCCTTCTATAATATTTGATAATTGTAAAAATATATGTATAAAGTTTAAGTTTATTTTCTCATCGCTCATATTTGGGCATATTGATTTTGTAGATTACAAATACAAAGTATTTATTACAAAAAGTTATACATTACAATACAATAATTGTACAATATGTACAACTGTAAGTTTTCCAAGTTTAAGTTTATTTCCAGATTTCTATCTTTTGTTAATATTATTTCAGGTGAGAATACTGGATTGCTACCTGTATGAAGGCTCAAAGATTCTCTACAGAGTTGCACTAGCCATTCTGATCCGATTCCAAAAATACATTGAGCGCTCCAATTCTAATATAGATGGCAGCGTAAAGGATGCCATCGCTCAATTTTGCGAGGATATTCCTGTCACTGTGGATAAATTACTCAAGGTCAGTATACAGTGTTACAAGACTTCTATGTCTCCCAAAAAATAATCAAAGATCAGTTTCTGAATTTCCCTCTCCGTGGAGAAACTACTCAAGTTTAGGCTTTTTTAAATCATTTCTCTCAAAAATCAATTTTCAAAAAGTTAAAAAAGTGCAGTTTCCAATTTCTCTCAGTTTTTCAGTTTGTGTTTTTGACTTTACAAGATGTACTTGGTCTTATATCAAATATCTGGTTCCATCTTCTTTACATTTCCTCAACCAGACTTGTAACTGTACAAAATATAGGTACTTGTAACTTGTATACGCACTTGTACTTACATAATAGGCATGTTCAACATGTATGTATGTTGGTGATCTCCGCAGGATTTTTTCTCAAGTGGGTGCAAAATTCTAATTTTCACAATGCAGACCAAAATTGGTCAAAATATGCACATTTTTCATAATTTTTCTTATTTTCAAGTGGGTTCAAATGGATTTTCAGGTGGGGGCAAGCTTGTTTTCAAAATCTCAGGTGGGTGCTGCGCCCACTTCCTTTAATACTGGGGAGATCACTGTATGTAATATATTTTAAACCATAAAAAAGGATGAAGGTGACATTATATATGTATTATATTTCAAAGATTAATTACTTGTTAGGTTGCTTTTGGTATCCGAGGCATATCCCGTAAAGAGATAGCCAGATTTGGTACAAAGAACGAGATGTTCTTGAAGAGTCAAAATAACATGGCAGAGGTACCCCACCTACCCAAGTCAACATCATGTGAGTCTCTGGACCTCAAAGTCTCAAGGTAAGGGTACAATAAAGCAAGGTGAAGGTAAAAGTATACAATAAAACAATGTAAGTGTACAATAAACATGCTACTTTCATTAGTATCCTGCATCTAGTGCCCAAACCAGTTCAATGTAGTTCATTACATTTCAGTTATTCAATTCTTACAGGCTTTAAATGGCCAAACCAGTACAATGTAATTACATTCTAATTTTTTCAGGTCATTTAGTGGGCCAGCCAGTACAATGCAGTTTAATGATGTATCATCAGAAGTAGTCTCTACGTCACATGTAAGTATTAATGACCAGTGAGAAGCTTTGAGCATTTAGAGTATCATGAGGGGTTTATTTTCAATCTTTCGTTTTTTTCAAATTTTTTGCTTCACACAAATGTGTCAATTATAAAAAACAACTCTTTTGTATATTCTCCAAAATATGAAATTAAGTGAGGTAAATACATATCTAGGGAGTAAACATAGACAGATCTGTTTCCTCTAAAATTGATTTTTACTTTTGGTCCTTTGCCCAGCCCCCCCCCCACACTCCATCTCCAACTCTGCTATCTTGGTGTCTCTATTGGTAGCCTCTCCATCTTCTAAAATGTGAAACAGCAAACAGCAGGCCTTGGGTCTGGTAGTACTTGTATCATCTTGGCATCAATATTCAAAAACATGCTTTCCAAATGAGTCATGCATGGTTCAGCCAATGCAACAGTACCTTACAAAGTTATTAAAAGTTTTTTATTTCTAAAATCTAATTGATCTCAAACGTTGATCCCTGACATATTTTTGTATATATCTCCGGTATTATGATATCAATAAACACATTTAGAAGTTCATATTTTTTTTACATACCTTTACAATGATTTTAATGTAGGGAGGGTGTCCACGCTCAAGTTTACTAGGAGTTTTAACTGTAACTGAGATCAAATCATACATTCTGCAGTGCAAGGACGTGAGTTTGCACGCTGTGTATGTGCCCATTGTATGTATTTAGTGTATGTGTCATTTGTATGTGTCCAGTAAATGGTATGTATTTAGTGTATGTGTCATTTGTATGTGTCCAGTAAATGGTATGTATTTAGTGTATGTGTCATTTGTATGTGTCCAGTAAATGGTATGTTTGTGTCATTTCATGTATGTGTCTTGTCAAATGTATGTGTCATATGTCTACTGTTAGTGTCCCAAGTATCAATATGAGTATCAAATGCATGTGCCAGGTATCAAGTTTGAGTTTCAAATGCATGTGTTATGTATTCAGTATGATGTCAAATGCATGTGTCATGTATCCAGTATGAAGTCAAATGCATGTGTCAGGTATCCAGTGTGAGTGTCAATTGCATGTGTCCCGTTTCCAGTATGATGTCAAATGCATGTGTCATATATCCAGTATGATGTCAAATGCATGTGCCATGTATCCAGTGTGATGTAAAATGCATGTGTCAGGTATCCAGTTTGAGTGTCAATTGCATGTGTCCTGTTTCCAGTATGATGTCAAATACATGTGTCATATATCCAGTATGATGTCAAATGCATGTGCCATATATCCAGTGTGATGTCAAATGCATGTGTCATGTATCCAGTTTGAATGTCAAATGCATGTGTCTTGGATCCACTTTGAGTGTCAAATAATGTGTCATGTATCCCCCCCCCCCTTAACAAATAGATATTCTTTGTAACAGTATAGTCTTAAATGTTTTAATAACCTCATTTAGTAAATTTACACATAAGAATTCAAACATATATTACAGATAACCTAAATGTGAAATGATTGTGTTTGTTTCAGTTACAGACAATATATGAATGGTTGCCTACTCGGATGACTGTTTATCAACCCACCTTACTATTCACAACCAGCGAACATGGCACAAGTATTGGAACTTTATTTTCTCGTTGTCTGGAAGACGAACAGACAATTTTGGTTGTCAAGACAACTAAGAACGAGGTATGATAATATTGGATTTGGAGTACATTGGTTAATCTGGGCAGGGGCCCTTCAAAATTTGGGCTTTATTTTCAAAATAGGCCTCATTTTTGTAAAATTGTTTTTTGAAAAAATGCGCATCAATCATTGCAATTATGGGATTTACAAAAACTAAAATTTAGAAGAAAATCTGAATGTTGTTTCACTATTTTCACACTAAACATTGTTTTGCAGATATTCGGTGCTTATTGTTCTGCTAATTGGGAAGAAAGGAAACAAATGGATAAGAAGTTGTCATTCTTTGGCACAGGAGAGACATTCTTATTCAGTCTGCACCCCCAGGCTGTACACTACCCCTGGGTGGGGATAAATTCAAGAGGAAATGTGCCATTTAATCAGCATATGTTCATGTCTGGAGATCACCAGGGTATTACCATAGGTGGAGGAGGGTAAGTTAATGCAGGGTTATGGTATTACCATAGGTGGAGGAGGGTAAGTTAGTGTAGGGTTTTGGTATTACCATAGGTGGAGGAGGGTAAGTTAATGCAGGGTTATGGTATTACCATAGGAGGAGGGTAAGTTAGTGTAGGGTTTTGTTATTACCATAGGAGGGTAGGTGAATATAGTACCATGGCTAGGATAAAATAAAACAATGGTATTTGAATGAGACCTTCATTAGTAATGAAAAAAAACATGATCCCAATTTATTCATGGGAAAATATGTGGGTGCTTGCCTATTTGGGTGCTTGCCTATTTATGTACTACATGTATACAAAATGTTGTTCATGATTTAAACAAATGAAATAATACTTCACTTGAGCATGATTTTGTTAATTATATTTTCAATGAAAAGCACTTGATTCATGGTAATGAAAACACAGGATGAAAGCCTAAGGATTCATGTATGTAAAATTCACCCATTAGTGTGGTCTCATTCCTCAATTTGTGCAGATATGATGAGAATTATGTATTTCAGACATTATCATTTTTTATTTCCAGGGGAGGCCAAGGCCTGCAACTTGACAACAATTTAGACAAGGGTCGCACCCAGAAATGTGACACATTTGACAATGCTCCCCTTGCTTCTTGTGAAGACTTCCAATGCAGTGTAGTAGAGGTGTTTGGATTCAAATAACATCAAAACATTTCATGTGGTCATGTTTTGAAATGCAAAATAGAGTGGAGAAGAGTGGAATATGTGAGAAATAAATTAAACAGACATGAAGTTTAAACTCTAAATTATATAGATATGTAAGAAATTCAGATACTTCATTCAAATTTTAGAGAGAAATTGAGTGAAATAAGCAAGAAATGAAGTTAACAGACATGTAGATGAAACTCTAAATTGTATAGAAATGTCCTTGAGAAATGTAATGAAATGAGACACTTCATTCAAATTTCAGAGAGAAATGAGTGAAATAAGCAAGAAATAAAGTAAACAGACATGAAGTTTAAACTCTAAATTGTATAGAAATGTCAGAAAATCAGATACTTCATTCAAATTTAAGAGAGAAATGAGTGGAATTAGCGAGGAATAAAGTTAACCTGTATGTAGTCAATACTCTAAATTGTATAGAAATGTCAGAATCATTCAAGTTTTAGAGAGAAATCACATGGAATAAGCATGATTGGGGTCAGCTTTCAAGTGTGATGTTCCTACAGTATTCGAATCAAAACCATCGTCATTGTATAGTGTACTGTGTATATTCATTAGTCTACTCTACAGGCTTGCCAATACTGTAGTCCTGTAAAAGCTTAGTCTCCTGCATTTGAAACAGCAGGTTAGAAACTTTATACATTTATAATTATAAGAAGTTTTTCTTAAAAGTCAAAAAATGAGAAAATAGTGAGTTGTGTGATTTGAATGTGATTAGCACCATGATTATTATGTTTATGACACCATGTTGTCATGGTGACATTGTTTTAGCCACTGTTTTTGTGATTGGTGGTTGGTGACAATGTCTGTGACAGGTTGTTACAATTTTGTAAAATTTGCTATAGCTTACCAGGTTGTACCATATTGTCATATTAATGCCTGGTTTAATATTTGAAAATGTACAGTATTTGGTCATTTTTGTTTAGAATTTAGAAGTAGAATTTTTATCTCGAAATTGAAGATCCACATATAGCAAGAAAATGGGGCTGTTTTTTGTAACCAGAAATGATATAATAGACTCTGATATTGTAATTGCATGTTGAAAATTGTAAAAGCAAAATATTTGTGTGTGTCATTTTGCACATACTTTCGCACAATTAAAGTTTGAGCATATCATTTTTGCAGATTGAGATGTTGTTTTTGCAAAATTGAGTCATTACAGAACATGTAAAACTGCAGTATATTGGGGCAGTTGGTCTTTTATACTATTCTGGGGGTACAGCCTCTACAGCCTTAAACATTGTACAAAGGGACCACATCAAAGCATCAATTGACACCAAACCACAGAATTTATTTAGTTTCGATATCACCCGCTCCTCTAAAATCATACAAAACCAACTGAACGTAGATTTCCCATGTACAGTCTATCAACATTGTTATCTAAGCAAAATTTTCAAAGACAAAAGACCACCAAACAAAATGGTCATTTGCCCCCTCCCACCCTAAATTAAATTATCATTGTCTCTTTTTGTACATTGTTGATATTTTAATGCAGGGGTGATGCCCAAATGTTGACAGTTATGTAATGGTTATTATGCTATGGTTTAACTCCTTTACTCCATATAACAATTTAGAGACATTGACAGACATTGACTTGATAATGATCAACAACTGTTAACATTTGGAGAATATCATCACTAACTGAGCTCAAATAATTTACATATGTACATGTATGAAACATAGCAAGGTACCATGAAAAGTTAATTGCAAGGTATTAGTAAATGTATTATAATTATTTATTAATAATTTATTCAAGAGAAACAAAATGGCTGATGAGATTCAGTAGTTCATGAGAAACCATAAACAGAATTCTGTAGAGAAATAGTTTGCATCAGACAACTCGAGTACTGATTCTTTCATTGTACTGTAATCTAAATATCCTCGTGGCATGAGGAGTAAGTCACCCCTCCCTCTTATATTCTGCAGCCTATATTAATATAGAGAATATTAGAGAGGGTGACTTACTCCCCTTGAATAATGGGTGTGATAATGCACTAAGAAAGCTCCCTCTATACTCAGGTGTTTTACGATTTCCCTATTAATATTGCAAAGTATACTAATATACAAACCCTCATGTATCCCCACTAAAAAAAAAAACACTTTAATTTTTTGGGAAGCAGAGGCTTGATGATGAATGATAGATTATAGACTACAAATTGTATTCTGTGATAGATTATACAGTAGACTACAAATTGTATTCTGTGATAGATTATAGACTACAAATTGTATTCTGTGATAGATTGTAGACTGCAAATTGTATTCTGTGATGGATTGTAGACTACAAATTGTATTCTGTGTCTAGTATGATTTCATGTAATTGAGATAAACCCTGTAGTGTATTAATGTTATACAATTTTTGTTAATGTGATAGCTTCAATAATTTATAATTTAATGTAGGGTCAATTGAAAAAAAGTATCTGAACTGTATTCACCAGTTTTATACACTTCATTATGAACAATATATGAACCGTACATGTTTGATTAAAGGGACTGTGCAATACACAACGTTCAATAAGTAAATCACCTGTTTTGTTACTTGGAGAGAAGGCTTGGTAAAAATGGTGGATGACCTGAGAAATAAACACCACCTCTTTTTGTTTGTATCTTTATTTCCTCCAATTCTGTAGAGTACAATTTCTAATTAAAGAAAATAAATTAGTAAAAAGTTATATACATTATACACATATAATACCCTGCGTGCAGAGTCTAGTTAAACTACGAAGACGTAGCTCTCTTTTAAGAAGTGAAGTCAAACGAATGCAAAGGGTACACATATAAGGAACATAATCAGTAATAACATCACATCTGGAGCACCCCATATTATTAGGCTCTTGGTTGTTATGCAATCAACATGGTGACCGGTGTAAAAGCGAACTCCCGTGCAGTGATATATCACTGCGGCGGGCAGGTGTCTCACCGTAAGCATGGTAACATCGTAATAAACAACTGACGTGATTGGTTCTAGTCCCATGCACAGGTCGCGTGATTGTAAAATTTAGACAATTTCATTGGTTGAATTGCGCGTATTAACTAATAAACAACACGTGCGGTAAACTTTTATCAACGCAACTTTTACTCAGAATTCCTTCTGCGGGGATTTGCTCTTATATTTCATTGATTTTGGAATAATTTGACAAAATAATTATTGGTGAACATAAAAGAACATATATTTTATAAGTTGTGTGAAAAACAAGTACATTTGTGACAAAAAGGGGGACTATCTTCCCCAAATTTGGGGGATTCCATAATCTGCCCGCCGCAGTGTCTATACCGAGACACTGCATAGGAGTTCGGTGTAAAAGGGAAGGAGGTCCTCTCAAATTATGGTCCTACTCTTCATTGATTTACATGGTGACCTCTTTCCCTTAATATCTTATACACAATCAGGGCCAGCAAGGGCCGTTTAAGAAAGGGGACCATCCTTCTTGGGGGGCCATAATTTCTTTCACACCGAAACTGATTACTTGTAAAATAATGGACCAGAGGAAAAGATATGATGGTCCCCCAGGAATTATGGTCCCCTTTCTTAACGGCCCTTACTGGCCCTGATTGTGTATTAGATAATGAGGGAAAAAGTTGTATTTAGGTCACCATATAAATCAATCGAGAGTAGGACCATAATTTGATAGGACCTCCTACCCTTTTACACTGGCCAATTTGTTAATGTCTTAAATATCAACACCACTTTGTTTTCTTTTGTAATAAATGTTTCCCTCCTTATTAGTTTATTGTCCTTAAAAATAAATATCCCCGTTGTATATGCTATTTTGTTCCAACAAGGTTCGGAAAGATAATTTATATATCATTCTCAAGAATTGGTAGAAAGGAACAAAAAAACAATTGCACTAAAAACAAAAACTGTTAACAAAAACAGTTATTTAATGAGTAATAAATAATGTTCGCATTAAATCGTTGCCAATCGGTGACCATTACATAAAGGAGCGTGTTTTTTACAGAATGTTTTCAATAATTGGTTTAAGAGAAAAATGAATACTAGTATGTTACGGTATCGGATAATAGGCTAATAAATCCGATTTATTCAAGTTCAAGTTTCATACATCATATGTTTTATGTCAGCTGCGCAGCCAAACCCAGGAATCAATTGTCCAATACGATATCATAAAAAGGCACAAACGTCCTACACGTAAGGATACCTTAGAAATGATCGTTTTTTATTAAACGAAGTCTTCTCAGTTATAAATTTTCATCTGAATATTAAAACATAGTAATATAATTGGCCATTTAAGCTTAAACATGTGTATCATTTATAATATAAGATCGATCAAAAATCATTCCTATCTAGATTATTTCTAAAGTGAAGGTACTGTAAGTAGGTTTTTTAACTAAGTAAATGCAAAATAATAATTTTTTGTATGTGTATATGTATTCTCGTAACTTATCATAGGGTGTATGAACAAATGCCAAATTGCAAGGATGGTGTTACAAAACAAAGTAAGAAAATAAAACATCTAGTTGAAACACTGTCATAGTAATTTATTTTTACCAAGAATATATCATTCTGATACACGCATCTAAAAACCTGTCTGTAATAGTCGATCTATGATGCAAGAAGAGGGTCGTGGTATTCCATGATGAGAATATATCAATATTGGTGAAATAAAATCAATAAATGACATCTTAAATAGATAAGCTTAGGCTACATCAACAGCTACCGTCGTTGAAATATAGCTAATTTTCATTAAAGGTCCCGTGTAAAGTTTAAATACTTAGCCTGGTTTTATCATTCAAATATTAGTTTTCATGACTTGAAAAGTCATTTGAGACGTTTATATGTGTTTTAAAAAAAGTTGTTGATCTCATAAGACTTTCAAATATTTGAATTTCCCGCCATTTTAGAAACAAAAGTTTAGATTTTTAGAATAAACTGAGACTAACATAAAATTTTATGTTAGTCTCAGTTCAAATATCAACTTTTTGAAATTAATTTTTTTAAGTTTCATATCACAGGCCCAGGAATAAGATTTAAATCCCCACGCCACTCTCTGTATAATGTAGGAGAAAAAGTCTACCTAATAGCCTACATAGTGAGTGGGAGGGGGTGGACTCGTGTTCCCGTGTCTATGTTTCACATAGCACATCTTGATAACATTGGATAGGCATTATTATAAGCCAAAATAGTTTAACTTCATATGTGGCCTTTTTAAGACACTCTTTACGCTCATCTTGCTCTTGCGCATTGTCATATTATAGGCCGGGCATATAAGTACGAAACGAAACGAAAGGTACGAAAGTAAACGTAAACACGTATCGCCAACTCTGCAGTGATACTCCATTTTGAAAAATAAAGCGGGCAAATACAATGTTATGATTTAGCAAAATATGACAAATGTATGATAGATTAATTCAATCAAAATGAATGATGTATAGGCTTAAGTCTTTGGGACACTAGAGAAATTGTATTTTGGTGAGTTGTTGTTTTTCTTTTGCCTCAAAATCTGAATTGAAAATGCTATCTAACATTTTATTTTTTTTCAAAACGACCTGTTTTGAAAACAAAATCACCAATCTTATGCATAGGCCTAGCCTAATCCATAGGAAACAGGTTACCTGAAAAAGAAGATAGATATCATTATGTCAGATAGATATCATTATCTCTTATCTTATCAAGGACAGACATAGAGGCCCTGCCTAACCTGACTGAAATCATGTCCAGCCGTCATTCAAGGCTGATTTTGTAGAAAACAGATCTGTCCATCCTTCTACATGAGAGTTTTTACCATAAAGATACATGATCGAGTATAAATCCATCAGATTCTACCCCTAAGAATTCCATTTCAACTGTACATCAACCGCGTGAGGAAAACAAAACAAATCCGTACTTCACCTAACAACTTATTACTTGGATTATTACGCTGTCATTTTTGCACCTACATGTACATTTGTTGAAAAATTAATATATCGTAGTGTAAGTAAAATCTACTTACGATTCAAGTAGTATTGCTTGCAAAATAACTGCTTTTGAAATATCAATAAACTTTACCGGAAACATCTACCAAAGTGCTGCTAAGGACTGAATGAATTCTGGTAATTTGATTGGCTAAAACAATGTTCTACTTTTCTATCGTGTCTCCCGGGAAAAAGTAGAACATTGTTGAAGCCCCCCCCATACGTTCATATTTTCTGATCACCAGGCATGAACATGTAGCAGAATTAATAACATTTTACTTGTGTATCACTATTCTAGACACATGCTATCTATTGCAAGACTTACGCCTGCCACAACCGTCACCATGTTAATCAGTGTTTTTAAGTAGCGCAAGGATCCTGCCATGACCGTGGTAGTGTTATCGTGTAAGCCTGGTATAACCGTGACAGGCTGGTATAACCGTGACAATGCTGTATTATATTGCAAGGCCTGTCATGACCCTGGAAGTGTTATCGTGGAAGCCTGACGCGACCATAGCCTTTATTGTGATTTATCAGCGAATGTGAATATTAATGTATTGTAGTAATTTTGATTTTGACATGATTAAGGTAGTTAAACACCATGATCATAGTATTAAACTGTTTAATTGTAATGACGATCACTTAAAATTGTTAAGGATATTCCTGGCATTAATGTCATACATATTTACAAGTCATTGCAATACATTTTAACGGTCATAGTAGGACTTAGCCTAAATTTCTACATTACCACCCTCATACCTAGCCTTGCAATACTATATTACATTGTCACGGTCATACCATGCTTTGCGATCCCATAATACATTGTCACGGCCATGCCAGGTTTTGAAATACACATTGTCACGGTCACTTATAGCAATCATAAATTTCTACATTACCACTCTCATACCTGAACTTGCAATACTATACTACATTGTCACGGTCATGCCAGGCCTTGCAGAACTATATAACATTGTCACGGTCATGCCAGGCCTTGCAGTACTACATTACATTGTCACGGTCATGGCAGGCATTGCAATATAATACAGCATTGTCGCGGTTATACCAGGCTTTCAGGATAACATTACCACGGTCATGCCAGGATCCTTGCGCTACTTAAAAACACTGAATAACATGGTGACGGTTACGCCAGGCGTTAGTCTTGCAACAGATAGGGTCTCATTCTAGACACTGTCAGTACAGCAAAATGAGGAAGTCAAGACCATCAGGTGTTGTATCTAAACTACCAGGACCCGCTACTAGAGCAAGACATGGTAAGAGCCAGCCTAGTGTGGGGACATTGCAGCACATAGCAGAACACCATAGAGAACCTAGAGGTATGTGACACATTAAAGAATTATTCTTCAAAATAGCTAAATATAACACTAAAGGGGTATCAACAGGCAAAATTTGTAACAGTTGAAAAATTTCTCAAAACAACAGGCAATTTTGATGAGAACATCTGGATGAAAATCTGTTGACTGCTGCATAGGAAACCCCTGTATTATAATGAAAAAAAAAATTCTGAAATTTTTCACTGAATTTTCTTGTTTTTTATACATTTTATCAAAACATTCTTCTCTACATTATTTTCTAGGTACATGAGTGCACTCGTTGTGCAAACGTGAGAGATGTAGACATTATGGGAAGGAGTGATTCAAATTTGAAAAATAACATGTGACCCTTTTGAGGATTGCAGCAAACTTACGAACATGCACCCTGACCTTAACAAGTTTTCAAATAGAAGGACAAATTGTAAAAATCAAGAGAAATTCCAGGGAATAGTTCTGATACGGGTTCTGATTCTGGATTTGGGCTGATACAGGATCTGATATGGGATTTTTCTGAATATCAATTCTATCTATTTCCTGTTTATTTCCAAAAGAAAACATGTTATTATTGAATGATATAAGATATTCTTCCACCGGTTAAAAATACCATTTTTATTTTTACATGATATCCTTTGAATATCACGATAAATATATAATAGAATGCATAATTACATGTGATTTCTTGTCCATATGCGGTACTTTTTATTTCAGAGATCCAACCTGGAGTGCGCTACATTAGTGATGAACTTATAAAGAAAGTGAGTAAAGTGAGCAACATTCTTCTACTGACAAGTCTCAACCTCACTTTGGCTGAGGATTCTGGGAAGAAAATCAAGGTATGCTTACCACATGAACAAATATATTAAATATGATGCTTAAATATACATCTTTCCATACAGTAATCTACCCATTTTTTTTTCTTAACACAATTTCAAATCCTTATTTTTGCTATTTTGATGAGAAATCTCTGAATGTTTCATCATTTAGAATAGATTGGATCAGAGATACATAAAAAGACTTCTCTGATTGGATGGAAACAGATTCTCAACGGGCTGGGATGTAATCTAATCTTAAGCAGTGACATATAGCTCCTTTAGCGACCAGAGTTTCTACTGAAATACTCAACAATCTATAAGGATACATATTTTATTAGCTCACTTTGTGTTAACTTATGGAATCACCCACTTAATTGTGAAACATATTTAATTTGTGTCTGTAGTATGTTTTATTAAAACCTAGAAAACTTCAAATGTTGAATAGCACTTTATTATGTCATCACCAAAAAGTGGTGACATATTGTTATGGTCTCCGTTTTTTGTGACACTGGTTAGCGATCGGTGGTTGCCATCTGGAACAAATGGTGGTGATATTTTGCATGTTAATGCCTTGTTTGTTGTATGCTATGATATGCAATGTATATTAATTTCATAATTTGTGCAGAGATGTTCATATTTCTCTCTATTATTGTTTTCAGTACATTGAAAACCTGGAGAAGTTTAAAAAGCTGCAGACTTTAAACCTGAGCTGTAACACAATAGAAAATATAGAAAAACTTGACAAACTGGTAAAACTTCGGGAACTGAATTTATCATTCAACAGGATCTCTAAGATTGAAGGACTTGAAACTTTAGTGAATCTTCAGGTATGTGTTTGTTTTCTATGTTTAGATTGAATTAATCACTGGAAATTTTAAATAAAATGTATAAAGATAAAATGCCAGTATTTTACCCAGCATTGAAGAGACATTTACCAAGTATAAAATCTATTTGTGCTAAGTTCATGATAATCTGTTACACTGAAAATTTTGTTAAATATGTTTTTGACAAAATTATCTAAATGAGAATATACATCTAATGAAATAAATATTGTGTAGCTAAAGGGGATCAACCAATAAGTTTAGCAAAAAATTCATCCATTTTGTTAACTAGCTACTAGACACACCCATTTTTGTGACTAAAACACAATTATCTACCCAGTACCCACTAATTGAATGTTTGACTATCTGTTATAAAATTTAGGGTAACATATTTTAGACTACCTTAACCAATGTAATCTGTAGGATTGCTAAATGTTCATATAAACAAGGTTTAAAGTAGGATACAAATTCATTAATATCCAAGAAATATGTACCATGACTATACCATGTACCATGACTATAGGTTACAGTGGTTCAGGTAAGACCACATATTTGATATGATCAATCAAATGATCAATAAAGTTCAAGTTACATAATTGTAGGTGTTGAACCTGACTGGTAACCAGATAGAGCATGTTCCAGTATGGTTAGCTAAGAGACTTAAATCTCTCAGGATATTTAGATGTGCCAAGAATAACATAGGATCTGTGAGTATTGTTGAATTTATGTCACATGTTTTTATGTGTTGAATGAATAGACCCATTTCAGTAAGATAATACTCCATATTAGAAATAAAGACATTGATCTACTGTGATAAGGGTTTCACATGGAAGTGTTGTGAAAATGTTGTAAGCTGAGAGATTTCTACGAAGATATAATCTTTTAGAGCTCAGTTTTAATCATTTCATCATTTACTAAAAAAACTTTATACACACTGCTAATTAGATTTCAAAATGAAGGAAGGCTTTTTGCGATTTTAGGGTAATATCCTTATTCAATGATTTCATATGCACCTAAATTATTTTTATTTTGTCTTTCTATTTTAGCTTAGTGAAATATCTAAACTGAGGCCATTACAGGATTTGTCTCAAGTCAGTTTTGTAGAAAACCCAGTTACAAAGGTGCCACATTATCGATCATATGTTATATTCCAACTGCGCACGTTAGACATCTTGGATGGCCAGCCAATCAGCAATGAGGAGCGTGATGCTGCTCAGAATAGATTTTCTCAAGGTATGTGATCTTTGAATAGAGAGGGGAACATTTGGAGGTTACTGTAGAAAGAATCTTGGTTCCCTAGAGTAGTTTTCACTGATTCTCTCTATTGCCTATGTGCAGAAGGGATGACTCTATGGTTCTATAGGTGTTTTCATGCATGTTAATTCAAGGATCATATGAAATTCATTTATTGTTGTCCCTAATATTGTATCTCAATTTCAGATAAGTTGGAAAAGAAAGTCAGTTCTTAAAAAGAGCAACATAACAGTTCTCTGTAATATTATTTCTCTATTTCAGATGAGTTAGAACATTTAGAGAAAATCATCAGTGAACAAGAGGAGAAACTCAGTACTCTTGAAGACCAACATAACAAGTCCCTACATGAAGTTACAGTGAGACAAGAGCAGCAGAAAACTTGGAAGAAACAACAGAAGGAGAAGGAGAAACAACTGGAGGAGATGAGAAATGAAATGAAAGCGAAGGATGATCTCGTGAGTTGGATTTCAAAAAAAGTGTTAGCCATTGAGAAATACGAGGGGTGATCAATAAGTAATGGATGCATCCATGTAAAAAAGCGTCCATTACTTATTGATCACCCCTCGTACATCAGGAGATAGCAATTAAAAGGAAAGATGCAGATGAGTTGTGTTGTTCATCAACACATTACTCAACCAGATTGTCAAAATGAAATTTGACCCATTGTGCTTGAGTTCACCCAGCTTTGCAACAAACTATCAATTAAATTATCATGATTTTTAGCATTGTTGAGATCGGAAAAAACCATGGAATTAAGTGAGATATGACTCATTAGAATAAATTGACACATTATTTCATTTATTATAAAAATATATTTCATGGTTCCAGTTAAAAAGGAAGACCATGGAGTTAACAAAGGCTTGTGAGAAACATTATGAACTGGAGCAGGAGTTGGCTTTCTTTAAGATAGACTCAAAGTTTGGAAGCCTTGGCCAGGTTCCACCTACTTATGATATGGAGGTACATGTATAGTCTAGTTATTACTGTATATGGTGATTTGAGTTTTAAAATATTAAGAGACACCAAATGATGAACAAGAAAATCTGATGAAGGTAAATGTGGAATTTTAGGGGTATAAGATTAAAATAATGTGAGTTTAGCTTTTACATGCTAAATGGAGTTTCAAAAGCTTTATTCTCATTGTTATAGCCACCTTTTTGTGCTGACACCTGGTATCACATCGCTCAAGTTTTCCGTACAATTACTTTCTCCATGATAATTCCACATTGCCAACATGTTAACCATAATATTTCATATGTTTAGGACTACGATGGTGAGAATGATTTGATTGGAGAAAGCCCTTATATCGGCAGAGCGCGATACCAAAAAAATCAATATGCATACGAGAAGAACCTAGCACCAAAGGGTCAACCAATCAGAATACAGCAATTAGCGGGAAGTAGTGATATTGGAGCATCTCCGTCATTTCTCAGAGATTCACCCCAGCAGGCTGATCATAGTACCGGTAAATTTTAACTTTTATTTGCTATATTTTCCTTTATCAAGACCATTTTACTCCAGGTTTGCAAGTATGGTAAATGTATGTCATTTTTAAGAGCAGATGAGCCCCAAGACATGATGAGGTTTAGGGCATGCTGAGTAAATGACTTGATAGCCATTTTAATTTTTTAATAAAAAAGTGTGATATTCATCACTTTTTCATGTTTTTATGTATCACCAAAAAGTAGTGACATATTGTTATGGTCTCCATTTTTTTAACGTCAGTCGGTGGTTGGTGATTGGCGTTTGTAACAAATTCTTAAAACTTCCAATAACTTAACAAATACTGTTTAGACTGACTTCATTCTTTTCAAAATCATCTACACGTTTTCAGAAGTTTTGACTTGATATTTAAGATTTGACCTTCAGTGACTTTTTCAAGGTAAAAAAAGTTAAAAAGGTCAAAAATGTATTTTTTCAACTTGCTTTGAATTGACCAATGTTTTTTTCAAAATCATCTCCAAGTTATCAGAGGTTCAAATCTGACTTATGTTTGAGAGTTCAATGACCTTTTCAAGGTAAAAAAAGGTTGAAAGGTCTTTTTTTAAAAGGTTGAAAGGTCTTTTTTTAACTTGCTATCTTTTTCAAAATCATCTACAAGTTCTTAGAAGTTCACATCTGGCTTTAGATTTTACCTTCAATGACATTTTCAAGGTCAAAAAGAATTTGACCTTCAATGACCTTCTCAAGGTCAAAAAGGTCCTTTTTCTTCTTGCTTCAAATTGATCAATTTTTTTCAAAATCATCTACAAGTTCTCAGAAGTTCACATCTGACTTTAGATTTGAGATTTCACCTTCTTTGACCTTCCCAGGGTAAAAAAGTTTTTTTTTCAACTTGCTTCAAATTGACCTTTTTTTCAAAATCATCTACAAGTTCTCAGAAATTCAAGTCTGACTTCATATTGAACTCATAATATTGTGAGCAACTAGGTGGTGACATTTTGTCATTTTAATGCCTTGTTATTACTTTTTACATTTCAAAATAACTTAATAGATATTCCAGGGATAATTAAAAGGTTTCAAGGAATTTATTTAAAAGATATGATAGTTCAAATTGTTAAGAGCTACCAATAAGAAAAACAAAATCCAGTATAAATGTTTATAAAGCTCATCAACATTTATTTTTTAAAATTTTAAATCATATTACATCCATTATTTGAACCTAGTCAGTAGAAAACCAGAATCAAAAATGTTATTGATTTGAGAGGATATTAAAAATTCTTTACTCTTCTACTACTTTATGAACTTATGGAGTTAATTACTGAGATAATTGAATAGCCAACTGTATATATATACAGCCTAAAGTCTTTACAGATGTATTTGATGCCGTATTAATTATGGTTGATTATTGTTATTCATTTTAGTCATAATCAATAGGCCTAATATTATTACAGTGCATTGGGCCAATGAAAAACTTGTCATTCTGGGTCACGTTTTCTCTGAAAACGCACCTTTTTCTCCACTGGGGTTTTCCGCCACCGTCACTCAGCATGTGAGCCAGTGGCACGTAACCATGCTTTTAAAATGTCAGGTCTCCCCTAACAATTTCATGATAAAATTTGACACAGCTGTATTAACATCTCTGAAGGATCTAATGCCAAGAATACTTCAAATAGGAGATTCGTAATGTTTTACTTCATTTTGGACAGTATTGAACAGTGACTGGTTTGAACTCATGTCTTTGGACAAGAAGATTGACCTCCTCTATCTGGGCTCAATCTAGGGATCGCTTCACAAAACGAGACCCAGAGCAACAAGTTTTTATTGGCCTAATGCACTGTAATAATATTGAATATGACTCAAGTGAATAACAATAATCAGTCATAATTATTAATATGGCAACAGATAGCCCTATATCTGGAAAGACTTTAGGTGGCCAGAAATTCAATAGCCAGACAATATTTAAAATGACGTTAAAAGTTCAATTGTTCAAGCAAAACCTGTATTTTATTGACAGTGTAGTGTTTTTGAAAAAAGCCCGTCAAAATCATAAAATTGGAAATTTTGATGAAATATTTATTTTCCATGTTGGAAATTGTCTCTAGAATAAATCTTGAAAATTTCAATAAGAATGGTTGTTCTATTGCAAATATAGAGTAAAAAAACGACTGCATCATACAACCTGTCCGGGGTACTATCTATTATATGGAATAAAAAGTGAAATGTAAAAGACTTCTTTAAAGGACAAATGAAATAGGTTTTCTCAACTTGCAGCTACAAAAATGCGGTTTTCTTCATTGTAAGCCCAACGTAGAGTTCTTGCGATAGCCATTATAAAATAAATGTTAGATAACTGCTAACGGTCATAGATAACGAAATAAAACTAACTGATCAATCATATTGGCCCCCACGTGATTGGTAACGTCATATACAAAATATAGCTTTGGTTTATTGGTTCCTTAGTAATCACAACGTCACGGCAACCATAGCATTGTTGTGTAAACAAATAACAAAATATTTTGGCATTATGACGTCATGATCTAATGGACCAAAACGGGCCACGTGGGGGCCAGTGAGAGATCACGTGGGGGCCAATAACGTCACAACCAATATGAATATTGCTTATTAAGCAGCTATAACGATCGTTAGAGTGAAATAATTTTCACACTACTGTTGAGAAAACATGTCCAAATACATTTATAAAAAAATCATATTGATTCCTTTAGGTTAAAAATACCATTTCATATCTGCTTTAATCACTGGGGAGTATCGTGATGCAACAACATCATCGATTGGGAAAACAAAATATCGTACGAAAATCTATCACCGGAAGACTGGCCATCTTGATGCAACAACACGGTGTTGTTGCATCATGATACCCCCCAGTGTTTAATGTGATAAAACACTTTAATGTGGTTAAACCCTTTTTATGTGTTAAAGATTCCTTTTACATTCAGTCTCTATCTTTATGACTCCTTTCCACATGACTAGGCTCATTTATATAAGAAATAGAAGCAGTTAATGCACAAAGAGCAACACAGAGAAGTATGGTTTTCAATAAGTATTTTTCAAATATGTTGGGTTATTTTTTACATCTTGCCTTATTTTTCCTAGTTATTGTTTCTAAAGCCCTGTATACACTGACGGGCAAATAATTATAAATGAAATGGCTGAATTGCTCGGAAAATTATTTTAAACAAATAATAAGAATGCTTCAAAAATCAAAACAGGCACTATACATATGTCACTTGCGATATTTTATTGCGAAATCCTTGAAACATACTTGTAAAACTAGCTTGAAACAAAAACTTGACTACATTTCGATCCTCTCAAGGCAAAATGTGAAAAATATAGAAAAAGGATGAAATGATTTACAAACACATTAAATTAAATGAAGACTCAGAATACAGAAATACAGTTCATTAAGGTTGCAGTATTTTATAATTTTATCATGTCTGTCACATTTTGCTAGAAATTTTGTGCCTCCTCATTTGAGGTAAGTATCCATGATTTATGACTTATGGAAATATAAATATCCCAGTCACTGCATTTTTGCAATACTTATTGAACACCCTATGAATACAAAAAGTGACCCAAACCCTATAATATAAGCTACATGCCAGTACATTAAATATGCTAATATTATGTATAGTACAGGGTGTCCAAAAAAAACAGGACCGTAAGAAAGTTAAATAACTTGGTCGGTTTTGCATATTTTGCCTAGAAATTTCAGAGTTATTTAGTTCATTCAATGTGAATTTTGTTGTGAAAGTTTGATAATAATCTGCCTATTGAGTCAAAAATTACAGTTTCTTACAAAAATGGCTCAACTGTGCACTTCTCTCTATGCACGATTCAATCTGGTGAGCAAAGTTGTCGATGATCCTCCTACACACATTTCTTTTTGTATGAACGTTTATTCCAAGAACAATTGCTACTGGGGCTTACATTCTTCTGATGAAGTGTTACAGCATTCATTGCATTCTGACCACTGCACTGCCTAGGTGGCAATGAGGAAACATGGAATCATAAGTCCTTTTTGATCCAAAGATGACTGGACACGTGCTTTCCCATGAACAAGGACCAGTATTTTCAAGTTCTCACTAAGTTTTGGAGGTCACTAAGCACCAGAAGGGGCATTTAAGGAGATAGGCAGTGGTTTCAGCAAGCCAATACCACCCCAACACTTCAAATGATATGCTGAAATGGTTTAAGCAATGCTTTGGTGATCAGCTCATCTGTCACAGAACTCAAAACGTAAGGGCAGCTTATTGGCCGGATCTAAATTTCTCAGATTTTTATCTTTGGGGATTTCTCAAAGCCAATATGTATACTGACAGGCCCCTAAAAATCTTAAGAGGGCAATAACTACCCCAATTCGTACCATCCACATTGATGTGTATAGGTCATGGTCATTAACAACTTTGTTTGCAGAATTCATTTGTGCATAGAGAGACGAAGTGCCCATTTTGAGCATGTTTTGTAAGTACTGTAGTTTTTGACACAATCATCAGATTATCATGAAACTTTCACAACATAATAATCTCATTAAATGAATTAAATAATTATTAAATTTCAAGGGAAAATATGCAAAATTGACCGAATTATTCAACTTTCTTACGGTCCTGTTTTTTGGACACCCTGTATATAAAAGTTTAACAATTAGTAAAGTGCTGATAATATTCTGATTGACATTTTTATGCAAACATTTTTACATAAAGCTTATAATGGTAAATAAAATAACATAACATTACCTACAGCCCTTATTATTTGACAGTCTTATTATCGCCCATTAAAATCCTCAATAATATACTACACTTCAATTGAAGAGGAGGGAAAGCCCCAGAGTTTAAAGATGACACACTTAGTTACGTCTCTTGCTTTCCACCTTCGTTCGTTATAATTTTCATCGGCTAGTTATCAAATACTACACTTCGATGGGATTTTTTAACTGATATAGGCATATTCCGTACACCTTTCTTTATCTTGATGTAAAATGAGAAGCTATGGTATTGGTTTACACTCCAGAAACGAACATAATATTATTCGAAGTGTATTATGAAGATTTTGAAACCGCCATTGATGAAGTCATTTGTTTTGACCAATCAGCGATGATGTCATCTCAATACAGTTTTACATTATAAGCACATGTCATCTTTGAACCCCGGTGTTTCTCCCCCTCTGCTTCAATTGATTCCTAATGTTGAGTATGTTGTTTCTGTTTTACATTTGGCAATTGGCGTATATGTAGCCTCGGCAATAATACATGTCATAGAGTAATCAAACTGTCAGTTGGATTGTCAAGAATATTCTCTCCTCACTCACAGAGTTTTATGTTTGTCTCGGATCATTTTTGGGGGACATTGCCAATGATTTATTAGTATCTATTATATAGAATAAAAGAGAAATGTAAAAGACTCCTTTAATGTGATAAAACACTTTTATGTGGTTAAACTCTCCCTTTGTGTGAAGCTTCCTTTTACATTTAAAGTCTCTATCTTTATGACTCCTTTCCACATGACTAGTCTCATTTCTATAAGATTAGAAATAGAAAAGCAAATAATGCACAAAGAGCAACACAGAGAAGTAGGGTATTCAATAAGTATTTTTCAAATATGTTGGGTTATGTTTTACATATTGCCTTATTTTTCCTAGTTTTTGTTTCTAAAGCCCTGTATACACTGACAAGCAAATAATTATAAATGAAACGGCCGAATTGCTTGAAAAATTATTTTAAACAAATTAATAAGAATGCTTCAAAAATCCAAACATGCACTATACATATTAATTGCAATCTTCTCATCTGAGGTGAAATCCTTGAAACATATGTGTAAAACTAGTTTGAAACAAAAACTTGACCACATTTTGGTCCTCCAAAGGCTAAGTGTGAAAAAAAAGCAAAAAATCGGAATGATTTACAAACACATTGAAATAAATGAAGACTCGAAAAAACGCAGCTCATACTACAAACAATGCGTAAGGTCGCAGCATTTTTATAATTATATCACATCTGTCACTTTTTTGGTAAACTATTTCTGCCTCTTCATTTGAGGTAAGTATCCATGATTTTGTTTTATGGAAACATGAATATCAATGTCACAACATTTTAGCAATACTTATTGAACACCCTATAAATACAAAAAGTGACCCACACCCTATAATATAAGCTACATGCCAGTACAGTAATATGCTAATATGGTATAGTATATAACAGTTTAACAATAAATAAAGTGCTGCATGATAATAATCTGATTGACATTTTTATGCAAACATATTTACATGATTAAGGAGATAATAAAGCTTATAATGGTAAATAGAATAACATAACATAACCTACAGCCCTTATTTTTGACAGTCTTGTCCAAGTACATGAGTTGATACTCATTATTTAAGAAATATAGACCGAAAAGCAGGGGTAATATCGTCGAATACACCCCGCAGGGCTAGGCACAAATGTTTTTTGTACCCCGAACGACTAAAGGGAGTGAGGGGTTTGAAAGCTTTTGTGCCTAGCCCTAATTGGTGTATTCGACGATATTACCCCTGCTCTGAGGTCTATATTATGATTCGAACATGAAAACTCACCAAATTGTTTCGAATATTCATCATGGTCCGTCATAACTACGACCCACCGTTATGACGTCACACATTACACTATTAACTGGGGTATTGATCTTGAATATAACCCAGCTGAAGCATTGACTTTGTTTACAGTTTATAGACGGCGTGAATACAATCATGTTCGAATCCTCTATTATCGCCCATTGAAATTCTCAATGATATACTACACTTCAATCGCTTCCCAATGTTGAGTTGCAGTTTCTGTTTCACATTTGGCAATTGGCGCATATGCAGCCTCGGCAATAATACATGTCATAAAGTAATCAAACTGTCAGTCGGATTGTCAAGAATATTCTCTTATCACTCACAGAGTTTTATGTTTGTCTCAGTTCATTTTTGGAGACATTGCCAATGATTTACTAGTATCTATTAAATAGATAAAAAGTGAAATGTAAAAGACTCCTTTAATGTGATAAAACACTTTTATGTGGTTAAACCCTTTTTATGTGTTAAAGATTCCTTTTACGTTTCAAGTGACTCCTTTCTTTATGACTACACTCATTCATATAAGATATATAAAAGCAAATAATGCACAAAGAGCAACACAGAGAAGTAGGGTATTCAATAAGTATTTTTCAAATATGTTGGGTTATTTTTTACATATTGCCTTATTTTTCCCAGTTATTGTTTCTAAAGCCCTGTATACACTGACAGGCAAGTACTTATAAATGAAATGGCTGAATTGCTTTGAAAATTATTTTAAACAAATAATAAGAATGCTTCAAAAATCAAAACAAGCACTATACATATGTCACTTGCGATATTTTATTGCGAAATCCTTGAAACATACTTGTAAAACTAGCTTGAAACAAAAACTTGACCACATTTCGATCCTCTCAAAGCAAAATGTGAAAAATATAGAAAAAGGATGAAATGATTTACAAACACATTAAATTAAATGAAGACTCAGAATACAGAAATACAGTTCATTAAGGTTGCAGTATTTTATAATTTTATCATGTCTGTCACATTTTGCTAAAAATTTCGTGCCTCCTCAATCGAGGCAAGTATCCATGATTTGATTTTATGGAGACATAAATATCACTGTCACAACATTTTAGCAATGCTTATTGAACACCCTATAAATACAAAAAGTGACCCAAACCCTATAATATAAGCTACATGCCAGTACAGTAAATATGCTAATATTATTTATAACATACCTATGATGATGTATAGTGCAAAGTGTACACAAGACAGCGGGCCAATATAAGTTTTGAAAAGCCTGCGCCCGCTAACTTTCTGATTGGTCAAGGCACTGACGTCATAACCAATCAGTCGAAGATAAAACTGGCGAGCAATTTTTCTAAACTCATTTCAATCATTTTCAAACCATTTGTTTGTCAATTCTATAGAAAACGGTACTCTCTGACCTGTTTACATCATCATAGGTATGTTATAAATCGTTTATGTCACTACTGTGGCACTTATGCCCTCGGTTCTCTGAGATCAATGTCCCTCCCAAGGTCGGGCCATATATCACTGAGACCTCGGGCATATATGCCACGATAGTGACATAACCTCTAAGTATAGTATATAAAAGTTTAACAATTAGTAAAGTGCTGATTATAATCTGATTGACATTTTTATGCAAACATTTTTACGTAAAGCTTATAATGGTAAATAAAAAAACATAACCTACAGCCCTTATTTTTGACAATCTTGTCCAAATACATAAGTTGATACTTATTATTTCTCTATTATCGCCCATTAAAATCCTCAACAATATACTACACTTCAATTGATTCCTAATGTTGAGTTGCTGTTTTTGTTTTACATTTGGCAATTGGCGCATATGCAGCCTCGGCAATAATACATGTCATAAAGTAATCAAATTGTCAGTTTGAGTGTCAAGAATATTCTCTCATCACTCACAGAGTTCTATGTTTGTCTCGGTACATTTTTTGGGGACATCAACCATGGAAAAATGGATGATGGTACTAAAACAGGGATTTCTCTAAAACAAGACAGACTGACAAAGTTACTTAATGAACCTTTCAGATGTCTATGATAAATCAGTTATTTGTCAGAGCATCTCAACATTTCAAGAATATTCCTTCATTTATTTCATGTTTTGGTGCAATTTATTTTGAGATGCCCTGTAGGATGTATAGGGGTTATGCACTGGGAGGTTTTGGATACAGGGAATATCCCGAGGGATATACAATATATCTTCCCGAGGGACCGAAGGGACCAAGGGAAGATATATTGTATATCCCAAGAGATATTTCCTGTATCCAAACCGACCGTGCATAACTGTTGTATTCCATACCTGATGAGGTTTGAAATAATGAGCATGTATCCCACATGCTCTGGTGTGTTTACTTGCAAAATATGTTATCATTTTCAAAAAAAATCAAATTTTTCCAAATTTGTTTTCAATTTTTTTCAAAAATGAAAAAATAAATTTCCAAAATTTTTTTTCTAATTTTTTTTCACATTTTTTTGCATAATTTCTTTTCAGAATTTTTTTTCAAAATTTTTTTCAAAATTTTTTTTCAACATTTTTTCAAATTTTTTTACATAATTTTTTTCCACAATTTTTTTTCAAATTTTTTTACATAATTTTTTTCCCGAATTTATTTTTAAAATTAAAAAAAAATTTTTTTTGAGCGGGACATACGATTTATATGTCCCGGAGCTCCGTTGGAGCGGGACATACGAAAAATATTTGCCCGGATATGGAATATATTCCCGGTTGATATGTCCCTGAAACCTCATCAGGTATGGAATACATGTATGTATGTATGTATCCTGTTTATGATACACTATACATCTATTTGTCCAAATACTCTCTTTCTATAGTCATTCAAATCCAAATGTAAGTTAAATTAGTGTGTATCCAAATGTCTTCTTGTGGAAAAGCTTTTTAATCATTCTTCTTTTGGATTTACTGTTTCTTTAGACATTCTTCTTCTTTTGAACATTTTGCTTCTTACTTTGAACATGTTGCTTCTTCTTTTGAACATTCTTCTTTTTCATTTAGCCATTCTGTTTCTTCTTTGGAACATTCTGCTTCTTCCTTTGAACATGTTGCTGCTTCTTTTGAACATTCTGGTTCTTGTTTTGAACAGTTTCCTTCTTTCGAACATTCTCCCTTTTCTTTAGGACTTTCTACTTCTTTGTTTGAACATTCTGCTTCTTGATTTGAACATTCTACTTCTCCACTTAAATACTCTACTTCCTCTTTTGGACACTCTGCTATTCCTCCTGTATTTGTTCAAATACTTTCTTACAGCAAGACAACTTAAATTTCTTCTTTGATGCCTCATCATTTCCAGGGACTTGTTCAGCTAGCTTTGTCAGGGCTTCAGGCAGTGAGAATGCTAGAGACACTGGTTTGTTCCATGTATTGTATATATTTGCTTTATCCCATCCTGCAAATATCATGAAACAATTTGGATAACATCTAAACCATTCTGTTCCTGTATCACATACTATGGTTCCACTGTCTCCTGGTTGTGTGTATGCAGTGTCAGCATCTGGCGTCTCTGAACTGATAGCTACCATGTTCTCTACCCATGCAGTCTTCTTGCCAACTTTGATTTCACCTGCTGCATCTACTTTCAAAATCTTGCCTTTTGCTTGATTGAGGGGCAGTCCTAGCTTTACTGCATTTAAGCCGGCTTTAGGCTCTCTATACCACCATTTACAACAATTATCACAATCATTATATTGATATTTTATGTTCTTACACTGCTCATTCATTTTGCTACAGGCAGGATCATGTTGATCATCCACTCTGATACAGGCAATATCATATTGTTGTTCTTCCTCCTCCTCATCAATATCCTTATCATTCATAACAGCATCATACGTACAATTCACTATCATTTCCTCATCTTGGCTTGTGCTGTTATCCTTCCAGACAGTTAACCTGCCTTTCTCCTCATCATCATCATGATCTGCATTGTTATTATGTTCATCACTGTCCATTCTCAATGGTATTCTGTATGGAACCTCTCTACCAATCACATGTTTATCACTTTGATCTTCCTTGGACCAAGAAATATATTCAGCATTGGGAATGCGTTGTTCAACCACATGGTTGGCTGTGAGAATATACATCTCATCTTGACTCACAATTTCTTCATTGAGTGAATCAATACTTAATATACTATCATCATCATCATCATCATCATCATCATCATCATCATCATCATCATCATCATCATCATCATCATCATCATCATCATCATCATCATCATCATCATCATCGTAGTAGGACAAAGCAACAAGTCCCCCAATTGTCCCCATTGGGTTTTCCACAAAATCATCAAGCATACCTTCATCAGCAGTGTCACGCTCTCTGCTATGTAGAGGTCCACCTGCACATCCAAGCAACTGTATAGATTCATCCTCCATCCAGGGGACAGAGTGGAACTTGCATCCTGGCATCATTCTTTCTATGAATGCAGATGTCTTGTTGACATATCCATCAATAATATGTATTGAGTAAAGACCATCTTCTCCCATACCATAGAACTTCACCACAGGAATCCTGGAAGCATAGCAGATGGAAAGTTGAGACATACTGCTGGCACCCTGAACTCAGATGTTCATGAATATTTCTTATGAAACTTTTTATGTCAAATCAAAAGTAAGTCAGTGTAAAAAAATATGGAAACACTACAAATAAATCCCAGAAATTGTTCATCACATAATTTTGTTATGAATGTTTTATGTGTTTTCCTAAAAATTGTAGGTTCACTCAAGGACACTCATTGTACAAGTCTAATGTTGATATTTGACCTTTTGGGTGACATTTACCTGTTTACCGTAGTTTATTACCATTAACTATACTCTCATCATTTATTAGGAAATTCATTGAATATGAACTACATATACCAATATACTTAAAATTAATTTATTTGATGACATTGTCTTCTATAAATGCCAAACCATGTGAAATAGTAGATAGTAGGAGATAGTAAGTAGTTCTTTGAGTGTTTTCACATATATAGCTTAATAAGTCTCCACCCAAGTAAGTTCTTCTTTACTTGCATGAATGTTAATTGAGACTAAACATGTCTATTTTAGAATTTCATAGAAAGCCATTTTTATCCCAACAAATGAAGTTCAGTTTGGATATTGTGATACTAGTAGATGATGAATTTTCTTCATATTTGGCAGAATGATTATGTATATTGGTGAATAGTTTTGTGCAAAACCTTTTTCACTTAACAAATGGCGATATTTTTTGCAAAAATGTAGTTTCCGATTTTCAACCAAAATAATTAGAGGGGGGGGGGTAGAGAAAACAAGATTTTTGTTAATTTTGAGATCTTTTAGAAGTTTATGTTTATTAACTTTATTATATAGTTATACTCAAATAAAAAAAATTTGATAAGATTTCAAATATTGTATCATTTTTTGGATTCAAGCCTCAGAAATTCTAAAATGGCCACCTGATGTTGGAATTTGTAGTAGATAAAGATTTCTTCAAAGTATGGCTATATTAGAAGATAATATTTTTTGAGAAGATCACAATTATCATATCATTTATTTTATTTGTATATCTGAAATCCAAAAGGATCAACCCTTATGAGAATTTTAAATTATTAGGAGATATCATGTATGGCTATATTATACTGTTTGTTTGTTGGGATTTGCTGATCTGTTGATTTGCCAATTTTTTCTAGTTGTTGATTGTTGATTCAAAATGGCCAAATATACTGCATTATGCAGAAAGCAAATTACATGTAGTTCTTTATCCATATTTGAAAAAATATATATAAGATTTAGCGTGAAGAATAATATTGTGATAATGTTAGGCAAGTATTTAGGTCACATTGGGCTGATAATATATAATAGGAATTATTTGTACTGATGCCCTTTTAGGGACGAACCTACATCTAACATAGAATTTTTATTAACAGTAAAATTACAATAAAGTTAAAGAAAATATTACATTCTTCAAATGACAGTGATATACAGGTGAACTGGATGATTGATGTGTAACATTACATTCAGAGTACATTTGAGTTCTCTTGGGCTGATATGGACATTGAACTTGGAGTGATATTGTGATAATACAGGGTGTGCCAAAAAATTTTGCAACTTTTTCAAATTTTATGTCAATACCTCAATGTTATGATACATTTGCAACATTTTATGGCACACCCTGTATTATGTCATTATTCAGTTGATATTAGATTGATATTGGGATAATATTGGATGATATGACACGAGGCCAATATTGGCAGACGTCTAGATAAGCTGTCGCCATTCGCCAATTGCGAATATTTTTAGCACCTGGCGAAGATATTGATCTAAATATTCGCAAGGTTGGCGAATATCTTTATACTGAACCTACCTTCGAAACAGATAAATCATCCATTTATCGAGGAAATTCTCCGTTTTCAACTTTCGTATTTTCGTAATTTCAGCCATGAGAAGCCACAATTATTTTTGTTTCAATGGAAAATAACACAGGGCAGCTTCATAAAATGTGTTGCGTTCGGTATTTTAATGAATCAGTTGAGACGCCACAACTTGTTTTCGGGTCAATGCAAATTTAACAGAAGCTCATATTTGCAAACCTGTTTCGTTCGTTTTTCTGTTGCATTCATGTCATGCTAAATTCAAAATTTTCTTAAGAGACTTCGAAGAATAATATGGTGATTTCTGGCGTATTAACCAATACCATAGCTTGTTATTTCTCACCCAGATAAAGAAAGATGTAAGGAATATGCTTACATCGATTAAAACATCACAATTACGTATTATATTCGAAAACCGGTGAGAATTCGGACAAACGAAGGTGGTAGACTAGCCTACATGTAAGCATTTCTTCTTGCACTTTCTGGGACCATTGAGGTCCCGGATTGGTCTTTCCGACCAGAGATTGGAAGGCGGGGAAGCCTTGGTTGACATGCAATAGTGTTAGCAGGACGATGACATGTGAAATTTGTTTGAAGTACGCTTTTTATGTCATTTGATAAAAAATATTTTGGCTAATAATTTTTCAGTGTGGCTAATATTTTTTAGAAAATATTAGCCACATTGGCTAATAATTTTTTCAGCTTATCTAGACCCCTGATATTGGGATCATTTTTCGCTGATATTGGAAGAGGGTATTGCCATTGATATTCAATTCATGATGATTCGGGTTGATATCAAGGCTGATATTGGAGTATATTGCGATACTATTAGATCAATATAGGGGTTCTATTACGTCGTTTTTGTGGTCATGTTGCACTGAGAATATTTTGTGATATTTGGTAGATTTTGTGGCTGAAATTATTGGAGTGATATTGGGATAATAATAGAGCAATATATGGGTTCTATCGGGTCATTATTGGGGTGACATTGCATAAATTGTAATATGTAGATATTTGGGCTGTCATATCAGAATAGTGTTAGGCTGCTATATGACAAAAATTGAGTGATTATTGTAAAAGTCAACTAATATTTGGTTGATATGCGGTGATATTTGATTGATATTGCATTCAGAACACTTGGGTGATATAAGATAGATATCAGGACTGATTTTGGAGTAATATTAAGATAATGTTAGGTCATTATATAATACTGGGTTAATGTTTGATTGACTAATGTGAGAAACCATACCATGAGTCCAACAAGTTCATTCAATTTTATGCAAATAGCTTTAAACTGATGTACAAATATGTGCTATATAGTAGGTGAGGGGGGGGGTAAGCAGCCTTATTGACAATCGCCCAGTGTATTATTTACCATTTTAGTAGTTTCCGATGATGTGGTTCAAGTTTCTCAAATGGTTCCCTCAATGCTAAATTTTCTGAGCTCATTTGTTCTGTTCTGTATTTGATCAGTGCTCTCTCAACCTCATGGCTGGCATGCAGTTCTCGTAGTATAGCTGTTATCTCACACTTGTCATCCGGATTCTCAAACAACAGAATTGTCTCTAATTCATGGGGTATATGCCTGTCATGAATCAACCTCTTAATTGTGTTTTTGTACGAAAAACTATTCGATACGCTTGTCTGATAAAGACACCGCCTTGTCTGACACTTTAAACTCAGATTCCATTTAGCTTTACTTGCATTTAGTTTTGTTTCAGCTGCATGTTGTTGAGCATCAGTTGCATTGCTGTTAAGTGACATGAGATGTTTGTAGTCATCATCTTTAGCACCTAATCTGGTCAGAAGGCTGTATTGTTCCCTACAATAAGGGGTGAATCTTTTAATGTATGTGAGTGCTGTACTGCCTGAATCAGTTGCAGCATTGACATCTGCACCTTGGTTTGTGAACATCTTTATCCATTCCAGAGACCTCTTCTTCTGAATAGCAATCATTAGTTCAGTTTTGCCATCTTTGTGTTTGACATTGACATCTGCACCATGCTCTGCTAACCACTTTGTACATTCCAGAGAGCCAGACTTACAAGCATACATCAATGCAGTCCAACCATTATTGTCCTTAGCATTGACATCTGCACCATGGTCTGTTAACATCTTTATCCATTCCAGAGACCTCTTCTTCTCAATGGCAATCATCAGTTCAGTTTTGCCATCTTTGTGTTTGACATTGACATCTGCTCCATGCTCTGTTAAACACTGTGTATATTCCAGAGAGCCAGACTCACAAGCGCTCATTAATGCAGTTTTACCATCAGTGCTTCTGGTATTGACATCTGCACCATGGTCTGTAAACATATTTATCCATTCCAGAGACCTCTTCTTCACAATAGCAATCATTAGTTCAGTTTTGCCATCTTTGTGTTTGACATTGACATCTGCTCCATGCTCTGCTAACCACTGAGTACATTTCAGCGAGCCAGACTCACAAGCATGCATCAATGCAGACCAACCATCATTGTCCTTAGCATTGACATCTGCTCCATGCTCTGTTAACCACTGAGTACATTTCAGCGAGCCAGACTCACAAGCATGCATCAATGCAGACCAACCATCATTGTCCTTAGCATTGACATCTGCTCCATGCTCTGTTAACCACTGTGTATATTCCAGAGAGCCAGACTCACAAGCACGCATCAATGCAGTTTTACCATCAGTGCTTCTGGTATTTACATCTGCACCATGGTCTGTCAACATCTTTATCAATTCCAGAGACCTCTTCTCCTCAATAGCAATCATCAGTTCAGTTTTACCGTCTTTGTGTTTGACATTGACATCTGCTCCATGCTCTGTTAAACACTGTGTATATTCCAGAGAGCCAGACTCACAAGCGCGCATTAATGCAGTTTTACCATCAGTGCTTCTGGTATTGACATCTGCACCATGGTCTGTGAACATCTTTATCCATTCCAGAGACCTCTTCTTCACAATAGCAATCATCAGTTCAGTTTTGCCATCTTTGTGTTTGACATTGACATCTGCTCCATGCTCTGTTAACCACTGTGTACATTCCAGAGAGTCAGACTTACAAGCATACATCAATGCAGTACAACCATTATTGTCCTTAGCATTGATATCTGCACCATGCTCTGTTAACCATTTTGTACATTCAAGAGAGCCAGACTTACAAGCATACATCAATGCAGTCAAACCATTATTGTCTTTAGCATTGACATCTGCACCATGCTCTGTTAACCACTTTGTACATTCCAGAGAGCCAGACCTACAAGCATGCATCAATGCAGTCCAACCATAAGAACTGTCCTTAGCATTGACATCTGCTCCACGCTCTGTTAACCACTGTGTATATTCAAGAGAGCCAGACTCACAAGCACGCATCAATGCAGTTATACCATCAGTGCTTCTGGTATTGACATCTGCACCATGGTCTGTGAACATCTTTAACCATTCCAGAGACCTCCTTTCAATAGCAATCATTAGTTCAGTTTTGCCATCTTTGTGTTTGACCTTGACATCTGCACCATGCTCTGTTAACCACTGTGTACATTTAAGAGAGCCAGACTCACAGGTATACATCAATGCAGTCCAACCATTATTATCCTTAGCATTGACATCTGCACCATGCTCTGTTAACCACTGTTTACATTCCAGAGAGCCAGACTTACAAGCAGACATCAATGCAGTCCAACCATAAGTGCTCCTAGCATTGACATCTGCACCATACTCTGTTAACCACTTTGTACATTCCAGAGAGCCAGACCTACAAGCATACATCAATGCAGTCCAACCATTATTGTCCTTAGCATTGACATCTGCACCATGCTCTGTGAACCATTTTGTATATTCCAGAGAGCCAGACTTACAAGCATACATCAATGCAGTCCAACCATTATAGTTCCTAGCATTGACATCTGCTCCATGCTCTGTTAACCACTGTGTACATTCCAGAGAGCTAGACTTACAAGCATACATCAATGCAGTCAAACCTTTATTGTCCCTAGCATTGACATCAGCACAATTTTCCGCTAACCACTGAGTTAATTCCAGAGAGCCAGACTTACTAGCGTACATCAATGCAGACCTATCATGCTTGTTCCTATCATTGACATCTGCACCATGATCTTTTAACCACTTTGTGCATTCCAGAGACCCATTCTTAGAAGAATACATCAAAGCAGACCAACCATACTTGTTCCTAGCATTGATATCTGCACCAACCTCTGTTAACCACTGTGTACATTTCAGAGATCTAGATTCACAGGCAAACATCAATGCAGTCCAACCATCATTGTTCATTTCATTGACATCTGCACCGTGCTGTGTTAATAACTTTGTACATTCCAGAGAGCCAGACTTGCAAGCAAACATTAATGCAGTTCGACCATTATAGTCCTTGGCCTTGACATCTGAATCATGATCAGTTAAAAACTTTGTAAATTCTAGAGATCCATCCATACAAGCACGCATCAGTGCAGTTTGACCATCAGTGCTTATGGTATTTACATCTGCTCCATGGTCTGTGAACATCTTTATCCATTCAAGAGACCTCTTCTCAATTGCAATCATCAGTTCAGTTTTACCATCTTTCTGTTTGACATTGACAACTGCTCCATGCTCTGTTAACCACTGAGTACATTTCAGTGAGCCAGACTCACAAGCATGCATCAATGCAGACCAACCATTATTGTCCTTAGCATTGACATCTGCTCCATGCTCTGTTAACCACTGTGTACATTCCAGAGAGCCAGACTTACAAGTAGACATCAATGCAGTCAAACCATTATTGTCCTTAGCATTGACATCTGCACCATGCTCTGTTAACCACTTTGTACATTCCAGAGAGCCAGACTTACAAGCATGCATCAATGCAGTCCAACCATAAGAATTGTCCTTAGCATTGACATCTGCTCCACGCTCTGTTAACCACTGTGTATATTCCAGAGAGCCAGTATCACAAGCATGCATCAATGCAGTCCAATCATTGTCAAAAGCATTAACATCTGCCCCTTTTTCTATCAATAAGTCTAATGTCTCTTTACTAAGATTCTTATTTTTCCTTAATGCCCAGACAAGTGTGTTTTTATGGCACTTGGAAGTTCTCTGGAGGATCAATCTCAGCTGATGTTCATCTTTCCTATCAATTGCATCTTTAATATCCCTCTCTACCTGATCTGTATAATCAGCCATTTTCAATGTCTATATGGGGAATGTTGCCATCCCAAACATCCTATTTCAAACACTGTGTTAAAAATGTTCCGAAGTATAAATCAACACTGGATGTAATTAACCTTACTGGTTAGAAGGCTGGTAGTGCTTATCAATAAACTTATCAAGGAGACATACAACTTGACACATCTTGTATGTTTAACTTTTCTTCATGTGTTTTACATGTCAGATAACAAAGTTCAGTGTTGAACAAACAATGTTATGTTTGTATAATACTTAAAAGTTTGTAGTTCTACTCAGATGTATCTGCCAACATGTGTAGATAAGACAGTTATGTTTGAAATATGGTCTTTCTGTAATACTGCACTTCAGATGTTTTTTTTATCTACCAATAATTTATTATTACTTCATGACTGCATTATATTCGCATATTAAGTACATATTCATATTTCACATTGTTTAAAGCTACTACATTTGTTTGTCTAGTTTATGTTTGAAAATAATCATCTGAGAAACACTGAGTTGAAATATACACTTCATGCTCAGTAATTGTTGTTACTGTAAATCAAGTTCAGAGAGAGTAGTACAAGGTAGTCCATATTGTTGTATCCACAGGTTCAGTTCAGTTCACTCATTCAGAATTAAATGAGCGTTTTTTATATATAGTTTGTAAGGGTACTTTCCCCGGTATTGGCTTTTTGGGGGGTTTCGGCGCAAATTGACACCCTGTAATACCAAATAGTTCAAAATACAGCCAGAAAATAACACCTATGCTCGCAGCCTGTCATAAGGAAAACAATGTAATAGTCATAAGTAACACCAACATACCTCTCATTTTTATTACTTATATCTTACTTTCAAAATTGTATATTCATTAAATTATATATTTTTACTTATATTTTATTTCCAGGTGCAAGTTATCTTGAGTCCAGTGGGAGACAGGCAGAGGGTGCAGAGGGAGGAAGGGCAGTTAATGGATCACTCTCCATACAGTCACCTCAGGTAGAGTTTAGTACTTGTATGCATATGAATATCTTATAATAGATACAAAGATCAAACTCAATATTCTGAGCAAATAGGTGGTGACATTTTGTCATGTTAATGCCTTATTTTTATTTGTAGCCTTGGTACTCTTCTATATGTTTAAAACAGCTTTTTTTAATATTGCTACTTTTTGATATGTAATTTGAGGAATTTATCTGACACATCATGAGAATTCTGGAAAAAGCCTAAAGACCAGGGTTTTTGGTTCTAAATGGGACTATTTTAAGAAAAATAAATTAAAACATATTGAGGATAAAATAACTTATAAAAAGTAGCAAAGGTCTAAAGAAAGCATGAATGATATAAATTCTAAATGTTTTATAGATTGAGGGCTATAATTTCTGATATAGGTTGACATAAAAGACTTCTTTTTCTGATTTCTTCATTTTTAATTAACAAAATCTGTTTTTAGTGAATTATGACATCACAAACTCAAATCATCATCAACATTCAAAAAATTTGAAATATGAATAATGACATCTTGTGGTATTGCTACACATGGTTTATCCATCTGATCTTAAGAAACTTTTAAGAATGATGCAATGTCCTATTTTTTATTGCCCACCCTGTAGAAATGCCTTAGTTTAAAGAATATTAGGATCAAGTAAATCCCAATGATTTTACAAAATTTCACTGTAATTACATTTCATTTTGAATTTGCCAAAATATTATGTGTGACCACCAGGAAATGGTGCCATAATTTTTATGACTTACACATTGCAATCAGCAGTTGGTGATTAGTTATGGTCATCTTTATTAACAATTCTTATTACATTTTTAACCATTTCCAGGCAAAGAGAATTTGTCTTGAAACATTGTTGATGCATATAATATTAAAACATTTTTTCATATAAGGCATCCCCCATACACCCTGATGTACGTGAGACTTTGAAACAAACAATGGATGCAGAGTTGGCTGATAAATACAGAAGTATCGAGAGAGGTAACAAAACAGTTGTGAAATTTGATATACTTGTATTGAGGCTTAGTATATCTGCATTCATAATGTGAAAGAAAAAGATTTACAATATCGTATTGAAGTCTCCACTTAACCCATTTTAATCTTCGTTGTAGGATCTGTTTCTAATGGTATGACCCTTTAATGTTCCCTGTTTTATGTAAGTTGGTGATCTGTATTAAATGATCCAATTCATATCACCTTTTTTTTTGATCTTCTCGTACTTTAGCCCAAGAGAAGCTGGTCAAGCTACAAGGTGAGCTAGAAGGCACCCAGTCACAACTCATTCAAGCTACTGAAGAGCTCCAGAAACTTTCCAGCCTCTCTCCAAGGAGAGCTCCTCTCACAGAAACTGATAAAGGAGAGCTTAGGAACACACTTGCATCAAAAATGCAAATGGTAAGAGACACATGTTGAAACCATTGTTCAGTAATTTAGTGAACCATTTACTTGTTTTTAGACAAAAGAATATGTAACCATTATGAACTTGTATAAGTAGAGGTAGTAAGTCACTAGAATCTCACTCATATCCCAAAAAATTAATTTGATATCACATTTTTGCAATCTGCTTTGAATCATGGATTCACTATAACTAATTTAAAAGTCACATTGCCTCCTTTGATGTTAAATTTATAGGTTTGATTCCTGCTTTTAGATCAGTACTCTGCGAGACAACTCTGCCCAGATAGAAGAGGGAATGCTGACTGCCCAGGGAGACATTCAACAGAACAAAGCTGATGTGGCAGAACTAAGAGGTCGTATGCAGAGAACTGACAGTCAGGGGTCCCTCTATGTAAGTGAATAAATAAAGCACACATTTTTTCTTAATTTTTGTAGTGATGATTGTCTTTTTTTTATTTTTTTATTTATTTCTTAAAATCATATTAACATATTTACATAATAATGATAAAGACACCCCAGGGGGTGTATGGCTTATCACAAGCTAGCTAGAACATTTTAAACTTGCATATCATTAAGTTGTAATTCTTTATAAATTGTTTTAAATTTAGGTGCATATACTCTTGAATTTACAATGTGTCTTCAAAATTTAAATCAAGTAAGCCAAGCTGGTAAACAGTATAATTAAAATGTTTAACAGGATATAGTTGAAAGATATAAAATTGATTTATGTACAGAGTGGCCCAAAAAGTGGAACATTTGTAAAAACATCAATCCGACAAAAAAACTCTAGATTAAAGCGGAAATAATGTCAGGTATTCTAATCATCATTATATGTAGTTACAATACTACTGAATAAAAAGCAATAAGTTGAAAATCTTGTTATGTGTTAGTTTTTGTATAATATTGAAAATAAAAATCATAAATTGACCCAGTGACCCAGTTGTCTGTTGGACGGGGCTCGCCATATTTCACTCAGAGATCCGGATGTAGACCGGAAGTGTGACGTTTCTGCGACCTGAGCCGCCATCTTGAAAGCATTCACAACAAAGGAAAATGCCTATGTGTTGTGTGGTAAATTGTTCAAATATTTCCACTGATAGAGCTAGACTTGGGATAAGGACTTTAAAAGAAATGCCTGAACGACAGTACACAGTCGGATGGTGACAGTAAAATTAAAATCTTTCGACAGTTAAAACCAGCTGTCGTTGTCGTGGACCGAATCCCCGGGGAATAGAACACATTTAAAACAGTGTCACTTACAATATTTTCTGAAAAGTTTCATGCACGGCTTTTAACAATCAAAGATTCCTACTTATTATTGTCTTGTTTGTCGTCCTATATCTATCTTGGGGTTGTGTTTTTTCTCCCCAATACGGGAAAACATTTTGAATAAAGAATTTTCCAATTCCGCCATCAAATAAGTAGGGTAATCTGCAGCAGTTTCGTTTTTGCTTCAACTCTTCGCGCATGCCTATTAGTTTGAAATAATTTACAAATGCGCATGTGTTTTTGGAATTAAGCCAATCAAATTATTCATTCTAATACGCATGAACTAGATTCCGAATCAAGAGGAACTGGCACAGATTGCCTCAAATGCTGAAATCGCTCTTCAAAAGCTCTTCAAAATAGATTGGTGAATAAAAATGAATAACAACTAAAGTTAGAGTGGTTTATTTAGTTCCATGTCAGGATATTTCAAGTAAGTATTGATTATATAGACGCTTCAGTGATGATGGTTCTAGACACGCGGGGCAAGTTGTTTTGGCTGATTTTCTCCTCAAACGGCGTAGATTGAACACAATTTTACTTCCGGGTTTACCCACGACAGTTTGCTATCGGCAACAGAAATACATGTAACACTGTCGTTACCGACAATGGAATCTCACTGTCGTTCGGGCAGTTGCCATACCATACATATTCTCTCACAAGAAACCAAAGAAAACGGATTCAAGGCGAGCAATCCGGTCCCAAAAAGAGAACTGAACCAGGCCATGTGCCGGTTAGGTTGACGCCATTTTGAAAAAAACTTTTGAATTGTATCGTATCGTATCGTATGTCTTTAATAGCTTTATAACTTAATACCATATTTGTGAAATAAATATAACATACTAGGTCTACGAGCCTTTAAATTGTTTGTTGTCTACTGTAAATACAACAGAAATACACCTCCATGGTGATCAAAATGACGAACCTTGCGTCATCGATCACGATCATTCATGACGGGGAATACATTATCAGTTCTGCCTTATATTTATAACAGAGTGTCAAAAATCCAATTAATATCTGCCATTCGTCATTTTATTAAATAAAAGATATGAATATGTTTAATCTTCAAGCAAAACGATCGAGAGATAATTGATTGTCAACATAAAATTAACGCATTTTCCTGTCATGTCGGTAACCAACGTTCATGAGTTGGTCAGTTTTTGGTTTTGATTGGCACTTTGGGAGTTAATTCTTTGAATTGTAAGTATTGATGTGAACATGGTCATGTTTTTCTCGAACAGGTGATATCATATTATAGTATGTCAATATGCCAAATACATCGTCAAAATCTTCAAATTGCTCCATTTTCTTGTTAAGAAGTTCGTAATATTTTTCAATGTGGCCGCCCCGCTACAATTGCGCATGCGCATTTTTCGGGCCAATCAAAATGCTGGAATTTGTCGAGTCGTAGTGACGCCGCTCATGAATATTCATAGGTAGGTTATGGCGACCTCCATAATCCAGGTGAAGATCCAATACCTCAAAATTAATTCCAATATATCTGCCGATGCATTAGAAGATCGTCGCTCATACTCGGGTCATGTTTTTGATTAAAGACTTATTATTCTGATGAATCATAGTTTTTACTTGAGGTTATTATCCCTTTAATTCAATTTGTAGATTTACATGTATATTGCTTATACTGTGAAGCATAGAATTTGGTTTTATATCATGGGACAATATGGTATTGACTTTATGTGTTATTAAGCAAGGAAATGTTGCAACACCCTTCGATACATTATTATCTCCATGGAATAAGTTGTTTTATTGAATTTTTCTAGCGAGTGATGAGAGAAGAAATGTCAGACAAACAACACCAAATAGACACAAGAACTCAAGATTACACAGAGCTCCAAGCACAACTTGAAGATATGTTGAACCATATAGCACAAGAGACAAATGATATGAAATCTATAGAAGAACAGTTACGTGATGGTAAGTTATCTTAAAATAATGAATGAAAACTACATTTTGTTCTAAGCTAATGATACTGGATTGCAATCTGACTTGTTAATAGCATGTAGTATTGAATTCTTTTAAACTTATGTATTGAAATCAGATGCTTTTATCTGGTTTATGTTTGGCTGATAACAACTGACTCCTTAAAAACTTATTTTATGAAAATGTTTTTTTGCCTCTATCCACATTGCCAAATATTTAATTGATTTGCAATAAACTGATTATTTGATATTTTTGAAAACTTTATTCACTTAATTAAAGTACTCTTGACAAATAATTTCAAAATGTTCTTTCTAACTTGAACTGTGGTGTTATAATTCTCTCTCCTCACAAGGTCCTCTAAACTGTGGTGTGACCAGTTTGCCAGTTCTGGAAAAAGATAATGTTAGAAAAATACATTTGAACAAATCTCTTGTCAAATAAAACCTTTAAATATGAACACTTCTTTAATACCTTTGAAAAACAATCTCGATAGTGTTCGGCAGATCAGGCAGGTATTGTTGCTCATTGAATTTTCAGACAACAAAGTGTGACTTATTTGAAATTAACAAAATTTATTCATAGGATTATCAATATTCTTGCATTAAACTTACTTGCAAGCATGTACTGTCATATCACACTGACTCGGAAATGTTACATATTTCTCCCCATCGTATGCACATATGGGATTATAGATCATTGGACAGGCTGTTGGGCATTCTGGTCTCTCCCGAGATCTCCTTTGTGTATCTTCTGCCGATTCCCTGGTTGGGACTTGTGCTTTATTCCCTGCTTGAACATATCCTGAAAATGAGAATATATCATATTCATTTTATCAAATTATGTATCATTTTTTAATCAGTAGGTTTAATTTCATATATACAATCATACAGTGAATAAACAGGGTTGGGGCAAATCACATTCTGGTATTTCATCTTCCAGATTATGATAAGACAAGAAGGTCTATCCCTGTCCGGTCTATCCCTAGTTTCTTATGTGCATTGTCTGATCTTCCTGCCAGCTCTTTCCTTTGTATTTGTTGTCTGGTATCTTACCTGTTCTATCGTGTATCAGTTTTTGTAATCAAGATATGCATCTGAAGTGGCAATTGGGAATTGAGAAACATAATATGAAATTCCCTAATTTGCACTATTTTCCAAATATGGTCTAAGAATCAAGTCTATAACTGCTCAATTAAAGCCATACAGCAGGTTCAAGCCATGTTAGTAATAATAACATGTGATAAGAGGCACATATTGGTTAACAAAAAAGCTTACCAATAATACAGGCTAAATAGAATACCCCTAGAAACAAAACCAGTGCTGCTCTGTAGATCATCATTAGAATTATGTTTCTTTCATTTAAATTCTGTGTTCTTTGCTATACACCTATTGCTGTTGTCTCCATATGCTCTATTATCCTTGTTTCTCAGATAGTAACACAAATTATCACATTATAAAGGTACTTATGTTACATTCATGTCAGCCCTTGCATATAAATCAACGAGTTTCTTGGAAAAAGTACTGACTTTATATTTACACGAACTTTTGATAAAAAAAATGATTGATAATGAATGTAAAAACAGGTATGGAGGCCTATAACGTTATATTACTAATTTAAAACACTTGGCATTCTCAATATTCCTTTGGAATTTTTGGAAAGAAGTTTCTGTACTATGAAGAATTTTAACATCGTATAGAGAAATTTTATGAAGTGATAAGTTTTATTGCTGTATTATATCAAGGATTTAGTAACTCATTAATCAATGCCTGAGACTAGTATCACATGACCAGATTTGACCAATCACATCACAAAACAGTGGTCATGTGACTTCCATCAGCCAATTATATTACCATACATCGTGTTATTTGACATGTTATCATTTAAATCCCCAAGAAGGTTTCAATTCAATTGTGGTTTGTTTCAAGATTTTTATGATGTCTGCATAAAGGTTGCTATTTAGTAGTTGTATTAGTATTAATATTTACTATCAATGTGTAGTTAACATAGGCATTCAAGACACACATTACATGTCATTTCTAGACTTCATTTCTAAAAGATTAGGAAAAATTAGAGCCATGCACTTTAGGGTCACCCTGTATGTTTTGTGAAATTAACAACTTTTCAATTTGGTAAAAGTAAAGGCTTAATTCTCATTAGAATAAAGTGCTATTTCTTGCAAATGTGGACTTCAAGTGCCTTGATATACTGTCTTCATTAATGTCATATCTATGAATAATTTCACATCACAATTTTGTTATGTATGCATAATAAAAGTTAAATCCTCTGTATATTTTTTTGCTCTTCATATTATGGGGAAAATAAAGAAATAAACATTATCACACGGTGCCAACCACGACCATTAATCAATGAATATTAGACTGACCAGATGTTTGAAAATCAAGGATTGTGAGTCTCATACTGCGCTGTTTTTCTTGAAACTTGTTCCATTCATTTAGCAAAACAAAAATGCTTTTCTGTTGTTGCATTGTTTAATTGTACAGAGTCCCGCGTTTAAGCAGCGTTTGGGTCCCCAGCTCTGACAAGCACTTCTCAAAGCCAGGAACCCAAACGCAGCTGTATAACAGAAAGGCATTTTTGTTTTGCTTTGAATGGAAATTTGAAGTTTGGCAGGTCTAAAATTCAAATTAACGTTTTTTTTGTGTATAGTTGGACCCCTGTTATATGTAATCTAAAAATTTGTGTTTAAATGTACAGAACTCAAAAACATGAAAATATAGGATATACAACTAAATGTAAATGTAAACAACTTTTAAAGTTACATAAAATTATATCTGAATGTTCAAAATAACTTATTTCTTAATTTGTGTGGACCCTCTTAAGATTTTGAAATCTTAACAGGGCAATAAATAAAAATGTTGTTTTTACACTGCAGTTACCATTTGTAAATGTGTCTTTCTTCAGATAAAAACAAGTGGGCCATAAACAGTTGAACATAATCCACCATGTATTTTTAAAGTTATAAAGGCTATTTTGTCATTTATGAGTCGATGGAAGTTTCCATTTGTGTTTTATAATCTCAACAGACATATACAACAATTTTGGTGTTAAAATAGTGTCACAATTAACGAAGAGGACTCACTGATGATAAATAATAGCAAGATTCCTAGAATAACTTTATCTTTCTTAAATACTCAAAATTGATATTAAGTCAAATGTTTAGGTATAATGAGTGCCTTTAAGACTGGCCTAGATACACCCAAATTCAAGATATATGACTCCTCTTGAATAAGGTGAGGCAATGATAAATTGATCAATTAATTAACGTATCCCCTCTTATCAGTTTCAGGCTGTATGTTAACATTTTTGAAAAAAATATCAGTCTGACCCATTGCTGGTGTCTCACAAAAATATGATGCTTCGTTGTTGTGAGTCATTTTGATGGCATTAAATAGTTATAATGTGCTAAACTTAAATCTTGCCTATTTCCAGGCAAATCTAATTGATTGAATTGAAGATTGTAAGAAGAGGGAATAGGGATTATGTCAACAATATAGGCCAAAATGCCTTAATACAATCAGAATGTTAATCTATATCTTTCTCATTTTTACTGTATTCCAGGCCTGACAACTCATAATGATGCATAAATTGAATGTAGTATACTTTTCACTTTTAATTCACCTTCAGTTATCCATGTTCCAGGCCAGGTTGCTCAGAATGATGCCTTGCGCACTGAACTAGAAGGTGTTGTAGGGGGACTCCAGACATATCTCCATGATGTAAAACAGAGGGCAGCCAATCAGAATGAAGCATATAATTCACTGCAAATAGAGAAGGATGCATTAGAGGAAAGATTACATAACCTTGAGAAGGAGATGGGCATTATGGATTCGGAGGCTGGAGGTTATATGAAATTAAGAGAAGTATGTCTAATGTTTTAAACCTAATAATATTTGATCACAGATTGACTACACATCCTCTGAACGTTGTGGTCCAGACATCATCCATCGTGTTTCTTCCTGCATTCTGATGATGCTGAGTACAAAAAATGGACTGTGAACTAAAATGGACTGTGAACTTTGGAAATTATGTTGTTTGAAATCAACCATATCATTCTATTGCAATGTGGTTGTAGTGTATGCCCTAAGGGCCGGTCCACTCGTCATTACCAGGTTACTTTTCTCACTACATGTAGGTATAGAAAAAACCATTACAGCTGGTCCGTAATTCCATTTTGACCAGCAACTCTCAGATCCTTGGGGCTACATACACTGTGTGGTTACCCTGTGAAGTCAGGAAAATTGTTAGATGTAAAAACTTATGCATGAAAAGAAAGATGGAACAAGAGGTCTGTATATTATAAACTGTATAAATAAATATATACTACTACTGCCATCTTTCATTCTGGGCACATTACTCTTGATCATATTAGAGCCAAGTAGTTGTAACATTGATAACATTGATGTATCTGCTGTCTTTTCCTTTTCTATGATAAGTTGTAACATTGATAACATTGATGTAGCTCCTGTCTTTTCCTTTTCAATCTATGACTGGTGTACTCTTAAACTTGTTCCAGTGTTCCAATGGATATAGGCACTGGACTGCTGCACCAGCTTTTGGTGGTTCGAATCCCTGTCGTGCCCAATATGTTTTTTCTTTTTTATTTATCTCTGTGCCACAACATTTTATTTAGATATCTTTTTATGATGTTTTCTTTTTTTGCTGTGTTCTGTAACAATTTTTGGTCATTTTCCTTTAGGACACTATACCTACACATTGGAGGCATAATCCAAAGACAATTCATCAAGCCTCGTGGTTATAATAAAATGCTAGGTATTTAATGAAATGGATTTCAATATACTTTTCAGAAATTGCATAACCTTGAAGTATCCTTACATACAAAAGATGAAGAAAATCAGATGCTGAAATCACAGCTTGATGAAACACTCTCTGCTGATGCAAACATTGATCGTGACATAAAATTAGCTCAAGAAGAAATTGAGGCTCTGAGACATAGCCTTAAAGCAGCAGAACAAAAATCAATGGCTGATAAACAAGTTTTGTTAAATAAACTTGAAAATGAACAAAAGAGGGCAGCACATGCTGTTGATAAACTAAAGCAGGTGGATGTTGGAAAAGATATGATGGGTAACAGAATAAAAGAGCAACTTGAACACATGCAGGTTAGTGAGAAAGTGGTCATATCAGTGACATCATGAATTAATTAACTTCTGTATACTAATTTGATTTTCCAGACAGCTAACCTAAAGCTAGTGAAAAGAACATTGAGATGCAAGTGTTATTCAATAAGTCTACACAAGATTATTTCATTGCCTTAGTTATGTGCTTACATTATGTCAAAGTAATTCCATTATCTTCTGAATAATTCCAGGCAGCTAACACAGAGCTTCAATCCCAGTTACAAGAAAGAGACAATGAGATCCAAGAGTTACTCAACAAGTCAGCCCAGCCTCAACATATTCAACAGAAACTACAGGACATTATGGAAAGCATTGATGCAGGCCAGGTGTGTTCAACTAAAAATTAAATCATATTCAAAGCAATGATTCTTTTCCTTATTTTATTTACATATTTATATTGACAAAATACACTGATTTCCCAATTTCTGTACAATTTAACACCATTTGGGTCTGCATTTAATTGAGTTGGGGTAATTTTGTATCAGGTGGCTTTAGTTTTACCTTTTGAGATTAAATTAGAGGTCGATTTAAATTAACAGAATACATTATTTGGCTAACATATAAATAAGATTGCATATTTTTCTCCAGGCACCAGATGAATCCATATTTGAAGAACAAAATGAGGTCAATGAAGCTTTAATGGAGATGCAGCGCCAGCTAGTTGACAAAATATATACTAGCCAGGCAGAAGTGAAGGAAGCTGAGAAAGAGAAATCAAAGGTATTTTGTCATTTAATGAAATAAATCAAATTAGATTAAATTTGAACTTGTTTATGGTAAGAACATTTCATAAATTAAAAGTATATGTAAAAATGTTTTAGTTTGAGCATGACTGTTTTCTGTTTTAGGCCGAGTCAGAAGTAAGAAAATTGAGAGAACAACTCTCAAAATTGAACCAAGCTAACACCACACAACCTCAACACAACTCAAGCAATGACAATGATGACACAATAGCTCAACTACAAGAGGAAATATCTCAGCTAAAAGATGCCTTGAAACAGTCCATGCAAAAACAGACATCTAACCAATCCACTGGTCTACCTAACCACTTCCTTGAGCCTACACCTCGTAGTGACCATACCAGCATTGGTGGCTCACAAAGGGGACCTCTGAGTGGCATAGGAGGCTCACAGTGGGGTGCTTTGAGTGATGATTCAGATGTTATTGAAGAGAAGGCCATTTATGAGCAACTGCAGAATGAGTTAGAAGATCTGAAAAATAGACTTGAAGAGAAGGATAGATTGGCATCAAAACAGGTGAACAAATTCATTTTCATTCATAGATCAACATCTACATGTATTTAAATTAATAAATGCAAAGGGGAAAACTGTGCAATCAAAAAATCAGAATGGATCATAAATGAGAACTAGTAACATAAACGCAATGATCTTGTATAAATTGACTTGTAAAAATGACCAAAGTGGTTCTGCTAACATGCTTTTGAAAATACAGTATAATTTGGAAGGAATTAACAGCTTGTATGAAACTGTTTCTATTGATTTTCAAGGCAATGAATGCAGAGAATGAGGTGCTCAAATTAAAGAGAGAATTGGATAGAAAAGAACAGGAGTTAAAAAATGCTAGAAGTTTTCATGGCACACAAGCTAGCCATCCTTCAGTCGATGATCACTATAGAGACGGAGATCACCATGGCAACCAAAATTTTAATGATGGTACCTATGATAGAAGGTCAGGAAAATTATGAATATGTGACTGGATCAAAACAGTTACAATTTGACTTAAGTTCTCACTAATAACATTTTTTATGTCACAAGCAAAAGTGGTAATAAATTTATGGTCTCCAACTTAAATGCCTTGCTTAATAAAAGTGTAATCCCTAATTCCAGGAATCAAGTACAAAGCAAAGCAACCCAACAAGCCAATCCACAACATCACCATAGCAACCAATATGATTACCCTCACAACTCAGGCCAAACCTACCGCAATGGCCACCCTAGTGGACCTCCTAGCTGGGCAACCCAGCCTATTCCCCACCAAAGGGGTGGTCAGATCCCTCCTGAAGAAGACCCGATAGTTAGGGAGCTACATGGGGAGCTTGAGAAAGCTCAAGATGACATAACAGAACTTGTTCAACTCCTAAAGGAGAAAGACCACGACTTGCAGGATACAATGGCACAAACAGGAAGGTCAAATCAAATTGTTGGTATGCATCACATCTGTCTAATTCCTATTTATTGTTGTCTTATGTTTTAATAATGAGAACACATTTGGGAACACTGATTTTACTATTTTGTGCTTTGTCAAGTCAAACGCTTGTAAAATACAGTTTTGAAATTTACAAACATAAATGTTTAGTTGGTCTAGGGCCATCTTGCTCAAGTTCTTGGATGGCCAATATGTTTATATTTTTACAAACTAAATTATTTTTGAATTTTATGTTTCAGCTGCCAAAGAAGAAGAAATTGAAAGATTGCATGATTTGTTAGAAGATCAGAGAGGGGAGATAGAACGGCTCAATGATATTCTACACAGATTAACTGGAAAACCTCCAGGTAATTATTCCAACATGATTCAATTGTTTTCAATGAACAAAATGTTTATACATAAATGTACACATAAAGTATTGAAAGTTTTAAACACTAAACATTTATATTCTTATATTTTAGTGAATGTGTAGAAAATTCGCTGTAGGTGTTATTTAACAGTGACATCTATTTAAAACATTATTTTTATCAGATTGTTTTATAACAATTTTAAATTTCAGGGACAGATAAGGATGCTGAGATTCAGCAATTACGTCATGATATTTCACGTCTTCGTGACCATGTGGCTCCCTCTATAAGCAGTGATAACCATGACAACAGAGTTCCAAATGGGTACCATGGTAATGGTGCTCCAAGAGAGAGGCAGGTGCATTTTAATCCATCAGTACAAATACAACCTGATGAAAACAATCAAGTGCCATACAACCTTCCGTCCACAAGAGATTTATCCCAAGTGGGAGTGAATGGAAGAGCCTATAATTCACAGGGAGGCAATTTCTTTAGTGGAACAGCAAGTATAGATGGCCCTTATAGACCATATGATGGAACCAATGCCCCGATACCACAGGATATGGGGCAAGCAACAGCAAATGTAGGACACATGGCATCCAATATGGAACATATGGCTTCAAATAGTAATCAAATTCCTGCAGGAACAGGTGGTACTTATACTGGAAAAGTGAATTCAAATATGGGACAACCAACTTCAAATATGGTCCAAATGCCAGCTACTATGAGTCAAATGACATCTCATATGCCAAACATTCCAAATATTCAAATCCCTGTAACATTCAGTCAGATTCCTACAACACACATTCCTTCAGTACATTCCAGTGTCGTTCCTACCATCATTCAACAAGGAGCTCCATTCCCTGCTGTATCCCAAGTAGCTCTGACCACTGCTGTCACACAGCAAGGAGCTCCACCAGCTGTTGTCACTCAACATGTAGCTCCACCTACTACTGTCACTCAACAAGTGGTTCCACCTCCTACTGTGCAACAAGTACCTTTGACCACTGAGGGTCTCCCTGTAACAGATGATGGCCTCTATTGTAATGTGCCAGAACATCATGAACTAGTAGGTTATCGTTCTTAAAAAAATTAGGCCTAACAACTTAGTATTTATTCACTCTTTTATTTCTTACTGAAAATATTAGACATTTTAATTTAAGAAAAACTTAAATCACTTGAAAACTTAATCATAACTTGGATCATGAATTAATTTAGGGGTTTTAAAGATAATGCATTCATTTATTTCTAGGAGGATTATGTGAGTGAACTACAAGACAAGATTAAATTACTCAAGGAGAAACTGGCAATAGTTAAGGTATGTGGCCTGGTTGACTAAGCCATCCATTTTATTGAGAAAACAGTTGTGAGGCAACTGTCAACATTAAAGGGGCAACAAGGACTGTAGAGAGAAAATCCGAACATTTATATTTTTTCTGAGCTATCAGGTCAATATTTCACTTAACACCTTCTTTGACATACATATTTTCTAAAAATGTATGTATAAACTAACAATTTCAACATTAAGAAGTGTAAATTCAGTTAAAAGCTTCTATAAAGGGAGTCCCACTTATAGATTTATAAGATCCAGTATGTTTCAAGAGAAATATCAGCTAAAATAATGTTCATCCAGGGGGTTTCTTTGTAGATAATGAAAATATATGTTAGTCTTGATGAAATATCAAAACTTAAATATATTTTGACACTGGCCGATGATCGTTGAATGGCCCCCCTGCACCAATTGTTGCACCTTTAAAGTTTATCATAAGAAATGCACGTTTTTTATTGAAAATGATTTTTTGGATAATCACAAGGATATTTATATTATGGATGAACTATGAGCACTGGGTTTTAGGAGGAATAATAGCCAAGTTGCAATTTTAATAAAAGATAAACATATTAGCAGTTGTTCATTTGGCATCAAAAGGAGTGGAATATTTTCAGGAACAAAGAAGATCAGACCTAGTTCTAGTAAGTCCAGTGAGAAGAACCAAAGATAAACAGAAAGAAAGAAGTGCAATTAAAAGATTAAAGGTCAGTTCATACATTAATCATGTTCATTTTTGTAAAATCAATCTCCTTGATTCATTTATTAATTCATGAAGAAAATACGTAATAGAATACCGTAAACTCTTTAAAATAGAAACATTGCCATGTTGGCAATCATAATAAGTAATTGCTTGATGATAAACGTCTACCAATGTCTATAGATTAAAAATCAAAATTTGTTTAACTTTTGTTTTGTATTTACTCATTGGATCATAGTGATTATTTACAAGATTCTAAATATGTTGCCCTGGAGAAGTATAAATTGATTTGGTTTATCAAATATAGGGTGAACTAGAAGATCGCAGAGATGAACTAGAGGGACTGGATCTTGCAATAGAGTCACAAAAGGCAACTCTTCAATTTATGAAGGAGGAGGAAAGAAAGTTGGGAAATGAAAAGGAGGCTGCCAACATAGAGTTAAATGACTTGAGAAGAGCCAATGCACAAATCAACCAGAGAAGGTATGTTTAGCCACGGGATCAGTGTTTTATTGTTTCATCCAGCTCTGTCAAGACTTGTGAAGCTGAATTGTTTTGTTAATGATGCAGTATGATAACTATAATGGCAAATTTACTCTTATGCCATATGTAGATATATTAAAGGTCTATGACATATTGTATGAGGCCAGTCAGTCTGTTGAGATTCTTATTCGTGTCTGTACTGGTCTACAAAAATTGCAATTGTTTCAGAGAGTATCTTGAGGGCAGATTAGATGCAGAAACTGAAGAATCTGATTATGACCTAGATGAGGAATACAGAGATCAAACCCTGCGTGGAAGGCAGAAATATCTCCTGAATGAGGTCAAATGTTTGGAGACAACTTTAGCAAAGCGTCGTGCAGAATTAAGACAATCTGATAGACTTTTAGCAGAGTGTCAGAGTGATTTGGCAGCTGCTAGGGATGAGGTATTTGTTCATAACTATAGATATAACTTACGCACATTCAGATAATTTATGTACATGTGTCGAGATTAACTAGTGAAGTATAGCAGAGCATTTGACAGGAATGGGGAAAGAACTAATATATGTTTATTGTATTACATACCTAGTGAAACATTTGTATGGAAATCAGTGGTAAAGTTAGTGGGCTATATCCACCGATATTATCCAATTACTCCGAAATAGCCTCCTTCCCTCGTTTTGATAACAGATTCTTTAATAACCATAACAATATCATGACGCCATGTTTCATTTCGATCAAATTCTACTCGCACACAGATGTGTGACGTCATTGATACAAAGTAGTCACGGGAATAAAGGTATGTAATACATCAGTTATGTCACTATGATGTGAAATATGCCTTCGTTCTTGCCCAAATATAGAGCCTCCCAAGGTCCGCCTATATTGGGCATATTCACGCCATAGTTGCATAACCTCAAAATATCAAACCTTCCCCTCTTCCTTCTTCCACAGGCAATGGTTACAGTACAGAAATATGACACTGCAAAGGCTGAACTTGGAACCACAGTGCAAGAAGTTACTGAAATAGATAGGAGAGCAGACGTTGCTGGTAAAGAACTGATTGAGCTTACAGAGAAGGTGAAGAGTCTACAAGAAGAGGTGGAAGTCCTTGAGACCAGAAAGTCTGAACAAGAGGAAACCCTAGCTGGAATCAATAAGGTAGGTTTAGAAAAGTTATTTATTAATATAATTTTTTTTTTCCTGAGACGTATACATTATTAATATTTTATATCTCATGACAATTTTTGTCCATTGATTTGGTTTTAGCCATAATACATATTTTAGAAGACATATACAACATATTCAAAATGGAGTTAATGCTTTTGTATATCAACATACAGATCTTTATCAGGAAAACCAGAAATAAAACAAGATAATTGAAACTAACCATTGACATTTTTGTATTCAGGTGATTGCCTCTAGGGATGCCGAATTCCAACAGCTTGATAGAGAGATGCAAAAAACCAAGGACAAGTAAGAATATTAAAATACCTGATATTATAGTTATACTAATATACAAAAAAATTATGAATGGCCAATGAATCGTACCTTTCAACTGTTACTTCATAACATACAACAATCCTATCTATTAGTTTCCATTCATAATCAGTCAGGCAAATTTGAATGGCTGAGATAAATTTAAGATGCTCTTTCTTTGCTTTCTCAAAATATTGCCATCCACACACTACATCTGAAATTCATGTCGAGGTAATTTATATATTTTACTGGTCACGTCCTGTCTGTCAATGAAATACAGTTAACATTGGCTTTTATCATTGAGTAATTTTACAGCCACATGGAACTCCAGGAGGAAATAGAACAAGTGAAGTTACTGGAGGAAGACAAACTTAACTTTCTTCGTGAGAGTGAGGAGATGTTAAACAATAGAAAAGCTGAACTAGCTAAAATATCAGACCATGTAAGTTATCCAGTTGGTTTGACTATTTTTCTATGTTGTCCTTGGTGTGGAAGAAATTTATGCCTCAATTTATTCAAATATAAGACCATGTACATTATGTCATGGAGGATTGGTTAGTTTTCATTCAGGTTTTATTGTATTCATTAGCATGTGTCTGGTACTTTTTTTCAACATTTTCATTATGGTAGATTTTATTTTCTAGATTGAGAGCGAGAGAGGGGAGCTTGAACACATTGATAGAGAAGTAGGTAAAAAAGCTACAGAGCTAGCACAACTTGAGAAACAACAAAGTGATAGAAATAAGGAACTTGCTCAGCTTGGAAAGGAAGTGGAATCAGAGATCAATGCACGTCGGCATGAGATTCAGGTATTTTAAATTTTGAACATATTGAAAGGAATAAGTGCAATATCAATAAAAAGCCTTTTCATGGTGACATATAGTTTTTTTGCCATTGTTTTATGACAGGCATTTGGAATTTGACATTTTTGTAAACAGTTTGTAAGTCGTACCATTTTTCGTGCAGTTGATAATTTAAACATTTGCTTATTTAAATGACAAGTTAGCCTTCTGTCGAACAAAATATCTTCTACAGAGATTTATTTGTAAACATTGCATACCTGAATGATGCATGATATCAGTGTCATTTTTGTGCAAAATATATACTGTATGTATACGAGGGTAGATCATAAAGTTCTCATAATATCTCTCTAATTTCTTTATTTTTCAATATATTCCAATGAAATTTTCACAGAATGTACAGCATAGAATGTCTTATTAATTCTTGTTATGAAGCATGACAATCATCCGTTATGCGATCACACAATTCACATGACCATTATAATAGTTCACAACAGTCAAGAGCACATATTATTTGACAATTTAATGTGTTTGATAGCTTATTTGACAACTTATTATGTATTTAAACATGGTTTGCCCCGGGTGCCTTGATTTCAAGTTACTATGGCAACCATTTCTTATTTAATGTTTGTGTTATTTTGAATATTGTTTGCTGGATTAATATACCATTCTATGCTGCACATTCTGTAAAAATTTCATAGAAAATTATTGAAAAATAAAGAAATTAGAGAGATATTATGAGAACTTTATGATCAACCCTCGTATATCATCATTTAGGAAACTAGTGAAGTTCTAAGTAGTCTCCACCAACAAGAGGAACAGATTTCTTCTGCTATACAAGATAAAAAATCGCATCTTCATGATTTAGAACTTGATATAAAAGATCAGGAAGCAAATTTAGAACATTTGGATGGTACTCTCACAAAGCATAAAATGGAGCTTAAGTCTGTATTAGAGTCGTTACGTGATGGTAAATTGGATGAAGAAAAGTTAAAAGAGTCAAATTCGGCATCACTTGCTGAGTTGGAAAAGTTAAGGAATGCAACATTAGAGGTTTGTACAGCCTGGGAACTTATGTTGAATGCAATTAAAAGTAAAGTGGGAATTTAGATAATACTTATTTTGAATAAAACTGCCAACTACAATAATTTGGAGGAACTCTGTACTTCAATATGATGTAAACAATCTTATTGCAAAAATCTTAAATGATACTGGAGGATAAGCCCTGTTATCAAAATTAACTAGATTAAATGCACACTTAGATCTTTGTCGTAAATCTACATGTATAATGCTTTTCACAAGGTTGCATGAATTGAGCTCAGCAACTTATAGAATTATCTTATTAGTGACATCATTTGTAGGAAAAATCCCTATACAGCAATATTAATGATGCAGTTAACAAGAAGCAGCAAGAAGATGAACGACTGAAGCAATCAATTGAAAGAGAACATATACGAGTGAAGGAACTACAGACTGAGAGGGACACCTTGGTGGCTAATGTAGAATCTCTCACACAGCAGAAACATTATATACAAGACACTTCCAGGGATTTGGAGGCAAAGGTTGAACAGTTGAAAAAGTAAGCATTGATATTGTATTGTTACTAGAAATGTTTTTTTTTTTAAATTCCAATTCAATTTATTTATTTCATAATTCTTATATGATATACACGATTAAAACAAGCCGCTAGACACCCTAGTGGGTATATGTAATATATAATACTTATGTTGAATAAAACTGCAATGGCAACTACAAAATTTAGAGGAACTCTGTACTTCAATATGATGTTTACAATTTTTTCGCAAAAATGACACTAAACACTAGTGGGTATAGAGAATCATAACAACTTGAACTTGAGGTTGAAAAAGTATTATCCCAATGGATTTGGTTGTTCAATTGAATTGGTAGATATCTCTTAGCAGAAATGAAGCTAAATTACATTTTGTTTATTCTCAAAATCTGTCCAAAGGAAACTAATTGATATCCAAGATTCTGCATCTCTAAAGTTCACTGTGCATTCTAGTCCGTTCTGATAGAACTGGAAATTATTTGAAATTGATAACACATACATATTCTCCAAAAAAATAATTGAAAGGTATAATTGTTGTCTATTTGAATAATTTTTGAAAACGTTTCCAGATATTGGAAAAGTTTAAGGAATAATTCCCCAATCAATGTACATATTTTCTTTTTTAATCAGGAGGTATAATCAGATAGAAGACAAGATATCAACAGAACAGACTCGACATGATGTGTTACATGGTGAAGTAACCCAGAGAGAGGCTGAGCTTGAAGAGATGACATCATTAAAATCAGCACTTCAGCGTGACCTCCAGTCATTAAGAAAACATGTGAAAGGTGTATTATCCTACTGTTCTTCTTTAGAACTGTGAATCTTTTGCCATTAGTAATATTGAGCAACATGGTTTTAGTTGTTTTCACCAAAGAGAGGAGGCTATATCTACAATGCTCTTCAAATGTAATATGAAACACTGTTGGTTTTGGCAAAAGTCTTTTTTAATTGCAAGTACCATCACTTCATATATTTTGTTAATGATAGTCTTCGAAACAAAGTTTTCTGATAAGTAGTTTATAAAACATTAATGTAATGTGTGTTAATATTTCAGACCAGAAAGTTAAAGCAAGATCCAAACAGGATGAACTAGATGAGGTCAAGGAAACACATAGTGATCTAGAAGAGGTATGGTATAGAAATATATTTTTGTTATTAATTTATTTGACTAATGCGTACTGATATGTCAGTAGCCCAAAATAACTAATTACTTCCATTTTCAGGATTTGAAACTCCTAACCAGTCAGAAGCAAGAGATGTCATTAGAAATTACTGCCATGCGAGACACAATCAGAAATCTTCAAGCCCAATGTGATGAAAACCTGAGAGAGAAGGATCGTAGTGAAATACAACTAGAGGACGTCAAGAGACAAATTGCAGATTTACAACAAAGAAATCTAGAGGGTAGAGAGGTGGGTCAATGGAAGAAAGTTATTTCCATATTGTTGTTTTTACATTAGATTAGTTCCCTTATTGTAATAACATGATACTGTAAAGGGAGAGAAAGGTTACAAAATGTCATGTTTCATATTTTCAGACATTATCTAGAGTTCGTGAGGGAGCTCGCAATGAAGAAACACGAATTACAGAGGTATTTTGTTCAGTTTATTGTATAAAAACTCAGTCAAATTTTAATTACAGCAGAAAAGTTTATACAGTGCACAAAGAGGTATACAATATATATTTGAACTCCATGTTTTATCTTATTGATGTGTCACATTTGTCACAAATTGTTTTGAGCTTTTTTGAGTCATGGTTTTGCAAACTTTTGTTTTAATTACATGCATGTTTTTTTACTTTTTTATTATTCATTTTTAGTTTTTACACATTTTGCATATGTGCACGACAATGCATCGTGGTGTTATTTTGCTATTATTTTCGCCTGCTACTAATGTTCAATTTTTGTTTTGTACATGGCTTACCGTACCTCATTTGAATGATATCACTTTTGTAAGATAATTCTCAATACTTATCCCACTATAGTCCTGTTTTGGTTCATTTTTATCTGTATACCAATTGCCAGATTCCTAACCTTATGTAAAAGGTGTTGATTTGATAATTTAAATGTTCAACTGGATTATAATTCCTTTAAGAAAATCCTCAAAAGTTGGTGAATGGTATAAAAATGGTGTATATTTGAACCACTGGTAACTTCTATAATCCTGTATTGAATAAATCTTCAAATTTACTCCAAAAAAACTTTCCATCATTTGAGGTGTTATTTACAATGGTTATTCTGCATTGTTACAAAAATATCATTCAAATGCATTTCCCTAAAATCAGTCTTACTCAAAATATATCATGCAATGTGGCAGGGTTTTTCTATTCATGTGAACTTCATGGTATACAGATCATATTTCTTAAAGTTCCTCATGTATGCCTTTCAGTTTATGTATATTTGCTTTATTCCATACTAATATATCACTATTTTTCTCTACTTTGCAATTTTATGAGATTCCTTTTTTGATTGTTTTTATTCACATTTTTGCACCTTCACTTCAGTTGCTTAGCTCGGCCAATAGGGATCTTTGCAGCATTCAGTCCGAAACTGCTCTCCATAAAGATGAATTGCAACGCACTAATGCACAGCTTGAAAACACAAAGGTAGAAGTGGAACACAACTTTGATGTTTTTTTGATCTCATACTCATTTTTTACATTTTTTATTATTTCATATCATTATTCTCATTTCATTTTGACATTGTTCATTTAATGCACTGCATTTTCTCACCTTCTTTGTTTTGCAAGCATACATATTTAAAGTATGTTAATCTCATCCATTAGATTAATAAATTTGACAGAATTGTACCTGGACTTAATATCTTGGAGTTAGGCAAAGTAATCATTGA